>OZ012684.1:39587065-39619904 GCA_963942565.1 Maea johnstoni
ATATATATATATATATATGTGTGTGTATATATATATATATATATATATATATATATATATATATATATATATATATATATATATATATATATATATATATATATATATTTGTATGTATATATATATTTCAAGTCTGTTTTAAATTCGATGAATAGCTATGATATTTGTAATTTATATCACAATTATCTCAAGAGGTAATAAGTACTTCATTATACGACATTAATTGAAGTATTCCTTTGTGTTGATATGTTCTGATGGAAACTAATGGCATAGAGCCTTTAAGGAATAGCAATTTTACTCATTGTCGTTTGTTTTGTCTTTCAGGGCCGACTTTCCAGGTAGCGAGTTTTTCTGTGCAAAATGGGGCGGCTCCTGCATTCCTGACTCAGACAAGTATTACGCCAAATGCTGTCGCAACTTGAGATGCCAGTGCGGCATTCTGCCCTGGAACCGCAACAAGTGCCAGTGCAAGTCCGGCGGATTCGGACGCCGATAAGCGGTCACGGAAGCGGCACTTTAAGCTACCCCTCTCAACTGCAGAAATACTCTTCCTACTGCTGGAACTATTTTTGCAGTTCTTGTGCGTGCGCCCACATTGCCCAGTCATTTGACCCATCGCCGAACGATATTTCAACATTTTTGAAAATACGCTTATCAACGAATCACCAAGTATTGTGGTGACATGTCTACGTCATAATTTATGCATGACGTCATCACTGACGTATCTCTCTAAAAGCGCCCGGATGATGGATGCATCGAGTGTCTTGGCTTTGTGGGGCAAAAATTGATCAAAATGAAAAATGTAATTATTTCCTACATTATATTTTTACTGATCCTAATGTCAAAATTATTTATCTAACTTAGAAGAAGACGAAAATATTCTTTGTGTGTTTTGTTGCTAGACAGTGTGCTCTTTTAAGGCAAAAACAAAAATCAAATGAGGTATATCTCTGATTGAAGGCAACCATATTCCACAACCTACCCAACCATTTTCGCCTCATCTTAGTGAGGGTGGACTCAGTTGATTGGCCGTGTTTTTGCATGCCATTGCGAAAAACCAAAACGTGTTTTTTCGCTTTCCTCTTGTTGACGTCGTTCCATTGTGACGACCGTGCCTTGATTGTAAATCTCCAATAGAACCCCCTCTTTCCAGGGCGAAGCATAGCCAATCGCACACACGAGCCGAGCCTCACTCACGCTGGGATGAGTCGTACACATACATCTCAATACCACCAACCGTAGAGTGTATGTACTACTGTATGTAAAGCTGTACCTAAACGTCGCGTTCACGGGTCATCCAGTACTTTTCAGTTGTAAATTGTGTTGTTGAGGAATAAACAATGAAATTTAACAATGGCCATTGTTCTTTATCATTAAAAACCATTACGCAGTGTTCGTTCGTGCAATATGGAAATTTAATTTGATTACAACACCACACAGACATTCTATGTCCCCGCATGCTTTACATGTAGATTGAGCAGCAAGCTTCTACTCTGAAGGAAAGAAGACGTGGGTTTGTACTCTGCTTAATGGGGATCAGTTATCACGCAGGAAGGGAACTTCTATTTAGCCTAAACTTTCACACCACCCAGCTTTAAACATTTTTTTCTCTTTAAACATGTAGCTTTCATCATAATGAGATGGATAGTGTCATATATTGCTTTTTGTAAGGAGTGACAACTATCTACCCAAAGTAGATCCAATGTAATATTTTTCGATCTGAAAAAATCGAGGCATGAAAATTTCCCACATGAAAATATCATTTTCATGCATGAAAATAAAATATCCATGCATGATAATGAAAGGTTTGCCCAAAAATATTCATAGATGAGAATTCCATGCGTGAAATTGTGCACAGACCAATTTCCCATGAAAGATTTTGGGGCGAGAGAATCATCCCAAAACAAAACAAAAAGTAAAACTTTTCGTACGGCTATGTTAAGTATTAACAGGGGTATTTGTTACGATTTAACACATTAATCAGCAGTGAAAATCATACATGTAGTCATGCACAACAAAAATTATGGGATTCCTGGTTATCAAAATTAAACATCTTTACTCACCTTCTTTGAGTATTTGTCACAAAAGCAATTCGTTCTCATCTCGTGATTTCGCGGAAATACAAGGAATGCTCTAAGAGGAAAGGGGAAAAATAATATTTTCCGGGCTGACTGATGGTAACACACTTTGGTCAACAGCAGCATAAGGATAAAGCAAAGAACAAATTGTGAATTTTTTATTAAATGCATTATTAGAGCCGGAAAATAAGTCTGGTTATGATTTGCACAATTCTAGACCTATCCTTTACCAGGTATGGTATCCGAGGCTTTAACCCTCATGCTGCTGGTTGTTAACTTGGCCATACAAAATTATGAAAAAAACCCTGAAAAATGACAGAAACTTTGGCACATGGGTACTCAGCTGATGTGGTACCTAGCGAGAGCTATCCAATGAATACCGAAATGACAATGTTTAGATGATTATCAAACATATTTGCATCCTTGTGCTTTGGACGAAAGTAGCCTCAGCATTGGAAAGGTTAAACGATGGTATATCTGAATCATTAAACAGAGCCGGATGCTCTGGTATACTGTGCAGTAACACTACCATAACGAAAGGTTGTTAAGACAAATAAAGTAACAGCTTATGCGATTTATGTCCTACTTAATAGTAGGAAAGTTATAACAGAGTGCGTTCCTTCATGTAGTCTATTGAAAGTCCATGTCCTTCATTCTTCTGACGGTGACAGTTTTAATAGCATGTACATAACAAAGTATTTGCCCTCCTCTGACTATCCTGCAGCCTGAACAACCCAGAAAGCTAAAACAGGCGGCTTTCAAAGTTTATTGAGAGTAAGAGTGATACCAGTATATCAGACTTCTTCCTGACTTTATTGAATGGCACGCATTATATATCAAACTGGGTTTCTACTTTATGGAGGGGGAGGTAACATAAGATATTCACGATCACGCTGTCTACTCTCCCTCTTATTGAGTCGGAGGTGGACAGACAGTGACCTTGGGGTTATTCACGTACCCCATATACGAAAAGGGAAAATTTCTTGTCAAAACTTCCTCGGGTAACAGTGACAACTACCAGTAATGCGATGACGCAACCTTTGATCATATTGTATTTATAATGTATGTTTTTATGACGAGAACCATGGCCAATACATATACATACATACAGTAAGCGAATGGTGATGTAAGTGAGCCCAGGCTATGGGGTTGTCAGTAAAGGTATAGAATATAAAACTGTCGAGGGGGTACGGCACCACCTAATATGGTCTTTATCGACTTGTAATACACGCGGAGGGAGATAGAAGGTGCCTGCCCTCCCAATACACAACAAATAAGTACGTGCTTGGAAGGCTCCTGTATACATTACACATAGTTAATGGGTCTGCCAGAAAGCATTGGCCTTATGTTACAGCACAGATTAATGGGAAAGGCGAAACTGAACCCTAAAAAGATTAGTAGTTGTTGGGTTTAGGTTGCTGGCCCGAGCCTCCGTATCATCCTCGCTTATTACTCGCTGACTCAGATGCAGTGATTGCACTCTTGTCATTATTCTGATGACAACAGTAGTAAAGCATACACACGCTGTGTCTTGTTACCTATCAGACAGCATGGTAAGCGAAACCCCCTGCCAATCTCGGTGCTGTGTCCCTAAGCTGTCCTTAGCGTGAAAACGCGTTCTGGCCTCAACCAATCAAAACTCTCTACGTGACACTTACGTTAATGGATTATGACGTATAACCCGTCACTGCACTGAGACACTTTGGTTCAATTTCCACCCACCATATCCCACATTTTATTTCTATTTCTTAATAAAAGGCAAGTATATGTTTTGTTAAACGATTATTTCTTTTCTGAAACCTTAACAGTTAGCTATTTGGAGGTAGGTTTGACGTTTTGAACATAATTAACCAATAAATGTCTCTAATCATAACATTAATGTACGTATCTGGAAGTAAATTAGCCCGAAACGCCACAACAAAGTTAAGGGAGCCACCACATCACTCCTTGAAAAACACACAATATCCAAATCCAAACCAACAACTCAAAATAAACATATCCTAAGCTATGCCTTAAGGTGGCTTGTGGGGTCAATTTGCAAATAAAGTCATTTTTTTTAGATATCTACAAATCTTAAAGCCAATATCCTTTTCCTCATAATCAGATCAAGTGTGACTGTCTTGGCTATCACTGAGCTGAGTAAGAAACCAACATTTACCGAAGCTCCCATAGACTTGCACAAAATCATGAAGGGTTGGTTTGCCCTTTTTCTATCAAATATCATCAAAACATGGTTGTTTCAAACATTCATTTTGAGTATCAAATGTTAAGGTGATGGGTACCATTGCAAGCCAGTTAAAAGCCCTGTCCCAAAACACACCTCAAAGCAGCATAATGCTATATCTAGGCGTATCTCCAGGTTCCTGAGTATTATCAGGTAGAGAATATCATCGCCAACTGTCATTATTCAATCCATATTCTGTTTTATTTCAAAATTTACAACTTTTTTTTCAAATGACATATTCTCATTACCTACGCAGGTGATGGTTACTGCAGGTTCAGAGTTACTTTAGGGATATCATTAACTATGTCCAATAAGAAGTAATTTTTTGATTTTTTACTCCTGAAGATTTTTACAGGCCATAACATTGAAAATTCTAGTGAGCAATCTTGACCCCAATTGAATTAGGCCCGTAAAGCTAGAAAAATTATCAACTATTTATAGCAAACCGGACCTTCGCCTTTGTTTTGAGTGTGACGCGCGACCACTGATGTGTGTCTTTGTACGGCTGTCTTTTGTCCCTAGCAAACAAGGGACCAACAGGCCTGTCCTTGCTGAACCACGACTGGTTTAAAGGCTCCACACACACGGTATCTAACTAAAATTTTCAAATGTTATGGCCCGTAAAAGTCTTCAGCAGTAAAAAATCAAAAAAATACTTTTTATTGGGCATAGTCAATGACATCCCTAAGGTATCTGTGAAACTACAGTAACCATCAACTGCGTAATTAATGAGAATATGTCATTCGAAAAAAAAGTTGTAAATTTTGAAATAAAACAGAATATTGATTGAATAATGACAGGTGGCGATGATATTCTCTACCTGACAACACTCAGGAACTTGGAGATACACCTAGTTATAGGATTATGCTGCTTTGAGGTGTGTTTTGGGACAGGGCTTTTAACTGGCTTGCAATGGTATCCATCACCTTAAAAGATTTGCCTACGCGTATTTTGAGGTAGGCGTATCACATTTCTTCTAATCTTGACTAAGTTCAAAAATCATGAAATGTTACACTTTTTTCTTTTTTCCGTAATCATTCCAAAATAAATGTTTATGAAGTTTGAACGGAGTTAAAAGTAAAAAAGAATATGATAACCTTCCCTACGTATCAATTTACAATTTGAAAGTCCCCAGTCTATAATTTGTGACAGGAGCTAGGTTTGAAATAATACGCATTTTTCATTATTTACCTTAAAAGACTAAACCCTGCTGAAAAGATACGTTTGTTAATAATATATTCCTAATCAGAAAACCTTTCAGGTACGATATACTGTAAAGATTGAATCATCAAGTGGAAACATAGAACTGATGAAAACTGAGCCCAAGAATTTAACCCCATAAGCTACCTTAATACAATTTCATTTTCAAATAAGTATCATGCATCAATGCAGCGGATATCTTGACCAAGAAAGCGCTAAGGAAATGTCCTTGCAACTACAGCCACCTACCCAATTGGCATGACGTTGACGTGTGGCTAACGTATGTCTAGTTCCTAATGTTCGGGCACCAAAGGGAGGTCCGTAATTGGGCTTTTCCTAGTCGAGCAAATGCAACCTGACAAGTCCATACAATTAACTTAGGCTAGCGGATGGTGTATAGCAAAGACGAGCAACAGAGACACACTAAATGTGATTCATTATTCTCGCTGGAGACACGACCAGAAGCAATTAAAGGCCTTTTGAGTTCCATTTGCGACAAACATTACATCCACACGTCGGATACTGTCCACAACCTCCGGAAGTTGCCGATGGACAGTTTGTACCGTAACAGCTGCCTCTCGTTAAGCCAAGGATACACAACCGGAAGCTGACAGTCAAAGTCCACATGGGATTAACACGATATTAGTGGGGGATAATCCATTTTGTCGTCTCGATGCCAGTGCTGCCGTCACAAGCCAATTGTCATGAGAATTCCGTGCTTTGCGTCATTCATTTGTTCAAATCGAACAGTACGTCAAACGTTCCGATTTCTTTACATCCTCAAAAACATCAATGAACAAATTTCCTAATGAAGAGTTATACGTATTCTGATGGTTCGAACATTTTTTGATAAATTGAATATTTACAAGAAATATATCAAGTAATTGATCACAAAGGCAACCTTTTAAACGCATGGATAGAAACTAACACATTCAAGCTTAAGAGTTCCTCCGGAAGTCATCGTCTGGATCTATGATACTTTCAATGGAATCTTATGGAAATAAGTAGGATATGAGAAAATATCTAAAAGAGAGTTATTGGTTATGACCTAAGTAGTATTTATCTCGTAAATAATTTCCCAACGTTGCTTTTGCTTTTCATCAAAATTATCAGACGGCTCTCAGCCGCTGTGAGCATTGATGTGTTAAAGAGATTTCGATGTTTACCGCTCCCTGTTAAAATAAATGCTAGCCGACTGTCCAAAAGTGACGCCCACCCAAAACGCAAGTGATCAATAAAAAATACCCCACTGTCCACATATTGCATAATTAGACTTGACTTTATTACACACTTCAGAATATTCTCAGTGATAATCATGTATACAGATTAATGCTCTATAGAGGTTGTAATTGGTTGTACAAACACCCATAGATAACATGTCAAAAAATAAGCCAAGCACATCAATGACTTGCAAATCAAAACTACATGCCACTGACTGCTAGCTGTTTCTCACCACTGTCTGGGTCTGAATTCCGACCGCAGGCATGTGAGAAAGTTACCAGTCACTTTGGGTTAGGCTGTGCTTTTCACTGGGTACTCTAGTTTCCTCAACCACTTACAACTGCCTAGTCACGAATCAGCTGCAATACTTCCAGTTGTGAGGTCACGAAACTGCATCCATGCCCAGAAAACTGGGTGGCAATCGGGCGTGCGGTCATCATGTCTTATGTCCGGGCCGCCCATGCATTGACTGCAGGAATTACATGTTGGCACTGTAATCGCAGATCACAAAAGAGCATCATACCTAAAGCAATCATAAGCAACCATTATCATTCTAGTACAAATACAGATGTATCAATACAGTTACAGACATGCATCAATATCTATCCCCCTGGCTTTTAATAACATATGTTCAATATGACCCATTATGTTCCTTTATTACCAAGATGTTCTCTGAGATGTTTTATATGTTCGTATCTGAATATTTAAGCTATACAATTATCACAATGACAATTACAAATTAAGTAATTCGATGTTATACCTTTGATATATCGTCATACAAGTAAATGGGACATTATGTTTGACACATGTTCATCTAGAATATTAATATTCAAAATTGCGCAAAGAATCATCCCACGTTGAAAAACAAACATGTTATTGAAACAAAACTCAAATTACACATTCCTATTTCAAACATTTTGCGCATGCGTCAGTTCTTCATGTCAGCCACGAGCCAATACAGTAACCTATGTGGCCAAGTCATGTCAACCTGCCTTAACTCTGTGTACTGATCACACACACACACCCATACTGTCTTAAATAACACGACTAAACAGATAGATGTATTGAGAACATCGAACTAGTTCTATTCATACAACGTGTACTAAATAGATCCTCAAGCATTAACCCTAAGATATCTTAACTTCACACGCGATATTGATGAATCGTTTTCATACTGTTATCACCACTTCGAAGAAATGATTGGCTGGCTTCACAAATTCAAAGAAAATGATACTGTTCCTTTCTGAACCAATTCGATCTTTAGGATGAATGCAAGGGGGACAGAATAAGTGCCAATATCCCAGCCCATTCCGGCTTCTACCTGGCAATCTGAAATCAATACTGAAATACTGAAGACACCATGGGACGCCTCGGCGTGTTAACATGTATGCATTTACTTAGCAGCCTCACATATAAAGTGAATTTGTTGATAATCTATATCTGCAAATATTCGACAATATTATACATACCTGCTATAAACCCAGCCATAAACCACAATGCACGTACTAAACCCACATCGGACTAAAAGCACTCGTAATAAAACCCATTGCAAAGAAGTGGCAACATATAACAAGCGGCATCATATTCAAGTGCAAAATGGCTGTGTTACCTCTAACGCACAAGATCAGATTTCTGATAATTTGAAATATAGAAGATGTAAACGAAAATACAGTGTTTTTGAGCCTAGTTTATGCTTAGGGAAATGCCAATTCCTTAACCTACAACTTAATCAACCGGAGTGTTGCAACTCGGGATGTCGGAGGACTTTAGCCGCTGTTGTTCAGGAAGCTTGACTCTGTCCTATCCAGCCATTTAATTTATCATTTTGGCAACAAATGATGCATATTGCCTTTTACTCGCAGCAAAAATCTCACAATACACACACAGCCACATCCGCAGCCAGACGAGGAGAATTAGTTAGAGTGTGTACAGAGCAACATATTTCCCGTCCCATTTGGTATTAGCTGTCAAAAAAGCAGTTCCGAATGACAGATCAGCTTCTTGAGAAAGCACGAGACGATAGCAAATTAACAGGGAAACAGGTTAAACGGTCACCATGTTTCAGTAATAGGAGGAGGATGGAAAGGAATGAGAAAATAAGAAAGAAAAGCAACGGAAATCAGTAGGAGAATGAAGATGAATAGAAGAAAAGGAAAAACGATGAACACAGATGAAATTGGATGAAATGAACAGCGTACATGTTTAGGACGATGCAGACGTAAGGAGCAAAGAAGAAGAAAAAGGAGAAGAAGAAAAGGAAGAGAAGAAACAGAAGAACAAGAGGAAGAAGATAGTGAAGAAAAATGTGTTAAGAAGGACGAAAAGAAGAAGAAAATTATAATATGTTCACACATTTTCTTTATACTGCAAAAATGATCGATATCTATTTGTGTGAGCCACATATATTACGTCAAGAATATAACGTTAACAAAAACAATTAAGAAAAGACACTCAAAAAGATCCTGAGCAAAAGAACATTTTTCGAGGGGCGATATTTGGGTACATGGTGTGGTTAGTATCCTAGATTTAACACGGACTCCCTGCTGATTAGAATCATGACAAAGCTATACTTTATTGGCTAAATCAACACGATGATAAGGGGTAAAAGTAGTAAAAAGCAGAAAAAGCAAAATGCAGAATAGATAGAATCAGTTAATATATAAACAATATAGTGAAGAAGATACAATGAACTAAGATTTCTAAAATTACACCACATCAAATTGCCCACTATAAACACAGAAAAGAAAACAAAAAATAGGTAACCTTCCCTCGGGTTCTTATAAACATACAGAAAAACACAAATAATAACTCTTATTACACTCTGAGTACAGTACAAACACAAAATCTTTTTCCCAAACAAACGCATTCCCTACTGTTACATTTCAAACCATTAGCCTATTCCTGATTCATTATAAATGTCTCTTTTATAAATATCATGTTTCGCTCTGCCTGTAATGCACGGCATTGGTAGCATATTTTCTTGGTTTGTTCACGCCCTCTATTGGGCGCCCAGGTAACCAATAAATGGCGTTCGTCAGTCTCTATTCGAAATAATGACGAGTTTCATTTGATACTGCTGAAGAAGATAATGCATATGAGGATATTACACAAATGGTTATCCCTAAACCAAATCCAAAATAATCTACGAATTGTGTAGAACCTGTCAAAGCATACTGGTGATCACAATTATCGAGAAATGGCGTCAACCTGTTTGCATCTTGATTGTATACACATAATATAAAAAAACTGGCCATATCTGATCACAGAGTGCTACTCCTGTATAATCAGGGGTAGATAATTCCTAAACCAAACATAAACAGTAGCTTTCAGTCAAATTTTACTTAAAACTTTGCTTTGTCGTCAAGCCGTTTTGATATGTGTCATCATTTCTGATATGAATATACATATTTGTAGTCGAGTAATCTTTGCCAGATGTATTTTCGTATCCTGTCTTGTGTGTTTTGAGTTTTGTGTGTTGAGGAGTATGTATAAGTCATACGCCGTGTATGCCAAACTGGTCAATGTAAGCCTGTACCTAAGACTGCAAAACCAAAAAAACGTTATAAACGTTATATATATTTTTACAAATGAACCAGGATTGCTGGTAATATTAGCACTAATGATTGCAGTCCAGCAACACAAATACATATTAAGCTGTTTCAGCGTCACATATATATATATATATATATATATATATATATATATATATATATATATATATATATATATATATATATATATATATATATATATATATATATATATATATATATATATATATATATATATATATATATATATATATATATATATATATATATATATATATATATATATATATATATATATATATATATATATATATATATATATATATATATATATATATATATATATATAGCTTCCATTCAGAGAGAATAATGTAAATACCATTTGGATTGGCAATGATGGATCAGTTTAGTTTTAAGATGCTTTATCACAATATGTTACAATAGGAAAAATACGTTACGACCTCAGGCCTATCTCTATTCATTGAGTCATCTGTTCTGCGGAATGTAGGGGCACAGACCGAACGTTGCGGGCAAATCTCGCTCGATCTCCATCAAGAAGAAAAGATGATATTGGACAAAGAAAGGACAGGCGCATACATCTAAATAACACATTTTGAGAGAGTCTAGATCAGTATAATGGAAATTCACATAAACTGTCATAAAATGCCGTTCTTTTCATTCTTCTGGTTTCAGGAAATTTGACATGATATGTTTAGCGGTCAAAGGTGCGACGGCATATCTAGATGTATCGTAAATTATTGACTTGTTCTGTAGTCCAACCAGTGCATTTTATAAATGACTGACACACTTGCTTTAGCATTTAGACAAGGTACTGTAAGCTGTAATGTAGTGAAACTTAAGAACTAATTGCCAGTACACGGGACACACTTAATCTAGTATCGTGACTCATTCTTCCCTTTTATTTGGACATTCTCTATTTTTTCTATATTTCTTCCTGATTTCTTTGAACATAAAAAGTATATATTCGGTAAAAGGTCCCCTAATATAAAATCTATTGAGAATCACTGAAGCACCCTCTTGACATGTTACAATATGTATTTTTACGGATAAGAAGCTAGTGTAAACGAAAGGAAAGAGGAAACATCAGTACACATCATTTTTTAAATTTCTCGATATTGTAGTCACCAATATGTTTTCATGGGTCGTAGTAGTCTGAAGGACGTTCGGCACGATCGGAGCAATAACAACTCATAGGCATCATTCGATTAAAATACTATCCAATACCATTTATCCCTCAGTCGCTTTGCTATCGTGCACACATAGTGAAGAGCAAGTAGTTAAGTTTCAACGACATTTAAGTCGGAACAAATGGCTTGATGTCAAAAGAAAATGGCCTGTCGTTTATTTCGAACAGTCATTCTCCGAATTCTGGATATTGCCTAATGATGTATTTTGTGATTGAATATTTTGTCAATCAATACGGACTTTTCCGGTCATAGTAATGATGGACCCACCGCTAGGGGCGCGCTGTAGTAAGCGAGGCCACGCCTACTAACACCTCACTAGCCAATGCGGGACAACTAAAAAACGCGCGGGAATTACGTCACCAATCACTCAGGCGGATAGACACACTCTACTACGATTGAAATCCATCTGTGTAAGACCAATTAATATTTCAAAGTCTGGACGATGTGAACATAGAAGGGCACAAATAATACTATATGCATAACATATGCCTCTCCGCGACATATATCATGACAGATGAATATTTCTTAACGAATCTAAATATTCCCCTAAGGCTGAATAATGAATAATCATGATTCATTTTTGTAATATTCCTTAATTACATGTAACTATGACTATATGTAATTCATGGTTGGGTATATTTTCAAAGTGCATGCGAACGGGCTAATTCAATTGTGAATGCCATATGTCAGTAGTTGCCGACTAACTGGCAAACTGTAGGGAATGTGAGCTAACAATCGCACACACACGATGAAACAATCGTCTTTGGTAATCTAGCAAAACACTAAAACAACAAATTTTCAAGTGAAAAATGGAAGCGGGCCGACTTTCAGTAATCACCTTAATTGCTATTGAATCATACAGCCAGAGATGTATACTTTCACGTTCCGTGTGAAATCGCTTGGTGCCACCTTTATAAATTCGTCAAAAAATGGGTTGAAATCCGTGTTTTTATTTAACTTTTTTTAATTGGAAAACATTCATAAGTATTCAAAGATACAATATCAAGGTGAAATCGTCTATTTTTATAAACCGAATCCTCAGAAATACGTTTCCAGTAAAATTCTACTACCATTTTAGTTTAGTAAATTGGACGGCAGCTACCGAGTCTGCTACGTCATATGAGCATGCGCACTGCGCATGGTACGCAATGTTGATAATGGTTTAATGACCCCCAGTGGCGCATTTGCTGCACTCCTAAAATTGACCCAAGAATAAGGATGCTGGTTTAATTTGGACCCAACTGCCATTGCCAGTCTCTCATTATTTCCCAGGAGCAAAGGGATATTATCATTGACCTGAGTAGCCGTGACTAAGTCATATCAAATGTTTTACATGTGCATATTTGTGAACCATTTATTGTGTTTTATTTAGTGTTATTTATTCACTATTTACTCAAACAATTAGTGTGCAGACCTAGTCTATGACATAAACCCTATACTTGCTATAAAAGAATGAGTTCCTTAACGTGTAGATAACTTACAAGTAAATGTGTAATGAACTATTGGAATAAGCTCTACATGTACTTCAGTAGGTAAAGATGAAAGCAATGGTAAACTCATACACAGGTCCTTTTTCGCTTCTGTTGGAACTTATGGAAGAATGCTTAAACGTATCATTTAGCTAATGACGTATATCGTTATCTTCTTGTGCATCCCAGCCCATGCAACCTTAAAATCAAGGAATAATATATGGTATCCCTTAGGCGGATATTAAACACTGGTAATGCTGAGTGAGTATGCCCCAAGAGGGATTGGCTCCACCATAGAGCCCGTGGGTATCTTACCGAAACACGCATCTTAATACAGTAGCTTCAGGTCAGAATAAACAAATGGAGCTAGAGCTAGAGCTAGAGCTAACACATGTACTTATCTTTATTCCACATGGGAAGGGAGAATCTAAACTTATTCTAGTTGTTATATATGTATCTTTATTGGTTACAGGAGCTTTCCCAGAACCAGGCCTCTAAATGTGTTATCACTACAAGTATCTGTTTTCCAAGAACGTTCTAATTCTACTAAGGAAACTGTTTTCCCCATACATCATCGTCCAGGACTACTGCCAACCGTTGAAACCTCATTCACCAAAAAGCATAAAAGGAACATAAAGGGACAAGTAAGAAGAATCTCAGGTTTGGAAACCTACTCTAAGAGAAATGATCATTGAGGGAAAGTAGTTCGGCAACGAAAATAGAAAATAATTGTACAGCATTTGGAAATAGTAAGAGCATCATTAAATCTAATCCCTCTAGGCCAGAGACAGCACAGAGACACTTATTTCAGGTCATTTGGTCATTAGTCATTGGTCATGAGGGTCTGCCAGAGAGTAAGTGTTATATAGAACAGCCGCATGCGGTTCTGTGGGGAAACTGATAGGGGGATTGGAAAACATGATGTAATTTTGATTTATTTTAGCCACAAATACCAAATGGATGGTGTAAATATCATTTAGAGAGAAAGGGAAGTTTAAGTGAGAGGCACAACTCGGAACTGTTGACTCTAAAAGTTAATCAGCTAGACCTGTTGCGGCCCGTTGAATAACTTTCATAATCAACAATTCCTCGTAACCAAACATAGGATTGGGCCTAATGGATGTAAAGGTACCACTGCCAAATTACTCTAGATTCTCTCTTTACTGGCTGGTTAATGATGTAATCAATTTCAATGAAACACATTATCTGCACCGAGTTACACACGACAAGGTAAACAATGAATGCCTCAAAGGGTGCTTTAGTTCACTCCGACCACTTTGAATGGCGAAAGTTTGAAATTGCCATTGGCTGAGAAAGTGCCAGTTTCACAATGTTACAAGGAATAGTAGACCCTTCTTTATAATCAAACGTGTGTGTACGTGTTTTATAATGTATGTATGTATTTATGTATCTATATACGTATGTATGTATGTATGTATGTATGTATGTATGTGTGTATGTATTTATGATTGTATGTATGTATGTATGTATGTATGTATGTATGTATGTATGAGTGTATGTATGTACATATGTATGTATGATTGTATGTATGTATGCATGTATGTATGTAAGCGTGTATGTATGTTTGTACATGTATGTATATATGTATGTATGTATTTAAGTAGGCATGTGTGTCTGTGTGTCTGTCTGTATGTATGTGTGTATGTATGCATGTATGTATGTATGTATGCATGTGTGTGTGAATGTATGTATACATGTAATTATGTATAATTTACTACACAAATTAATCACTACATGACCAGTATTGTAAAATGGGAATCATAGAGGCAACTACTACAAAATTCTGCAAACCCCTTTATGCATTCTCTTCGTAAACACCATTTTCGAAACTTCTAGGTCCTCTCACTACATACATCACTAAGAATATTGCACAGAACTATATCAGTATGTTGCTTTGAATATTGATAAGATTCATTAAAAGTTAACCATTACTCTTCTAGCTACTTTTACTGAAACACGCATAGGCAATTTTTTCTTCATTCGTTATCAATATAGGGTTTGTCTAACTCATCTGTTCTTTACCCTTGAAGGTTAATGGATTTGGTTTGTAGTAAGAGCATAGGGTAATATACATGACATTATGCCTTCATTGTAACAACACCCGTAATCAAGAACGATTTATAGCTGTGTAGAAGGTATGCTCTGTTTTTAATAACAATATGTTAAATATCGCGCTCTTGTTTTCGATAATAAAAGAAGTATGGCTACTAATCTGATATGTAATTGAACTCATATTTCACTATTTGTACTCAATACCGTGTGATAACCTTGTGTGGCCAGACCCATTGGTAATATTGAAGAAACGCAATGATATATTGTTCTGTTGTTCACCTACTTCGTGGCTCTTTCTGCTATACTCTGTTATACATATATGTCATGAAATGATCTCACTAGAATAATAAGTAACGTCCACCTTACAGTAAAATGTAGAAATAAGTATTGAACATTCTTTTATGAACTTGAAATATAAAGAAATATCAAATGCTATACAATAGTTGCAGTAAAGCTTGTACTATATTCGTGATTTCATTCAATAAAAATCAAAGCTCGCTTAAAATTGTTCTTACTAAAAATCATTTTGTATAAAGACGTGCTCATGGGATGAACGAGTTTGGAAATTCAGGTATGGTGTAGAAAAAAAAGGACATAAACTTCATTTTCATGCATGAAAAAGTTCATTTTCATGCAAGAAAAATTTAATTTTCATGCAAGGAAAATTTAATTTTCATGCATGAAACTTTCAAACCACGATTTCATCATGCGTGCCTGCCAAGTAATTAATCACTGGTAACTGTACTCCTTTGTTTCCTAATTGTCAACATGCTGCAGGTGAGGACGAATGAACACCTGTAAGCGTAGACATCCGGTACAGGTAATACATTAATTAAGCGTCATCACGCCATCATCGTCCATCATTCTACAGCTCGCATGTGGCGAGGAAAATCTCCTACTCGAGTTTATATTTAGTGCCCAGCCAGAACTTTTGACAATAATTTGATAAATGATCGGATACTAAGGGTGGTGAAGGTGTGAACGCAGAAAAAAAAGAGTTTTTGGAAAAACAGTGGGAAAAGTATTTTTGTTTCTGTCGTTTACCAGAAAAACAGCGGGAAAAAGTTTATTCTTTTCTACCGTTCACACCTGCACCATCATAGGATACACATGTTTGCCCGATGTGAACGTACTAGTTAATAGTTAATATATCTTCCAAGGAAATGCATACAGAAAAGAGCTATTGTAATTGAATATGTTAATCTAGATGGTTCTATTCTCTTGTATCAATCATGACCCGTTGAATAACTGAAACACTATGATAAAGCTTTGTAATTACATAGCCTAGTTGGCCGTTTAGCAAAAAATAAATGCAGTAAAAGAATTCAACTTTATCACATGTATCCGTATGAAGCTAAACACTCTTTTGCCATGTCGTGGCTAATTCTTTATATTACATTAAATACTGCATGTACATGCAACCAGTAATAGTCAGTCTCGAACACAACGAAAACATCGTTGATTATAATTTTAATCGTTTAAAACCCAATCGCCCTGTTGATATATGATTATTAAAGTGCCAACATTTAATTCCTGCACTAATTGCGTTGGCAGCCCGAACATATTGCACGACCAAACGCCCGATCGCCATCTGATGTCTTATTAGTAAGGATGCATGGATGATCCTACAACTGACCATATTTCTAAATCACAAGCTACAGTACAGACATTTAATTCCTGCACCAGTCGATCGGACGTCTGCAGTGCCTAGTTATGCAAATACCCATGTGTAACGTCAGAAGAATAAGCTAAGCACATCAATGACCCACGTAGGACGCGAATCATGCGCTCCATGGCCAGGAAACTGGGTGGGAATAGGTCGTGCGGTCGTTTATTATGACCGGGCTGCCCACGCATGCAGTGCAGGAATTTGATGTCGGCACTGTACTGTACGTTGTGCATTGGTGTGCTTGGCCTATTCTTCGCATGATATCCATGGGTGTTTGTAAAACCAGACACTGGCAGACGTCCGCTCGACTGGTGCAGGAGTTCACCCATTAATGCTTAAGAGCTCGTGTTGTGTGGATCTTAGATACTTTTAACAATAACTTTGAAATTGAGAATGCTTTCACAGTTGCTGGTAATATTTTGATTAATATTTCTCTATCAAATATTTTGGTAATTTTCCTAGTATTTTTTTTTGCCTGCAAGATTTCATCAAAGTTTTCAGGCTGATTTTAGCTGCCGTGAGTATTAATTGGTTAGAATTGCCTGTACATTGTACAATGCCGACCTTTAATTCCTGCACTTATAATGCGTGGGCAGCCCGGCCATTAGACACGACCGCAAGCCCGATTGCCACGGTTTCCTGAGACCTTACAACTGAACGTAGCTTTGATTCGCAAGCTCCGTGGGTCTTTGGTGTACTTGACCTATTTCTTGACATATTATTCTTGGGTTTATGTACAACCAGACTCTGGCAGACGTCCGGTCGACTGGTGCAGGAATTAAATGTATGTACTGTACGAAGCCCTGAAGGATTATACAAGTCCGTGAGTGGACAGGTACATATACAAGTGTCACTGTGACATTACTCTCGCAGGACAGGTCACCCACTACATTTATATGCAGTCGCTCGGTGATGGATTGGGTCAATGGAAGTATGTGAGCCTCTAATTGAATGCGACAGAAGGTGTCAGTGGTGTACAGTTTACACAATGATAATTGTCCATAATCCTGATCCGTCATTGTTCGATCTCACCATCCACTCATATTTGACACACGTCTAGCAAAACATGCCGTCAACTATTTTTGGATGCATCATGTTATTAAATTACTTGTCCACGTGACGCTTTCAAAACAAATTTCCTTCTGAACATGGTCAAAAGTTAGAGTTTATAACGGTTTTAATGTAATAACTACCGACTAGCATGCTTCCCGATACGCTTACTTTTCATTCAAAGTAATTACCAATCACTCAAAAAGGCAACACTGTTATTAGG
Organism: Maea johnstoni; assembly: GCA_963942565.1. Lineage (NCBI taxonomy): Eukaryota > Metazoa > Annelida > Polychaeta > Spionida > Magelonidae > Maea > Maea johnstoni. The sequence goes on from OZ012684.1 coordinate 39,605,032, forward strand.
TACAGTGCCGACATCTAATTCCTACACTAAGTGCGTGGGCAGCCCGGGCATAATACACGACTGCACGCCCGATTGCCACCCAGTTTTCTTGGCATGGATGCATGGATGACCTCGCAACTGAACGTAGCTTCGATTAGAAAGCTACGTGGGTCATTGTTGTGCTTAGCTAATTTATTGACATGATATCCATGGGTGTTTGCACAAACAGGCACAGGCACACGCCCGGTCGACTGGTGCAGGAATTAAGTATCTATTGTATGCGTGTAGCACCCAAATAACTACGGTTTGATTACGTTCATTAAAGGGTTAATCCTCGAGTTACTGATGGCTTGACCTGGGCGAGTTATATACGACGGCTTTGCTTGTTTTCTTTTTCTTTCTTTCCTTTTTTAAATTTCTTTTCTTTTCTTTCATTTTTTTCTTTTTTCTTTTCTTTCGTTTTTCGTGCAGATACACTTTTTTCAGGTATTTGCATCATTTTGTATTGGCTAAATTAGTCACCAGCAGCACAAGGGTTAGGTAAAATAAATTACAAGGAGAAGGTAAGGCTGGTTTCATTACAGAATTATCGATAAAGAGCGATTTCCAGGAATACCTTAATATGCCCTTGATATATCACAACACACAAACATGTGTTTCCTTCATACATGTAAAGGTAATACATGTATGTACCTCATTGGCGCGGACATGTATGCATCCGACCGCTCAGACGCAGTAGAGTGATAGAATGTTGATACTGTATTCATCATATTGTATTGAATGTTTGTTGACTGTACGTTAGATATACAAAATCATAGCAAATACAATTTACTTAAGTAACATGGAAACATGAATAGTACGATTTGCATTCTCCTTACGAAAAACATTTCGGTTACTTTGTTTGGCAATTAGAAGGTATAGGATGTAACCCTTCACTAATGCTCTCACGGACGTTCGTCAGCAAGCAAATTAATCTAATTATCATATAAACAGAGTACATGGCGTGTGATACTTTCCAAAAGTAATTAAAATCGAAAATTATTTTCTTTATCAATATTATTTTTCTTTCAGCTGCGTATTATGATTAATTTAGATAAAGGCAGCTCGGCAAATTTTGAACACAGCAAATTAACCAGATCTACAGTATGTTGTGCCAGTGAACGCAAAACTACTCTCATGGGGCATGTATATTAACATTTAGGTCACACAGGCCTTCACAGATCAGTCAATTTATAAGAAGCAATCTAAGGCCGGAAGTAGCTAATATATATATTAGGTATAGTATATCATGTCTTTAACGCATTCCCACTGAGGATGTGCTTGACGCCTGACATGTTTGCAAGTGTGTTGGATAAAATAAACAGGCATAATGAAAAAATGCAAAATGTTTCAGGGGGCATGTATATTAACAAACCCTTTGTGTAATGTTCTCCTATAGTTTCCTGGGCATGGCTGCATGGATGACCTCACAACTGGAAGTAGCTTTGATTCGCAAGTTACATGGGCCACTATCGTGCTAAATAGTGGCTTATTTTATGACATGTTAAACATGTATGTGGGTGTTTACAAGTACGACCAAGATTTGGCAAGAAATGTCCGGTCGACTGGTGCGGCAATTAAATGTCGGTACTCCATTCTACTTCAACACATGTTGAGTCATCGTAATTGACCTAAGTCAGTCACTACCTATCTCCATAGCCATGGTAGCATTGTCACGATTCCAAGATATCTCCTTGAGCAGAAGACGGCACCGGATTAAAGAGTAAATGAGGGCTGATGTGCTGCTTTATGAGTTTCAACTTTCCAATTTAGCAACGCACTCTCTCGGGGCTAATGTCTAATCTTGGGCGCAGGATTTCAATAGACGGCATTGTTATGGCCTTATCGAAGGTTCAAAGGGTTGCCAGGAGCGCGGTTGGTTGGCAATGTATTAAGGCACTTATCACCTCGCCGGCCTCGCAAATATACTGGATTTGAAGAGTTCACCGTTTCGCAATTGCCGAATCGATTTGTTAAGTATAACCCTTCCAATGCTGAGGCTACTTTCTTCCAAAGCGCAAGAACGCAATTATTTTTGATAACCATCTAAATCCTATCATGTTGGTATTCATTAGATAGCTCTCAGTGCATTTTCTCAGATGAGTAACCATGTACCAGGGTTTCAGTCATTTTTTTAGGATATTTGAATCATTTTGTACTGGTCAATTTAGCCACCTGCAGCGTCAAGGTTAAGAAGCAATCTGTAGAACTCCGCGGATTCGAGTATTTGTATTTGTATAGTGATTGCCTATTTTCTTAGGTGATGCAAAATCATTACAAAGGATCACTGGGAAAACAATTCAAGGAAATGTTTCGAAGAAACAAATAAACGAAATATGGAATATAACATACATGTAGCAACCGCCAGAATAAGACCTATACAGAGACGAATCTGACGTGAAATGTGTATACAGTACAGAATTAACATGAACAAATTAAGATAAAGAGCAAACCTTGTAACGTAACTTAACCCTTCCAATGCTGAGCCTATTTTCGTCTAAAGCTCTAGAACGCAAATATTTTTGAAAACCACTCGAACCCAGTTGCGTTGGTTGATTTCTGACCTGACTAGTATAATCGGATAGCTCTCGCCGAGTACTCTCCGATGGGTACCCACGTGCCAGTGTTTGTCAGATTTTAGGTTTTTTATGCCACCACCGGCATAGGGGTTAACACTTTCTATGGCAATTTTGTTTTCATAACTTTGATAACTCGGAAGATAAGAATAGTTTTATAAAATAATAAACATTGAAAGCTCCTGTAAGCTCTCGGGTATATAGAAACTGGGTTTTTATAAAATCGAAGATATATAGAACATTTGATAACGCAATGCTCATCATTTGCTGAAGAGCAGAGAGCTATGTACTACGAGATAGATAGACTTTGTCCGAATATTGCCAAAACGTTTAATGAAACACCTAGCGCGACTATATATTAGCTTCTAGAAGAGCATATTCAGGAAATTGAAGAAGCTGAAATGTTTAATATGTGGATAAAGGCTTGGCGGGGTATTGATACGGCGACGGGTACTTGATTTATTGGTTCCCGGATCCGCCGATCAAAGTGGAACAGACCCGACGGGAAAAATGTAATCCCCCCCACTTTATGTTGTGCTCTGCCGCCGAGCCGTACGTAGGTACACCAAACCTGCAGTACATTTACCATGGATAGTAATAAAACTACAAGAATATTAATACCAGAGCAATGCAACATTACAATAGCAATGCAATACAGTGTTTTTGAAATGCACCATATTGTTAAAAATCATTCTTTTCATATTCAAATATATGGTTTTAGTATGTATTTTAGTACTGGCCAAAAGATCACTTTATTTTTCTACCTCCCTCCCGACTGTTTGCTTACTTAGATTTCCGCGTGTTAAAAAATCAACTTTATTTTTAATTACCTCTTGGTCAATAAACATATAATACAATACAATGCACCTTCAGATATTTCTCTGTACGAAAACTCTAACCCCCCCGGCTTAACCCTTTCGTGCTTATGAATTTCTATGGAAATCTTTGCCTGGATCTTTGATAACTTTGATAACTTGGAAAGTAAGAACAGTTTTACAAAAAGGTTGGAGGGTAATATTCTAATATTATCATTTCATGTATGAAAATAATACCTCCATGCATGAAAATAAAAGATATTGCATCACATACATACAACCAAAGAATACTCCTACATATTTCCTTATTGAATGGTACTTTTTTTTGACAAGGAAAACATGAATATCATCAATAAGAGTAGTGTTATTTTCCATTTCATCGATAGATGTCGCCATGTGCTGGAAGATCTGCCAGCAACGCCCTCTTTTCTATCATACAAACCTACAATTTGTCAATATATGTGGTAGCTTCAGATATGTATACACAATCGTTGGTGTGTATATGTATGTGATGGATTGAAATGCTTAATTCTCAATAAAAGAAATCTAGAAAATATTGCGATTCACATTTACATCGATTGATGCGTTAATGTATGTGTTTCAACCCAATGGAAGTTGACTACACATACAACGTGCTGTACAGTTCTTAACCACTACTCTCTCTCTCTCTCTCTCTCTGAAAAGGTGGGTGGGCCGGCGCTGATGACTGTGGCTGGCTTAAATGTAAGTATTCATGTAAACATCACATCCTTTAATAGTATATAAAATCAACTCACAAACGCCATTCACCAAAATGTATTCGATGTTCACAGCAGATTGCTAAATCACTGTATTCACTACGGAACCATATGTTGTAGGATCTCTGATAAACTACATGTATCACGGCCAAAATTGAAGATGTAAGCTATTACAATATTGAATCTAAGCCATCTCTTATATTACACAAATAACTGCGGCGAGATAGTGAAATGCAGGTGATTTTCACAGCCAGTTCAATTAGAGGAATATGAGTCACTTGGATACGCTCAAGTCTGTAACTCAGATTGGTGTAGGTTCAAAAAGGTACCTCAGTAGAAACATGATCTCATGTACACACTTCAGCTTGAATAAAACAAATCGACAAATCTTGAATAAGGAATAAGCTTTTATTTAAGATCAAAATCCAAAACATTCTACACAAAAAATGTGCGCCAGACAGTTTTATTGTGAGACTGATGACAGTAATAATCACTCATATAAACACCTCTTTTTCTTGAGCATGGTATTTGATACCAACCTAGAACATAGTTCTTACATGAATCCCATAGCGTTGATTAACGTTGATAAAATGGCTATATGATTTAGCCACTTCACTCACACACACACACACACATATATATATATAGAAACATAACACACACACAAACCCATATGTATATGTTTATATATGTTTATATATATATATATATATGTATATATATATATATATATATATATATATATATATATATATATATATATATATATATATATATATATATATATATATATACTTGCACACACACATATATATATATATATATATATATATATATATATATATATATATATATATATATATATATATATATATATCTCTCTCTCTCTCTCTCTCTCTCTATATATATATATATATATATATATATATATATATACATATATATATATATATATATATATATATATATATATATATATATATATATATATATATATATATACATACATACATACATACATACATACATATATACATATATATATATATATATATATATATATATATATATATATATATATATATATATATATATATATATATATATATATATATATATATATATATATATATATATATATATATATATGACACTATATTCAAGAATAATTTGATTTCCTAACACCAATATTCAATCATCATAACCTTCGAGGAGCACTCGGTAGGTATGATTCCGAATTACACAGTATGGCCAATTGTGGATGTGTCATCACGTAGAATAAACTAGTAAAAGACTTTCAAAAGCTATCGCCACTAGAAACAGTTTGCATTAAATTACACATTTTTGTGATATTTGTAAAATATTAACTAATATTGACTGCAGCACAATGACATCATAATGTAACATGCGATAAGGTCAGTGGGGAAAGAACACGTACGTAGAAAAAGTTCTTCTTATTTCTAACCTAGTAAGTTAAAATTTGATTAAAAATATTGAAAACTACATTCCTAGTAAAATGTAGCCTATTGGAATAACGAGAGTAGAAGGAAAAGTAGGTCACTGGCTATTGTTTGAATACCCTTTTCCAAATCATTCTCGTTTTACATGCATCTTAGACCGCAAGCCCCCGTTTGGAGATTGTAAATGTTTTCATTCACCGCAAATCAAACTATACGTTACTTGTAAACATATCATCTACCTATTGAACAAATGTCTCGTCAAAGACAATGGCACCGGCAACAACAATTTATTTACTTATATTTCCATAATCATGAAAACGTAAAATATATAAATCAATAACATTGTTAAAATATTTAGAATCACTGGCTCAGCAATTTCACCCTAAAAAGTATATCATTATCAGAATAGATTGGTGTCTCCCAAGTCTGATTTTTGATAATGATCATATATACATGTAACACAAAAATCAACAATTGTAAATATGATGTATTTTTGCTAACGGTGCATTAGTATAAGTCTTTTCAGCGTGTGATCTTAAGACGTGGTTTCTCATGACTATATTTTAACAAGCATTAGTTGTAAAGATGAGAGAAACAGCTTAGAAGCAGTGCCGACATTCATTTCCTGCACTACACGACCGAACGCGCGATTGCCACCCAGTGTTATGGACATGAATGCATGGATGACCTCACATTAACTGAACGTACCAAACTACGTTGGTCATTGACGTGATTGGCTTATTTTATTATTGACATGCTATGATTGGATATTTGTACAACCAAACATCTGCAGACATCCGGTCAACTGGGGCAGGAATTAAATGTCTGTACTGTAGTCAATATAGCAGTTATTATAAAACGTCATTATACATGTTCATGAGTCTGTATACTTTATCCTCACACGCATTGCTCCATCGGATGAAACGTAAATCCTACTATCTAACCAGGTTATTCATATGGCACTTAGGTAGAGTTAATATCACAGAAATATCCTCAATCAAGGTAGTAATATCTGGCGTGAATAGAGAAAACATGAAAATCCATATTCTGTATCTGTTTATGAAGAAAGCTGCCAAGACTGCACATCTCTGACGTAGTTTATTTTATGCATAGAGGTGCCTGAAAAGAGGTAAAAAGAAAATTGTGTTATCTGGACATAAACGAGCCTGTTTGAATAAAAATCATCAGTAGGAGTGCAAGTATTATTATTTCCGTACATATAAAAGATCATGACAACATCAATAGATAACAGTGTGACGCTGTGCTGAGTCAGCTTCTCTGTTCTACAATATTGAGCAACTTTAGTAACAAAAATACTGTCCAATAAAAACTTAAACAATGACTTATGACCATCATTAAATACGAATAGGTTAGTCAGTGTTTTTAGCTGGTTCTTCGGTTTGCACAATCTTTAACAACTGGCTCTTCGAGTCGTATATCTTGCAATTAAATTATTGATAAGCTATACATATTATACTAGTATTGCTTATTATAAACATATTTTTGTCCGTTTAAAAAAGCTACAAAAAACGACTGTAATCATCGTCCACAAGCTACCCACCAGTCTCAAACCCACAAACAAAACAAATAAAATGAATTTAACAAATGAAAAATAACTTTTCTTGCTAATCAGTATGGTTCTGAAATACCTTGTTTGAAAATGTTTTAATTAGATGTAATTGCATGTCAGTGTATTATTGGCTAATTACCTAAGACTCCTCTTTTTGTTGTTCCGGTTCCGCCATTTCTTTCCGTCCTTGTTTTTCCTCCTCCTCCTTCTCCATCTTGACCACTGTATTGACTGTGTCGATCATGTTCTGCACGAGCTCGTATTCTGGCTTGCCCAGACGGTGGAAATTGGATATGTCACACGTGTCAACAATCTCAGTGTGTTCCCCGTGCGTGCCTCGAACCTGGCACCCCATGGTGCGGACAAAACCATCCATCTCCTTGAGACCTTTCACCTTGAAGAGGTTGGGCAGGACAATATGGACGCCGCCTCGGAGACCCGTGCCGAGATTGGTCGGGCAACACGAGATCATGCCGAGATGCTCGTTATGCAGAAAAGCCTCTTCGTTGCCGGTGATTTTCTTGATGCCCTCTTCAATAGCTTTGGCCCCTCGTGCTAGCCTGTCAAACACCTCTTTTACGTCTCCACCCTTCTGCATGCTGATGATTCGCATGTGGTCCCCTTCGTTGATCCAGAGCAAGAAGGTCTTGGCCTCGTTGTGGAAGATACCCCTTCCTGCGGGCCAGAAGTTGTGGTAGCCCGACGCGGCCTGGAAGCGGTCTCCGGGCCGGAACAGGAAGTGATCCGCCACCAGCTGATTCCGTTCCTCATCCGTCAGCGTTGCGAGTGAGTAGTATTTTCCCGCCAAATCACCCTCTAGCGTATCGAACACCTTTTTCATCAACTCCTCAATCTCCAGACGCTGTTCCTTGGTACTGCTTGGGTTCAGCGGGAACCCAAAGAGATTCCTAGCTACCCGTATGCGAGTGGATTTGATCATGCTCTTGTCCTCAATATCGCCTACCAGCTTCGACGGATCCATGTCAGTCACGTGCTTCCGGTCTGGGCTGTAGCCGCCATGATATTCCTCGATGACTGGATCGAACACCTTCGCAAAATCAGTATAGGACTCGATATCTCCCGCGTGAATTCCCACTAAGGAGTCCTCGTTCTGGCAGCCCGTATTGATGGCTCTTGCCAAAGTCCATCCTCCAGTGGCGGTTTTGTGGTCCTTCAATTCGTCCCAGATCTCCTGCGTCATGTGCTTGCGCATCATGCAATTGTTGGCTTCTGAGAACGCGCAGAGTTTGTTCTCCTTCAGGTCTGGGTGCATGACCACATCATATTGCTCGCTTTCTGCCTTGTGCTGAAAGAAAACAAAGACAGTATATAGACATAACCGAAAAATATAATTTGTTAAATAAAGCATGAAATTCTTTCATGGAGTAGATTTAGGAATATGTGCCTATGCATGTAGCCAATTAATTAAGATACCTCTTACTTCTGTTTTGGTTTTTACGATATACTTACGAATCATTCATTTGGCCATTTATTATGAATGGATTTTTATTGACTTTATTTTTTCATATACAAAATATAATTCGTTATATCACACAAAGAGTAATGTAAACGTATATAGTAATTCCAATAAACAAACTAATAAATCTACTAGACAGCTAAACTGAACTCCAAAGTTAATAATGATAAGTAAGCTTGAAATTGAATAAATACATAACAACGCACACAAACACAAAACACAAAAAGAATTGTCCTTAAGTTGCTCAACCGGTTCAAGCTCATATACCATATCAAGCTTGCAAGCTTATGTATTTACTTTCGTTGTGAGGTTTGTGTGATTATTCAGTGCGAATGTGACAAGTACTACATTGTTAGGGTGGCAAAGATGCAACCAACACTTTGAAGCCTCTCCTGTTCTACGTGTGTTCATGTGTTAAAGTTACTTTGGAGAGAATGGTTTTTGCAGAGATATGTACAGGTGTTATATCACATTTTACGTATGATTCTTTCTCTCAACACAAACATGCAATGGACGAGTTTGAATACATGCAGGCTTGGTCACACATGTTTTGATTTTCATTATATACATGTATGTATTCTAATATTTGAAATAGAGTGGCTTTACTAACTGTTTCCAACATGTCACTTGAAATGTAGCGAAAGTTAAATGATTACTTGTAATAATGGTAATATATGATATGATATTATTACTGCATAATACGATGCATTCCGCGCTTATTTACCGATATTTAATAACTTAATCAGGCATGATCAGTCGAGTTAATTTGGGGCAATTAACACACCATTTCACAACGACCACATGGAAATATAAACTCCCATGCTTTTGCCAGTTACTTACTGTTGCATATGAGATCGCAAATATTGTTGATTTACCCCTCTCTAAAACTACCAACACAATTTGATTTACAAAAACACACAGAAAAAAAGTATACATAGTTAGATGGCATTACTACTAATTTGCAAACAAATGTAATTCAAAGTAATCGAGTTTGCTCTCTTTGTACCCACCAAGACACTGTTCCTGTATGTGGATTTTAAAATCCTCATTGCTTTTCCAATATATCTGAACAGCGCATTAGCCATACCAGTCCTAGGCGAAACGAGGTTCTTTATGAAATGAATTTTCGCCACATATAACTTTATTAAGACACCAAATTATAAAACGCTCTTGATAATTAACGAAGAAATTGAAGCTAAAATGTTTGCAATATATAGGATTGATAAGCTAGTCAGCTATATTTTCATTTAAGTAATTGATTTTGTTGATCTCATTCATCAGTCACAGAAATGACCACGGTACAACATTTTAGTTTTATTTTGAGCCGCTAGATGTCGGTGCAGTAGTTGTGAAATTGATGACACACGACCTTGTCTAGGTAAACATGCGCACCTGCCCCGATGTGGCCCAATATCTGATCAGAAATACGTGTTCTCACGCAGGCGTGCCACCAGTGTGGCCATTAAACGGCAATAATGGCATCACACCAAGGTGATTGATGAACACTTCATCCGAGATCATTCAGATTGCTAATTCTAACGATTCTATTCGTATGCGGGATTGGAATGGGTTAATTTCTAGACATATGTCTAGACAAGAAAAGAGCCGAACATTTTTAATAAAGAATGATTTTGTTCCATAGGAAAAGTATCTTTATACATACACACACACACACATATATATATATATATATATATATATATATATATATATATATATATATATATATATATATATATATATATATATATATATATATATATATATTTATATAAATTGAAATTCAGTCGTCAGAAACATGTGATACAAAAGTTGTGCAAAAATATATAAATATTCTTGCTATATAAGATGTATTAGTTGTATACCAACTGACTGTATTTCTATATATATATGTGTGCCTCTTATGTTATGATTTTTTTCTTAATACATTACCTCATTTCCGGCGGCATTGGCATCCTTTCCCTGCAAATAGAAAGACAAAGAAAGAGCTTACCATCGTGATGAATATCTAACTCTTTGCACCACTCAGTTCCACCGAATTATACATGTAACTACGCTCAGATAAATTGCGAGTTTGGTTTATATACGATCACCATAGCGTGTAAATTAGCAACTTGTGTTCTGTTAAAGGGCAAGCTCGAGAAACATACACCATATATGATATGTGTCGATCTGTCACGAACCTTTTCAACGTGTTAGTCTGCCAATCGATTGGAAGGTCATATTGCATAGAGCGAGGGTAAGTCTGACCAATACAAGAACAGAACCAGAACAGAACAATACAAAACATAATGATAGGGCTCACGTTAAAGACATAATCATGTGATGTTGATGGGGATTCATTTTACATGTAAAATCATATATCAATATAACCAACAAATGCGTTCCTTATACACTATGTATCGACACTAAATATACATAGATACATGAATATATACAGAGATAAATGCATACACCATGCATGACAATTATTACATACATCTGGTGTGGTATATTGCGACTTTGAAATATATGGCATATCTTGTGTCTTACATGATGTTCATCCCTGGTGACCAAGTTTTCTTTTTCCCAATACCACACTAAAGAACAACTCTCTGATTTATTAAAGCCTTATTAAAGGTTTTCCTGATTCTCTAGTGTCCTCTAAATTGTGTGCGTGATTTTTTGGGAGAGTATTATGAGTATTATGTTATTTGATCCTGATTGCAAATGGGATATTCAAAATGAAGACCTCGGTACTCCTAGTGTTATGTGTATCAGTGTTATACTGGTAAGGTAGGAACTAGTTTCTAAGATGAGTCATTATCCTATCCCTCTCTTCCCAGTAAACTAGGTCCTGTTGTGCAGTTCTCACCTAAACGACACTTAGACCATTCTATATCTGCATAAAGAAAAAGGCTATATTACATATAAAGGTTTACGAGTACTTTGACGGAATAATGCATTCGTTATTAGGGTTCAAACTTTGAATATGTGAATACAGCGGTTTCCATGTGATTCTCTGTGGTTTTCCGGTCACCAAGTGTACTGTGTCAACCCATCTACATGTAACGGTGTACGTGCTGTATGCTACCACATGAAAAGCTCATATGCAGTAGAAGATAGTTTCCTTATTAGTTGTCTATACCGCCGTTGTATAGAACAGAATATAGAACGTCGTTGTAGTGGGTAGTGTACACTTGTAATACCTGTGCAAGTCATTGTGAGAAGTACGTGGTTGCCTCAAAATAGTTTGTTATGTCGTTACATTTACATGTAGTAGTGCAGCTTTTGAGCTGCGGCAAATGCAGTGTTGTCTACTTTTATTCTATTGATATTCATTGCCTTACGTGTATTTAGTGTTTTCCTCTATAAGATTAGATTTTTCATTTGTAGTTTCGATTCTCCTTGACCTGGTCAATAACAACAACACATAATACAATACAGTGTGTTATTTATTCAGTAAGGTCACCTAAGGGAAAGTGAGGTATTCAAATTGCACACACCAACCTTGGTACCCATCGGTAAATCAGTTATCATCTTATCAACGACAATAAATGTGTCATCAACATAACTCTAAACATCTAAACAAAACTTGGCAAAGACAATAATATCCATGACCAATATCTCACACATAAATATAAGCGTTTTACTTACAAACAAGTATTGACTACATTTGTGTAAAATAGTATATTGTGAACAAAAGTGCGAACCTGATGATCAGTGTTGAAAATTGGTTTGATACGACGACAAGATGGGTCATGAGAAACCTGTTACCTGTCCGACCCTACGAGGTTCTTTGATTTAAGAGGTATGTTCATTACTCTCACCCTACCTCCGGGACATGTTAGCTTTATGACAACAATTTGCATTACTGGGTCAATTGGTCTTTGTACTCGCTGTACTGACTTCTAAAGTCCATTCATCTAAAAGACGCCCTTAATATCGGGCACTATTGTCAAAAACAATACTATAGGCAAACAATTGCTTTTGAACTAAAGCGTCCTTCAGTAAACATCTCAAAAAAGTAACTGTGTAAGTGTTTGTATAATATTGACCTCACATTGCTTATTAAAATACAAAATATCTAAAGGATATAATTAGAAGAAAATCGTTCTTCAGATTATGATAGTTTCAACGAGATCGAGTGTACGTGAATAAGGTCCTTATTTGTTTTGAGAACTTTTTTCTCATCCATCGTAGATATCTGGGACAATGACGAAAGAGATAACGAATTTGACATTAGGTTAGGAAAAATAGGACACCGATATTGTTATGATCTTGGTCTTTCTTACTATGAAAGGTAGACATGAATCAACACTAATCATAAACTTAAGTACATGTATATGTATATATAAGGCCTTCCAAAATAAAAAAGGAAATTCCACTTTTCCTTTTTTGTTCCTTACCTTAGGTAAAACCTGTAGTCTGGGTAAAAATGATGCCAAAATCATCAAAAACAACAAAAATCATGCTTACAAATGATATTTATTAACGAATGTCTGCTTATTCTGTATATAGGTGTCTTCTTTATAAACTCCATTTGTAAAGACTTCATATTTCCATGAAATTTCAACGTATACATACATCTGCAACTACATACAATGACCAAATTTTAGACAATTGGTTAGAAACCACTCTATCCCATTTTCATGAAATTTCAAGAAATTTAACTGCTCTCATGTTCCTTTCACATTAAAAACTAGACCTGCTGACTTTGCACCCCATTTATGAAAACTAATCACATTTTCATGAAATTTCAACAGAAACATACAAAATTGACAGATCCTTTTTATCAAAAGTAAAAAACCATAATTCATCCATGTTGCCTAATAAATAATAGATAAATGTATGTTTCAGTAGAAATTTCAAGAAAAATTCCATGTTGTTTTATTACTGGAGTGCAGACTCAGAAAGTTTAGTTTTGAATGTGAAAGGAATATGAGAGCAGTAGACTTCCTTGAAATTTCATGAAAACGGGATAGATTCTTTTCTAACCGATTGTAGTCTGAGATTTGGTCATTGTATGTAGTTGGAGTGCAGATTCAGCAAGTTTAGTTTTAAATGCAAAATAAATATGAGGGCAGTTGAGTTTCTTGAAATTTCATGAAAACGGTATAGATTCATTTCTGACCATTTTAGTCTAAAATTTGGTCATTGTATGTAGATACATATGTATGCTTTTGTTGAAATTTCATGAAAATGTAAATAGTTCTTATAAACGGAGTGCATATTAAGTTTGCACTACATTGAGTAAGACTATTTACATTTTAATGAAATTTCAAAAAGCATACATATGTAACTACATACAATGACCATATCTCAGACCAAAAATAATGATGATAATGATAATTGATATTTGATATAGCGCTCTTTCCACCTATAATGTTCAAAAGCATTTACATGAAAGGCAGTGGACCCCGGGTGGGCATTCAGGTACAGAGAGTTATCAGAATTTAAAAATACCCCTAAAGCACTGATTTCTGGCCAAAAAACCACCCTTATTTTAAGGAAAAAGCTGACTTTTTCCAGTAAATAAACACCCCTTCTTTTATCAAAACACTGACATTGAATGAACGGGAACACATGTTTTATCTTTAGATTTTATAATCCTCTGCCTGTTTCGCAGCAGCAAGTGGCGGCAGCAAACTCAGAAGCCAAGTCACTTCGGGAGTCACTCATTAAATGCTGCTGCTGCTGCTACAAGGGTTATATAACCTTTGGTAATTTCCAGGCAAATTGTGTGCAATCTGTTCCCCCTCCTCCTCCTCTCCTATCCCCCCGGATCTTGTTTAAAGCTTAAACAACTCATAAATATTTTGTATAATATTTGGCTCAGGACTACTGAAATTCTCATCTCTCACATAGTAAGTAATGCAACGCTTAACAAAAAATACAGTGCACAGAAGACTGGCAGTGGTTTCTGCTATTTTTTTTATTTTGTAAAGGCTTTTGATACGACATGGTAAGATGGTAATTGGAATGCCTATGCCACAAATGACAAACTTTAGAGCAAATAATAAAAGTCCGGCCTATTAGCAGCTAACAAAGCATAATAATTCTCTGTGAAAGAAGAAAAATCAGGAGAGTAAGAATAGAGCCTTGATATCCAAAGAGGACCAAGGAATATTCTAGGGTTGTGGCATCCACAGAGATCCACATAAACCCCTTCTGCCCTGATAGCTGTGTGGTCTATGGAATTGACACTGTCGCTAGTGGCCATGCAGGGTGGTGCAGGGCT
>OZ012684.1:39620104-39706028 GCA_963942565.1 Maea johnstoni
TTTTCATTTACAGTACAATTAGTAATACTGTAAAACTACTACACACTACTACTACTACTACTACTACTACTACTACTACTAGTAGTATGCGACGTGTTAGGGCTGGTCTCAGGTGTTTCAATGACCGGAACAAGGGTAGGCATGTCACAATATGGCCTACGTGCTACTCTCCGATCTAGCATGCCTTGCAAGAGCTAATCTGCTGATTTCCCTGGCCTTTTATATCTGCAATGGAATATATGCACTTTCTTTGACAGCTATTTCCAATTCACAATTGTCCGGAGTCCATTGTCGATCTTTTACACCAACGTGTTCTCAAAATATCAATATTCTCGGAATAATCGTTTCCTAAAAAGTCCAGAAATGAGACTCAAAGCATTGCTTTTGTACGTGCTATCATGACGATTGTTTATTGTGTGAACAGTCAATGTATAGACACAAAGCAACATGACACTTATTAGTGTTGGCAACCATATTTGTCCCGTACTTACCAGGGTCTTGTAACCGGTCTTTTGCTCGCATGCCTTCTTGCCTTGACAACCTCCCATTACAGAAATAGGTAATTTCCACAATAAAACTCTCCTGATGGCTAGCTATAGTTTGGTTATAATCATTCGAATTACAAATAGATGTCGCCGAAACAGTACGAAAACGACTTTTTCCTCTTTGAAGTATGCAGCTTGATGACAAACCGTTGCTGCACCCGTCCCACGGAGTCAAGCACGAGTACGGACTGGTGCCGTGTCTCAGTTTGCTAGCCATGGATGTCGAAGTATACGTGTACAAGTTTTACCATGAGAACATTTAGGATCCTGTTCGTGTATAGTAAAAATACCACTATCTGACTAGTGCCGTCCTGCTAAATAAGCTAATCTTGAGCAGGATTTCCCCTCATCCCTGGCTCCACGATATTGACAACCTCTGTGGTGTGTGTGTGTGTGTGTGTGTGTGTGTGTGTGTGTGTATTTCTGAGTTGTAAGATCACCGCCCAAACTAAAATGATAGCGGTCACTGAAGCATGGGTGCATTGTGAGATTGAATCTCACTATGTTTTTACAAAACGAAATCTTGTTTTTGGTCTAATTAAGGCTAGGGTTAGGGTTAGGTAATATCAGCTCAAAACACGCCCAAATAAATAAAAATGCTTAATGATTGGAAAGATAGGTTTACGATCTCACAAATCAGAATTACAGAGCTGTGTGTGTTTGTGTGTGTCTGCAGTTCTTTTAGAAAGATACCTGCAAGTTAAAGTGGGAAGGGTCATATGATGTCTTTTATTTAGGACAAGATAATTTCTCACAGTAGAGTGGGTAAAGAGTAGAATCTATCTATCTACGAGAATTACCAAGGGATTCTCAGTGTTATCAAGAATTTGGCAAAGAGAGTTTAAGTAAGCAGTTCATAGTAGTCCGTATATATATATATATATATATATATATATATATATATATATATATATATATATATATATATATATATATATATATATATATATATATATATATATATATATATATATATATATATATATATTTATATATTTATGTATATATACATATATATATAAGCAGTTCATAGTAGTCAGTATATATATATATATATATATATATATATATATATATATATATATATATATATATATATATATATATATATATATATATATATAATATATATATATATTTATATATTTATGTATATATACATATATATATATATATATATATATATATATATATATATATATATATATATATATATATATATATATATATATATATATTTATATATATATATATATATATATATATATATATATAATATATATATATATATATATATATATATATATATATATATATATATATATATATATATGTATATATATATAATGATGGGACCATAGTACAACATTTATGATAAATACCAACTAGCAGCGCAGAGCATATATAACGTTAGAGCGAATGCATTTCAAAATGTAAAAAAACACTATATTAGGATCGAATGCAACATTTAGTGTACAAGAGCAGATTGCAAGTATTGCAGTTTCGGAGAAGAAGTAAGCAAGCAGTTAAAAAGTCTGCCTTATACATATAAAGACAGAGAGGAGCGAGGGTCGAGTAGAATAACATACATCAATAATTAAACAACGTAAATGTCACCAATGAGCAATAAATGTCATTTGAAAAGATCACACTACAATAGAATTGTCAAAATCTCGCAGTAGCAAATAACAAAATTAAATAGTGTAAATAATTAGAAACACATGAAAAATGCAGCCTGAGAAATTAGAAAATGGTTAAATCCAATCTGCTACTAACGTGACACAACGTTTCTCAGAAATCAATACTTACCATTGTATGGCAATTGGCGTTCCTCTTAATATTTTCAATTATAATCTACAGAACGAACTATCCCCACACGAGAGTCCACTGCGCCAATCCTAAACTGATGTATAGGCTAGAGGTTTGCCGGTTTCACCTTGGAAGGACAACCCTCAGGTACACATGGCAAATACGTCACACCTTGGATCATTTAACACCACGTGGTCTTGAGAAACGAGAATGCACGCATTTCAATATGAATGTGATTTCGTATTCAATATATTAGATGTATGCAATGTATTGGTACAACCTGTAGTAATTCACAAATGCAATACGTTGTATCTTTGAGATTCGTATGTACAAACATTTGCACAAAACGTTTAAGCGTGAATATGTTAAGTCACATTAGCTTTTTTACGTGCGTGCTCAAAACTTGAAGGAAACCTCCAATCAATTAAGGTAAAGAAGGCCACTGTCTGCGGGTCGTTTGCGGATAACATGGGAACGTGCTAACACATCTGTGCAAGATAACGACCTCGAGTTGAGAATTATCATACGTAGGGATCATTGTGGGACAAGAGTCTCTGTAGCTATATATTTAGATATAAAGAAGTGTGTGCTTAATGCTAGATGTACCGAACCTTTGAAGTTTGCCATTTTGGTATAATGAATTACTACCCAACTAGACTGATTATTCGTGTAGCGTATAGATATTATTTGTGGATGGCGGGAATATCCTTTTACCATTTAAGGAATAGCAGTATATATATATATATATATATATATATATATATATATATATATATATATATATATATATATATATATACACATATATATATATATGTATATATATATATATATATATATATATATATATATATATATATATATATATATATATATATATATATATATATACACATATATATATATATGTATATATATATATATATATATATATATATATATATATATATATATATATATATATATATATATATATATATATATATATATATATATATATATATATATATATATATATATATATATATACATTAGGTAATAAACACTCTATTATCACGATACGATTTCAATAAAAAGCCATGATTTACTGTCCTGTTGTCATACAGGAATGTGGTTTGTCCTGTTATATTTTTGAAATATATTCCATGTCGGTCTCATGTTGAAAGCAATGCAATCGAGTTGTGCGAGCGGATTGTCACTGTAACAAAGGCGTCAAGAAATGCAACAAGACAAATGCATTATGTAACATAAACCAGGTAAAAATCAATCAATTCATATTTCATTGATCAACCTGAACACACCTTTACCGTTGGGGTGAAGGTGAAGGTTTGCATGGTAGTGTCACCTGGTGGTGATACTCTGAATAAATTTCATCACGTAGGCCAGCAAAAATGTTGTGCTTCAGAACTATGTGTGTGTACGTCATGATACTTGCCCATCCCGGTGATCTTATTCAGTCTAAAAAGCGGTCAGGCTTCAGTATGCTGGTAAGATACATTGTAGGTACAAATTGGGCTGATAATACACCAGGCTATGGAGAAGCACATCTAAAATGACATACAACTAGATAGAAACCTGCGCTGAAGTTGATACTAGTTCATGTCCCAAAGGGTAAAATTGAACATTTCGATACCTCATTCGGGGAAAACTCTAACCAATAGTACTGCATTACCCATAAATATTGTCTGCTTCAATTTGATGTGTGATAGCAATGCAGGGATGGCAGCTTAGGCAAAGATATTCACCTTTTAAGGACACGCCCTCTTGTCTCATAATGGGCCAATTGCTGATCAACGAGGAATATCTTTTCATATGCAACCTGCAATTTTGGAGTGGAATAGTACTTATCTTAGCTGTCCTACATAATACCTCAAAAACTATTGGATCCCTAAAAACATACCATACCTAAAACAATAGGTATCGACTGACATGTTTTCCTGCAGGGGTTTGCTCATAGCAAATCTATAAATTTAGGGACGAAGTACATGTTTCTTTTGGTCAAAAAAGTTCTACTAAAAAGAAAATATGTAATGGCAGGTATATTTTGCTTACAATCGAATGTTTTATGGCTTTCAAGCGGAACTGCACTTGATGAAAATTTCAAAGATAAGTTGAGTGTTTCAGTAGTACAGATCTCTAAACGGTGTGCTATGAGTATATGATACTACATTTTAACTAAAGAAAATTTCATCACAACTACTGAAATACAAATCACCTGTATGGACCAACAAAAGCCTTTGATGAAAACGATTAAGGCATACATTGAGAAATGACATCCTAACAACGTTGATGGCACCAGTGACGACTAGGATGATTGCCACATTTCTGCAATCTTTACTCACATTCTTACTAGTCCGAGGTTTTCCAGGGGGAATGTGAGAATCTTTGGAAAATCAAACTACTCTTTTTCCATCAGAAGTATTCAAATCACTTTGGAAATGGTAGGTTTTTCAAATAACTTAGGGACAAAGTGTTGGGTTCCAATTCTATATCATTGACATATCATACTTAAAGGTGACATGCCAATTTGAATTTAGGGGATTTGAAGAGTGCAGGCTGTATACCTGACAGGTATTAGTTCACAGTAAGCTACAGAAATAGTGTTCCATGTACTTCCACATAATGTTTTTTGGGCCATGTAATTAAAGTGCGGACACAGAGCCGGCAACATCGGCTTGACAAGAGTTTTACTCCTTTGGCCTCTTTAGCTGATGTTGCTGTTCTATAGTCATGCTCGTAATGGAAAGGGCGCTATAGCTGATTTTGTTTAGCATCTTAACTTCTTTTTTAATTTTATCGTTTCCTACTCAACTCTTTCATATCAAGTGTGGACATGATGTTGGGGTTCTCGTGTACAGGGTATCACAGTGTATTACAAAAATTGAAAATATAAGAACACAACCTCTTAAGTGGAGTGATATCTTGAAAACTAAAGCCACATTCTTACAAAGCCTTTTCTGTAACCAGAGTGGTCAGGCTAATATGAAATGTTCTAAAACACTTTACTGGTATTTGAAGCTTTGAATACAAGAACTGACACCCTATATCATTGACTTCATATGTTCATTACTCCAACCATTCCCCTTACATACTTGCAACAGAGATAATACGAATTGACATCCTAAATATGCCAGTCAGGTGTGTATGTATGCTTTATTGACTGTAAATACATTAACAAAATCATACAAACAGTTTTTTGTGAGAAACCTGAACAAGGAAAAAATATTATGATATGAAAACTTCAAATAAAACTTTGCGAACAAATAAGAAAGAGTACATACGTGAAAGGAAAACAATGAAAAGTGGTTACAAAAATAAGATAAGTAGTACATGTGTTGTGCAGAGCACACTAACTTGCATAGTGGACACCCTATTAAACACAATTTGATTAATCAATTTTGTTATCAGGTACAAAGGATTATGCTATGAACATAGGAAAAATACATATACGGTTGTCAAGAGATGCACTAAACAAAACTATTTTGACCTGCCGCTTTCACAGTTGCTACCTCGGAGTTGCTATTAAAGATTAGCTAGGCGATGCCGTCATTGTCTTTATTCAAGCCTGAAGCGCTTTTTCTAAAAGTGTTGTTTAATCTAGAGTTATAAAGTTAAAATGACCATGCATAAGGTTTCATAGTAGAAGGAATTACAAACATTGACACTGAACGCGCAACCTTATTGCTAAACTTTACTCTCACACCTAGAGTGATCACAATGCTAGATTGCACTACATGAAGGTTCCAATACATATATTTAGTATTTTGATTGGTCACTTAAAATGATAACACATAGGTATTAAGGTATTAATTGTTTTGTGCTTGAACATGTAAATTATCTTGTCCTGTGTTGTTTGGATCTATGATGTTTTTGACATGTCTAACGAATAATCAAAGGTGTAGGTTGTAGGAGTTGTAAGTTTAGATAAAACTATGTTTATCAAATATTTTCTAAGATATGCATTTATGAGGAAATTATTCACAAATACTCAAGCTTGTAAAGAAACTGCAGATATGAATGAGGTAATATTTCTTCTTTAAGTAATCTAGATATTTCATTACAAATGTATTTTCAAAATAGTCAGGCGTGCAGTTTTGGCCTAGATAGATTAAAACTAAATGTCGGCTTGGTGTCTATCACTTTTCGTGTGTGGTTTTATAATTAGCCTGTACAATGTAGGTGTTCAGAAGGTGACATATCTTGACTGTTTTCCTATTCTGTTTTGAGGTAAAGCTGTCAATTCAATTCAAATATACTTTTTTATATATTGATGTAAAGGATATTGTACTCAATTGTTTACAGGTTTTTAATGTAATAAACCGCAGACAAAAAGAATATGTAATATTATGAATTATTTACGCATTATAATAATAATATAATGAAAAACTACCATTTAAAATGTCATTGGAATTTATGTAATATACATACAGATGTGTATGTGGGTATATGTATGGTTCATATGTATAAGTTTAGTACATATATACTCACAAAGTGCATGGGGAGATAAACTCAGTACTAAGGGTAATAGGTCAAAAGCCATAACAATAGTTCTACTTGTAATATTGTGTGATAATACTGATTTCCTAATCCTAGATAATACTCTATAAGGAGGTGCATATCAGAGGTCTATATCAGTGTTCCTACTGGCTTGATTGAGATCGAGAAGTTAAACTTTCATCTCAGATTTGGTATCTATCAGTACTTGAATCAGGGAATATTCAAGAATAATTTGGTAAAACTTAATCAAAACAAAACTTTTCCTATCACTTAACATTTGGTTAAATGTCACAGTAAAGTATTTTCCATATCTCATATATTGGCAGATGTAGAAATCATGAAAGGATAACATTATGCTGGCACTAGGACTGGCTCATTCCTTATGTGAAATGTATGTGAGCATGCTGTAGCTGCAGCACGGTACCAGGACAATAATTCCCCTGGATAACATCCCCCGGAGAATATCTCCCCATACAATATCCCCCGTTCCAATCTCCCCCCACCCCCCGACAAAATACGCCCGGACAATATCCCCCTCTAGTAAAATATGTTTTGGACTTATAATCAAAATAAAGTTATAAGTGCTACTATTCTTTAACTTTTGATTAAAGATATTGAAATGGCAATCAAATTACTACTGAAAATAAAACTAGATCTGACAATATTTGTCACAGTTTAATGAGCAAGTCTATGAGCACTTCTTGACCAAGTATTGAGTTGAGTACGTTATTACTTAAGTTGTGCTTGGTTGCTGTTTATACTCTAAAATGAGTTCAAGACATTGCCAATACGGGCGGCTCCATTTAAAAGTGCAGTGGGGGGGGGGGGGGAGGGGGGAGCAACAGATGATTTGTTAAGAGGGGAGGGGTTGACTCTGAATTATCCCCACCCCCCGCGCGAATGCTAAATTTCGATTGGGAGGGGGGTGAGGAAGTGCCAGATTTTGAATTATTTCAGCAAGTCGCGCCACCCCACCCCCCACCCCCCCCCCCCACCCCCCCCCACCCCCACTTTGAATAGCTTAAAAGCTACGAATCTCAATTGTCTAAACTTTAGACCAGAATACCCCCTCCAATCATATATAATTCTCTGACAAACTAATTATTCAATATCAATGGCTGACGTTTTGTTATTGTTTGTTTGCGGTCACGACCCCTAAATTATTATTTTACTTACACTGTTATAGCGGTTGCTTGAGAACGTTTTACTAGAGGGGGATATTGTCCGGGGTAATATGGAACCGGGGGGGGGGGGGGGGGTGTTGTCTAGGGGGATTTTGTCACAGGGGGATATTTTCCGGGGGGATGTTGTCCAGGGGATACTGTCCGGGAGGATGGTGTCCGAGGGAATATTGTCCTAGAACCCTACAGCACATCGCTAGGCTCCGACCCCTCTTGGTATTTGCATAATGGATGGACTGATGCGGAAATAATGAATCTCCGTATACAACAGAAACACCTCGATGAGTTGATGCACGGGTTTTGTCTGGCCGGGCCTGCCACCTATTGATAAGTTGAGAAACTAATTATTTCTATACTCCGTGAAAAGCAAATCGCATGATGGCCTATCCTCCATTCCATTATACAAAAGCATCAATGCCATGAGTTGATGCGCGGGTTTGGTAGGCAGCGCCTGCCACCTATTGATCAGTTGAGAAACTAATTATTTCAATACTGATTATTGTGATGGCCAACTCACGGTTCGCTTTTTGTGAAATTGTTTAAGACGAAAACCTAGTACACCAAGATTATCACCACTAGGTGGTGTCCTTGGCTGGCCCCTAAGAATGGATATCAAAACAAAATATAACACATGAGCGGTGTTCACTCCCCACGAACCTCGACCTAGCTCCTTTCTTTTGTGTTACGGTCAAGGGAACAAAGGGCAGCCCCTTTGGGCCTTCCGTGTTAAATTGGTCCCAAACGGCATGCCTGTCTGCCTTAAGGTGATAGTCTAGTACAGCAAGATCATCACCACTAGGTGGCGTCTTTGGCTGGCCCCTAAGCATGGATATCAAAACAAAATATTGCACATGAGGAGTGGTCACCCGCCACGAATCTCGACCTAGCAACTTCCTATTGTTGTACGACAGCGAGAACAAAGGGCGGTTCCCGTAGGGCCCCCCGATTGAAATTGGTCCCAAACAACACGGGTGTCTGCTTCAAACAAACACCATTTTGACCAATATTTTCATATCGTCTTTTGGCTGAAAGTGAATAACGATACGGTCTTCGAAGCCATTGTTTTAGAATATGACAGATATGAACCCCCTCTAGGTGCAAGGTCCTGTCATGTGTACCTCGTATTATAACAGGACCTGGAAATCAGCATTAGCTACGTAAACCACGTGCTGTTAGCAATCTCGAGGCATATGGGAACATTTAAAAATGTTTTTAACATACTCATCGTACAGATTTCCAGTTTAGGTAGGACCTTGCACCTTGCCAAAGACATGAATGATCAAATGATAGAGTTTGGTTTTCAAGTAAAGGGTGAGTCTTGACATTTTGCCAAAAAACGAAACACAGACAGATATGTGCGTAAAGGGTGCCATATCAACTCAAAATGGCAAAGTTTATCATTATTCTGTAACTATGAGATGTAAGCTTTACAATAGCATTAGTGCCGCTGTCTACATTTAACTCAGTTTTCAGATATTTAAGTTTTAAAAATGACCCGGGTATCGGGTAGGGTTCTACATAAACCATGCAGATTCATTCAGTCTAGAGCATTTTGACCAAAATTTTCATCTCATTTTTTGGCTGAAAGTGAATAACGATACAGTCTTCGAAGCCAGTGTTTTAGAATATGACAGATATGAACCTCATCTAGGTGCAAGGTCATGTCACAGGTACCTTGAATTCTGCCAGGACCTGAAAATCAGCATTTACTATGTAAACCACGTGCTGTTAGAAATTTTGAGGCTTATGGGAACATTCAAAAATGATTTTGAAATACTCATCGTGCAAATCCAATGTTGAGGTAGGACCTTGCACCTCCCCAAAGACATGAATAACCGTATGGTTGACTCTCAATTTTAAGTGATGGGTAAGTCTTGAAATTTTGCCAAAAAAACAAAAAACATCCAGATATGTTGTTTAAGGGTGCCGCATTACCTCAAAATAGTCACTTATTGATAAGTTTACCATTATTAGGCAATAAGTGCCGTTGTCTTCATTAAACCTAGTTTTTAGATATTCAAGTTTTAAAAATAACCCGTGTATCGGGTAGGGTTCTACCTTAAAATAAAGGTAATTGTCACGTCCCTGCATTTAGATACATTTGCGATTGACCACAAGAGCTCCAGACCATAAGATAGTTAGGGTCTACCTGCGAGCAGCTTTATTGCTGGGTCGCTCACGACCCAGTTTCTCTTTGGTTTGCAACCGGAAGTCTCAGTGGAGACAGCGGAAATAAGAAGCCATCTTGATTGAAGAATTATGGTCTCGCCACAATTTTATTTGCGAGAAAGCTATATCATTAAATTCAATTTGATACTCTAACATGCGAGTTTATGAAATGGATTAGTTTCAATATTTTCGCTCTCAATTCTTTGACTGCATGGCTTACGAATATTCGGCCGACAAATGACAAGCACGAGCAGCTATAAATAAATCAAGGTAGGAAGACACCTACGGATGTATATAAGTAGCACGGAATTGGGCAAAGTGACAAAATAAAGAGTCTTTCTTTCTATAGAAATATTTAAGATTGTTTACAATTTTCATAGAGATATAGTTGAACACTTTAATTTGATCAATTAATTTGCAAAAGTGGGAAATTGGTCAACTACGCTACGCAGCTACGCAGATTATTGTGTTGCAATGATGGTTATAAATACCACTGCTGCGGCACATGCCTCGATCAAAATAAGTGGTCGAGCGCTTCTGCCTTCTCCACTCTATGCTGGCCGACAGGCTGACGCAGTGTTGCCAACGCGACACCGCTTATCCCACGAAGGTGCCTTAACCAACAACAGGCTAAACCACAGTTAAAAATGTCCTCTGAATTTTACAGTCAGCCTTATAATAGAATACCTTTATGAATTATATCAGTATGACTTGGGAAAGAGCCGGACAGCACAGATTTGTAGGAAGTCTAGCTACATCCCTGAACTGGGCTCAGGTCGGGGCGCATATTGAGGGGAATGCTAATGATTGCAATGGGCAGATAGGTAAATTACTCCCTCATCTGTGACTGAGTATCCCTGATCGTCAGAGCAAGCAAAGAATTGCTAAGGCGACGGTTACTTGATTTATTGGTTCCCGGATCCGCCGATCAATGTGGAATAGACCCGACGGGAAAATAAATGTAATTCCCCCCTTTATGTTGTGCTCTGCCGCCGTAGGTACACCAAACACAAATTTAACATGGATGGTAATAAAACTATAAGAATATTAATACCAGAGCAATACAATATTACTATAGCAATGCATTACAGTGGTGTTGAAATGCATCAGCTTATCAAAAAATCATTCTTTTGATATTCAAAAATATGGTTTAAGTACTAGTATGTATTCTAGTACTGGCCAAAAGGTCACTATTTTTTACCTCCCTCCCGACTGTTTGCTTACTTGGGATTTCCATGTGTTAAAAAATCAAAATAAATCAATTTTATTTTAATTACTTCCCTCCAGACCATGTAAATTGGTCTGGGAACCAATAAATCAAGTAGCCATCGCCTAAATCACAATTTGTATATGGTATAATGCTTCAGAGACTACTATAGTCATAAACAAATATGCGCGTATATCTGTGTTTCCTGCACTACCCACATCCAAGAGAATACTCTTAGCTTAAACAATTACGAACAAGTATGTACATGATACTGAATGACCAAAATTCAAGGACAATGTCGTTCACCAGGATAACTCTCACTAGGACGGATGCAAATACCATACTTCATCTTAAAATAGTTTTGAGTACAATTAATTATGACTTCTTTCATAAACGGACACTGCCCCCATCTTTTCATTACGGCCGGCTTATTTATCAATGGTATATCCGTTTGCCAAGCTTTTGAACAATTGATACATAGGTTAATTAGCCCTAAGTGTGTGGCTGCAGGGATATCCGGGACCTCTGATATTTTGTACCATTGAAAGAATTGCCGAACAAAAAAAAAAGATTTGTCATGATATGATTAGAATCAGTCATGAGAGATACCACAAACAGATACCCCCTCTCCTATACTCATTACAGTCGGTTTAATAACCCATTTAATATTTTCTTTATCAAGTAGTTTCTTTTGCCAATAGAATGAAATAAAAACCCATATGACAGAATTACATGACTGACATTTAATGATTTTTTATTATAAAATACGTTCCAATGTTCATAATTCTTTTTCCACTATTTGTAATTCATCTTTCAATATTCATAATTATTTTTTTAAATTGAAAAATTATCATGAATATTGAAAAAAACATGTAGGAACTTTGTAAATACAAGGTTATTTCCAATATTCGTAGATTATCTCCAATGTTTATAATCGTTTTATAATTTTCATAATTCATTTTTCAATATTCATAAATACCTTGGATTATGAAGATTGAAAATTTATCACGAATATTCGAAAGTTAATTTTGAATATTGAAAAAATGTTCATGAATACTGAAAGAAACATTTATGAATATTCCTAATCTTTAAAAAATAATTAACAATATTCAAAATACATTTTCCAATATTATGGGTATTTCATGTGTCCCTGAAGGCATCCTGGTAAGACCGAGGGCCATGCAGAGTCATTTCGGTTTTCATTAATGCTCCCCTGAATAAGTAGTACTAGTATGTAGTGATACTATCTTGTGGCTCATGTTGTAAATTTAGACTCACAAATAAAACTAAACAGGATTATTTAACATTTTTTAAATTTCTGCTTATTTTATTTTCCTTTCATGAGGACTTGTGAAATGAACTGATAAATATGAAATGATCAAATCATGTCAATGATTGACCTATGAAACCTTGAGAGGCTGAGCATTATGGGGTATTGTAAAAAAGGGGCAAGACATTTCATTCAGTTGCCATAGACCACACTGTACTGTTTTATTCATTTCACTTTGTAATTTTGCAGACTAGAAATTGAACTTATAATCAATATCAAATTTAATTATCTTGTCGTCTTGAACACTCATGTTTGCCCCTCATATTATAAATGACCAACGACCCAGCTGGAAACCCATGATGCCTTGCATCAACCATCGATACTTGTACTTACGGCGCAGTGGCTTTGTTTCAACAAGTGATTGAAGCAGGTCTGAAACAGTAGTCCAGCAGATATGTAACAAAAAAGAAGTGAATCGTGCACTTTTTGGTAAAAGCGCCAAATTTGGTACAGGTATGTAACTTGGTGTGGCGATCAATTCTAGACGGGTACCCCGCGAATCGGACCCCTCTAAGACCCTGTGGTGCCACCTAGTGGCCAGCAGAATTACAGGCCAGGGCAGTCCTTATTAAAATGGCCATAACTTTGTCCCCAAATAAGATATTTTGATTCTGTTTTCATATCTATAAAGCTAATTGATAGCCCTAATGGTAAGGATGAAAAGGGAGTAGATTAGTTGTATGGTTTGAATGTAGGTAGCGCCACTACATATTTACATGACCTTGTTTAATGGACAGTCCTCACTAAAATGGCCATAACTTTGTCCCCAGAGAAGATATTTTGATTCTGTTTTCCTATTTATAAAGCTAATTAATAGCCCTAACTGTAAGGATGGAAAAGGTAGTAGATTAGTTTATGGTTTGAATGCAGGTGGCGCCACTTCATATTTACATGACCTTGTTCAATAACAGTCCTCATTAAAATGGCCATAACTTTGTCACAAAAGAATATATATATATATATATATATATATATATATATATATATATATATATATATATATGTATATATATATATATATATATATATATATATATATATATATATATATATATATATATATATATATATATATATATATATATATTAATATATATATATAGTGCTGAGGATTAGTGGACTGCACAAACATGGTGAATTGCCAGGCTTTGGATGCAACAAGAATACTAGAAAAGGATCTGTGAGAACATTCTACTTAATTTCTTACCAAGATGATATCCAGAAAAATTAGATTTAATAGCTAGATGGCTCTATAATATAGGAATTGAATTGTTTGAACTTTGAAGAGAATCTTTAGTTTACTACTCACATAAAGTAAGTGAGGATCACTGGGAAGACGTACAGGAAATAAAAGTCAGTATAAACAGCTGAGAAAAAGATGCAGTTCCAATAATGTTTTCATTCAAGCCAAAGCATGAATGCAACATAGGAGGTTGCCAAAACTAAAGGATTCAGGTAACGTCAAAGTATCTGTGTTGTATTTTGCAGTCAATATTTTCAACATTGCGTTTTTCCTCCAGAATATCCCATTTATGGCAAATGATATGTTCCCTCTCAGACAAAGACACATATCTTCACATCCACACCGGTCTGTGTTTCCTACTCGATCAGAATTAGAATTTCCCTCCAGGTCACTGTCCTCAGAGTCTGACACATGTTCACCTTCAGAATATACTGGTTTCGAATGCATTTGGTTGAATACCAAGGAGGGTTTTCATAACTGCCTGTGAATCAAAATCCATGAAGATTGAGGAAGCAGATAAAAGTTGTCCCCACCTTTGTCTCTGCTTAAATGAATAAAATACTTTATTTGGTTTAAATGGAAAATCAAGTTAATAGCTATTTTGAATTAGAATTTAAAATACCACCATCACAATACAATTGATAGATGGTTATCTGTTTCATAATACCAAACACATATCCAGCTGAATAATCATAAGAATTGTATGTCAACCATGTGCAGACTGGAATGAAATACACATGCAGATCCCCCCCTACAAAAAAAAAAATCAACACAATAGAAATAAACCCAAATATCTCTGTACGGAATTTCTTGAACTTATCATGCTCATCCAAAACCCCTTTATTACAGGTCACCATATCTTAGTGCTTTTGCCAGACAGAACCTAGTATTTCTCTAGAAAATATAATTTGAGGTATATAGGTACACATTGAGACCACAAATGTTGATTACCGGATACACAACCAGCAAATCTCCCTTAACAGCCTGGACACAACTGCTAGCTCTGAAGTTGACAAGAACGGCTCAAGGGGTGCTTTCTGCATATGTGCGTGACTAACTTACTCTATAATGTAAGCGATATAACAGCCCATATTGGTCTTTGTCTCCTAATGACATCACACTGACATTGGATTCGGCAAGATTTGGACTGTCCAGCGCTTTGTAATGGGTCCTATGGCAATTGATTTGCTACAAATCCATGTGTCTATTCCTCTAAGGTGTTTAGTTTAATACACCTCTTTATTCTTTGCAAGTCATTTACTTTTGAGAGC
This sequence comes from Maea johnstoni, assembly GCA_963942565.1. NCBI lineage: Eukaryota > Metazoa > Annelida > Polychaeta > Spionida > Magelonidae > Maea > Maea johnstoni. The sequence goes on from OZ012684.1 coordinate 39,635,357, forward strand.
AATAATTAGTATGTTCAGTACTGAATAGACCAGCTTGCAAGCAGTTGTATATCAATGACAGCATAGCCTCTTTCCAGCAAGCTCTGATAAGGCCCAACATAATTATAATTAAAGGGCAAATGCACCATCAGAATGATTTAGCTTCAAAATGTGCTTAAACATGTCACCTTTCAAAAAAGATCATACCCAAACCTTTCCTCTTCAGCACTCCTCAGTTATGGCTTACATAAGTGAGCAAGTAACAGGCCAGAGACAGCCACACGGGGGCCTCCATCTTCTCATGATGCACTCCCCTAAGCACCAGCTGTGCCACCAGGGCTTAAGAGATAGCAGTAATAGGGAGCTGGGCTATATGTACAGTAGGGACATTTAATTCCTGACCCGGTCGTCCAGGTGCCCGCAAGCACTCGGACGCTCGCCTGCCTGGGCATGTCTGGGCAGCCGCGCGAGATAATTAGGCATGCATATGCATGACCCGGGCAGATACGGACGCCTGGACGACCACTTCTGATAACAAATTACGCCGTCTATTGTTTTACGTGACTAATGAGTCAGTACTCTGGAGTCACTACGTATCAAACTAGTAGATGGCGCCACCGGCGTGACCAGATTAGTCACAATAATGGCGGCGCTTTGGAAATATTTATATATATATATATATATATATATATATATATATATATATATATATATATATATATATATATATATGTATATATATATATATATATATATATATTTATATATATATATATATATATATATATATATATATATATAGTATGTGTGTGTGTACTACTGCTACAAAATGGCAGTATTAGTGACAATAATCTAATATCAAATCTCCAAAGCACTACTACTACTACAACTACTACTACTACTACTACTACTATTACTACTACTACTACTACTACTACTACTTCTACTACTACTACTACTACTACATATAGGAACATGACATCCCCTCGGGTCTCATTTTTTATATTATCCGATGCAGATTAATAATAGCTATTGTAGGGCGATATACATAGAGATCCCTAGTAGCAGTAGTAGTAGTAGTAGTAGTAGTAGTAGTAGTAGTAGTAGTACAAGGTAGAGAATAACATTGCTGTAGACATACTTAAACATATATACATACATACAGTAGTAGTAGTAGTAGTAGTAGCAGCAGCAGCAGTATGAGTAGTAGTAGTAGTAGTAGCAGTAGTAGTAGTAGAAGTAGTAGTACAGATTATAGAATGACATCAGTTTTAGACACACACACATACCTACTCACGTACATGCATACATACATGCATACATACATACGTACATACATACATACATACGAGTAGTAGTAGTAGTAGTAGTAGTAGTAGTAGTAGTAGTAGTAGTAGTAGTAGTAGTAACAGTACTACTACTACTACTACTACTACTACTACTACTACTACTACTACTACTACTACCACGGCAACTACTACTACTACTACTACTACTACTACAACAAAAACACCCCTCCATTAATGTTTCCGCCACGTCTGTCAATTTATTAGCCGTAGTTGTGGATTGACAGCACTAGCAGAACACATGGGCCAAGAGATCTTCAGTTAATTGTTGAATTAAACTGTGATATGGTAGGACCACTGAGTGTCGGTCAGTCCTATCAAGACTGGCCGCTGCGTGAGGTGAGCTATTTTTACACCCAAGTACATGTAGGTCACTCACCTCATTGCCAGGGCAGTGGTCAGAGCCAGTGGTTTCACCACTACATTATCACTAAGTTAGAATAGTGAACTACTAGCTCTACTGTTATACTGTTATTTGAAACTGTCCATTTAAGGTGGATTATTGCGTTAACCCTTGAAGTACTGAGGCTAGTTAGTGTTTCTTGCAAAGCACAAAATGGAAAGCTTTTTGAAAACCATCTAAACTCGGTCATGTAGGTATAAATAGTATAGCTCTCGCTGAGAACTTAAATGTAAGTACCCATGTGCCGGGGTTAAAATATTTTCCAGGTATTTTGCATTATTTTGTAGGGGTCAAATTAGGCACCAGCAGCATAAGGGTTAATTTGGGAATGCAGGGTCACTTAAAGATGTTCACAGATGTTAAGGCCTACACTAGGGGCAGTAAAGGGTTAGGGTGATGGGTACCATTGCAAGCCAGTTAGAAGCCCTGTCCCAAAACACACCTCAAAGCAGCATAATCCTATAACTAGGTGTATCTCCAGGTTCATGAGTGTTATCAGGTAGAGAATATCATCGCCACCTGTCATTATTCAATCCATATTCTGTTTTATGGCCTGTAAAAATCTTCAGGGGTAAAAAATCAAAAAAAAACTTTTTATTGGGCATAGTCAATGATATCCCTAAAGTAAATCTGAACCTGCAGTAACCATCACCTGCGTAATTAATGAGAATATGTCATTTGAAAAAAAGTTGTAAATTTTAAAATAAAACAATATGGATTGAATACCCAGCAAACACAAAATATTTTCAAAATATTTTTAAAAGGACTGAAAAAAAATTGTTAGAAACATTCACAATAAACATGAATAAAACATTAGCAAAATGTTCAATAACCACAGGGAAAACATTAGTGAAATAATGAATGTAAATAATGTTATGCAATAAAAATATGGTATTAGTAAAACATTTACGAGAATAAAGGAATATTTTCTTACAATATTAACCAATATTTTTTTCATAATAATGTCTGATAACATTATGTTATCTTTTATCAACATTTTTAGTTAATGTTTAATGTATGCGTATTACAAATGTTGTTTTTAACATTTATCGAATGTTTTATTAACATACTTTAAAATGTTTCTAAAACGTCTGAAAAAGTATAGATAAAATATCAATTTATACATTAATGAAACGTTAAACAATATTTTTCCAAAATATGCTTGAAATATAAACTGTAATTTTTTTAACATTTAAAATAAATCTTTTAAAGCTGCCTAATAAAGGAATATTTTCTCACAATATTAACCAATATTTTTTTCATAATATGTTTGATAACATTATATTATCTTTTATCAACATTTATAGTTAATGTTTTACATCTGCGTATTACAAATGTTGTTTTTAACATTTATAGAATGTTTTATTAACATTCTTTAAAATGTTTCTAAAACGTCTGAAAAATTATAAATAAAACAAATGTCAATATTTACACTGATAAAATGTTAAACAATATTTTTCCAAAATATGTTTGATAATATTAAACTATAATTTTTCTAACATTTAAAGACAAATGTTTTAAAGCTGTCCATTACAAATGTTTCTTTAAATATTAATTAAGTATTGTATCTACAAAGTTACAAAATATTTCTGAACAAATTTGAAATTAAATATCTAAATATATATTTAGAAAATTATAACCAATAATTTTCTGCGATAATGTATGATAACATTATCCTATCTTTTATTATCATTTTAAATAAATGTTATACATCTGCATATTACAAATGTTTTTTTAAACATCGGTTTGATATCAAGAACACATCCTGTGAAATATTTGTGAAACATCTGAACTAAGCTGTAAAGAAATGTTAAAAATGACATTAACAAAATGTTGAATAAATGTTTTGAAATGTTTTTGCCGAATTCTTCGTTCAACATTTCTATAAAACAGTCCTTTAATAATTCGAAAACATTATAAAAATACCAATTTTAACACAAAAACCGTATGAAATATTTCAGAAATATTATTGAGGAATGCCCTATGATATTGCCACATAATAATGTCAAAATGCAAAAACAATAGCTACAATTCAACATTATTATCTTAATATTAAATAACGTTAATATATAATCCTACAATTGTTAGCAACTTCTCTGAAAAAGCAATATTTTATGCTATAATTAGATAAATATGATCGATAAACATGAAATATTGATTTGAAAATTTAGGAAAAAATAGTTTCCAAATAAATATATCATTACTGGCATTGGTTTAAAATTTTTGGTTTCTTAAAAAGCATGAAATATCAATATGTGTCATTCCGAAAGGCATTGATTAGGGCTGACAAAAATAATATAAGTAGCCTTCTCTTCTATCTTGAAAGCATGATTTGTACAGTATACTTTTCAAAGTAAGACTGAGCAAGAAATCCCTAAAATGGGGATTTCAAAAGTGTGTTAGTTATGGGCGATTGGTAAGTACATTTTCTTCTCTAAAGAATTTAAAACTCAACTATCTGGAAAGATAAATATTTCAAAAATATTGAAATAATGTTGAGTAAAATGTTACAAAAAATGTTGGCATAATATTCCATGGCCAGTAATTTCAATGGGGATAAATATCTTCAACAACAATGTCAAAATGTTTCTTAGAAATAGTTTATGAATAATTTAAGCAACATTGTATACATATGTATTTAAAATATTGTGAAATTAATAATTTAAATGTTATAAGAAATGTTTTGGTAATAATTTTCAGGCCAAACGTTTTAATATTAATAAATATTTTTCAGAAACATTTGATGAATAATTTTTGCAATATTGTGTTAATGTATCTTGGAAATGTTTTAAAAATAATAATACAAATATTATAAGAAACATTATGGTAATAATTTTCAGGCCAAACGTTTTAATATTAATAAACATTTTCAGTAATATTTCACAGATATTGGGTTAAATATTTTGTAGACATAGCACAAATGTTTTGTGTTTGCTGGGATAATGACAGGTGGCGATGATATTAATTAAATAATTACACAGGGCGGGGATAGTGAATACCTCCAAAACCCTCCTTAATAAATATCCCAATTACTTTATTTTGATTGCCCAATCGGCCATCAAGCAGTGGGAAAACAAATGAAATTAGTTCTTGTAATTGTCCAAATCAAAAAAAAAAGTTTATTTTCAAATTCCTTTTTTCGATTTTTTAATGCCCACATGGCTAGAAAATGTTTCACAAAATGTGCCCTAGGGGTGGGGATAACTGACAAAAAGATGTGCCCTATGTGTTGGGACTATGCAAAATAGGGCAGTGTTAAAAATGTATTTCTTCTGAATGAGAATGGGGTCATGACTGACTATAACCTTAGCTGTTTCAATTTTGTAAGATAGGGAATGATATTTACCCTTCTGGGAGCACTGCCCAGAGGTGTCTAGGGGACAGGATGTGATCTCTGCCACCCAATGAGTGACAGCTGATAGCACTTGAAGGGTCTGCAAAAATCTGCAAAAATCTCCCCTCATGGGATCACTGAGAGAAAAAGAAGCGCAGCATCCTGTTCTTATATACACATATTTGCATTATTTTCAGCTTGTCATAGAACTATGCAGACTTTGATTATTGCAATATCGATAACAAGCATTGTACTTTGCCTGTGTCACAGTAACATCTGATACATGCTTTTTGCTTTATGTTCAAGTTATTACTTTTGAGAGAATAAAGAGTTGCCAAACAGGATAGACACGATTTAGGCTTTTGGTGGCAGCTGTTTTGGTGAGCAATATATTCGTTGCTTGGCCCAACGTTATGTGCTGCAAACTAGAGGTTTGGATTTAACCGTGGAGAGTGGCACACGGTGCTTACAGTTGATAGCATGCCAAGAGATTGTTAAACTTTATGCTGCTGGCTACTTTTGCCAATACAAAAAATGTTTCAATTTTGTAAGATAGGGAATGATATTTACCCTTCTGGGAGCACTGCCCAGAGGTGTCTAGGGGACAGGATGTGATCTCTGCCACCCAATGAGTGACAGCTGATAGCACTTGAAGGGTCTGCAAAAATCTCCCCTCATGGGATCACTGAGAGAAATAGAAGCGCAGCATCCTGTTCTTATATACACATATTTGCATTATTTTCAGCTTGTCATAGAACTATGCAGACTTTGATTATTGCAGTATCGATAACAAGCATTGTACTTTGCCTGTGTCACAGTAACATCTGATACATGCTTTTTGCTTTATGTTCAAGTTATTACTTTTGAGAGAATAAAGAGTTGCCAAACAGGATAGACACGATTTAGGCTTTTGGTGGCAGCTGTTTCGGTGAGCAATATATTCGTTGCTTGGCCCAACGTTATGTGCTGCAAACTAGAGGTTTGGATTTAACCGTGGAGAGTGGCACACGGTGCTTACAGTTGATAGCATGCCAAGAGATTGTTAAACTTTATGCTGCTGGCTACTTTTGCCAATAAAAAAATGTTTCAATTTTGTAAGATAGGGAATGATATTTACCCTTCTGGGAGCACTGCCCAGAGGTGTTGAAAAACATGGCCGCAGCCAGTGGCTGCCAGGGTCTGCAAATATCTGCAAAAATCTCCCCTCTTGGGATCACTGAGAGAAAAAGAAGGGCAGCATCCTGTTCTTGAAGTGTATTTCTTTCATATAAGCTGATATGTATGTGAGCCTTTAGGGCCCCTTTAAGGAAATCTATCCGGGGCATGATGCCCTCTAACCGCCTGCCTAAAAAGTGGTGGTGTGAACAGGCAGGGATCAGCTCGCAGATTTGACCGGTGCCAAACATCCACTTTTTCAATTGAGCGGTGACTTGTCACCGGAATCACCAGTGTGGATCGGCCGGTGAAAATAATGCAAAATACCTGGAAAATATTTTAACCCCGGCACATGGGTACTTACATTTAAGTTCTCAGCGAGAGCTATACTATTTATACCTACATGACAGAGTTTAGATGGTTTTCAAAAAGCTTTCCATTTTGTGCTTTGCAAGAAACACTAACTAGCCTCAGTACTTACTACACCTATGATTCCTTCTTCTACTCCTCCTCCTCTTACCTCTACTACTACTACTACTACTACTACTACTACTACTACTACTACTACTACACATGTACTACTACTACTACTACTACTACTACTACTACTACTACTACTACTACTACTACTACTAACAGTCTGCTACTACTACTACTACTACTACTACTACTAATAGTCCTTCTACTCCTCCTTCTCCTTCGTGCGTCGGCCACCAGCGGCCACTAGCTCACCTTTTGGACCAACGGATCTTTACTAATGTGTGATTTTCTACTCGACCTGCGGCCTTTAGCGCCCTGCCGACAACACTTAGCCTCCCACTTCTCAATATCTGTACTATCCTCCCAGTACCTCTGATCTGAGAGTATATATGTATTTCTCTGCTCTTATCAACTGGGCACTCTCTGGATCTTCGAGAGTCGTCATACATTAGAGACAGCGCCGTTTAAATTAGATTATATTGGATCTCTTTTCAATTCCAACCAGCGCTCAAGTTAGATATGTTATGAATGTCCACCATATTAGTTTTGTAAAAGCAGATATATTTACGGAATGGGTTTATGATGTTATGATGTCAGTTCATACTTCACTCTATTTGAGAACAGTAGTAGTAGTATTTGTAGTAGTAGTAGTAGTAGTAGTAGTAGTAGTAGTAGCAGTAGTAGTAGTAGGGGGAGGAGGGGGAGGAGGAGGAGGACTGGAGGTCACCCCAAACAAGTATACTACTACAACTACTTCTTCTACTCCTACTATTGCTATTAGGACTAAGTTGTCTTCCTGCCCAATAAGCGACTTGCGTAGAAGCCCCCATGTGGCCAGCCATTATGTAAATCCAGATGTCAAAAGGTGCTATGTTGACCCGGAAGTACTTCCTTTCCATACAAACACATAGGATGACCAGTGCAGCTTATGCATGGTCCATCATAAATGATGTGTTTCCGGTAAAAATTCCTGGATTTTGTGAATAAGCAGCAATGTCTACCGAAGTAAGGATATTATGAACATGTGATGAGAATTTTGCATCCATTCAAAAGCCCTCATATGAGATATTATCTGCTGAAAAGATCACCCATAGGTGTTCATCTACCTTGTTTACATTCTAGTTTATTAGTGCTGGGTTATTAGTTAACATATTGAATGCAACACATCATTCAATATTGAGCTTATCAAACATCTATTAAATGTATTTTGCATAGATACTGTAATTTATTTTTCAATATTAGGCATTTAGAGATAGACATACTGATAAGATGTATGTATATATACCAGAGACTTATACCATTTAAAACCTTCTCAACACTTTTCTTTCCTTAGAATCTCTAGGGCTGAATGAAATATAGGTAATTGATTCGCATCAAATCGCATAATACTAATTGTGCTGTTTTTGGCTGCCATAATAGCAAGCGGAAATTAAGAAAATGGGCTGGGGAATTCTGTAACTTTCATGGATATGTTCAAGGAGTGTGCATAGGGGAGGGGGGGGGTGACAAAACAAATTTATTCATAACCCCATACTTAGGATGGATTAACTCTTCAAGGCCACAGTAAGAATAGAAATTAATGGGAAATAAAAGGATAATCAGTTTTCTTCATTTTATTGTCCATAAGACAGTTTATCCCATTCACACTTAAGAGTTTCTCTAGAAAGTGTCGTATGATACTCTCATACTTTTGAAAATATCTTTTGAATAAAACAAAAATTCACAAAATATTTGAAGGAGAGTTCGTATTTGACTTGTGATCAACATTTCTCCTTCAAATGTTTCCCAGAAAATGTGTCTGTAAGTTAAATATTTCTTAAATCGTCAGGCCTCTTTTGGCTGCTCTGAGTGTTAATGGGTTAAGTTATTTGCTAGGTGATTAAGATTCACTGTTAAACACTACTACTATGCTTAATAGAAAACAGGGTTTTGTTAACACCAGGATATTTATTCACCAACATGGTCAAGTTCTGTCAAAGGGTCCAGTAAGTTCCCTTTAGGAGAAGATCCCTCCATGATCTGGCTAATATCCTTTCCCTTTCTTTCTAAGAAATGACAACAGGTGCTTTCATTTCCATACAGAGAATGCTCTAGAAATAAGGTGTTCCTCATTACCACTAACCCTGTAATCTATAAAAAGCTGGGAACAGTTCACATTTTTTCAATTTTTATAACTTCTTATCATTCATATCATTTCTGTGAGATAGCCTGACTGCTCAGTGGCGTCTACAGAACTAGTACTGGCCATGTGGAGAGGGAATTCTGCATATAAGGGTGTACAACTATATGAAAAGGGGGATACACTATATATTGACTTTATTCCATTGACTAAATTGCAAAGAACAGGGAGAGTAAATGATTTGAAACAAATTTGTAGCAGACATCAGATTTGATCTGGTATGAGCTTTACCCAGTGAGAAGCTGAAGGGAGTCAAGTTACAATCATGTAACAACACGAAATCTGAGTCTAATTACCAAAATAAAGTTTACAGTGTTCAACAGAATATTCCCTTGAGGTCACATTCATCTTTTCAGGAAAAGTTGATGATACTAAGTGACATTTTAAGCACATTATGTGGAACTTCAAGGGGGCCTGCCCTAGCTTCCCTATGCTATTCTAATGGGTCCAGGCTGCCCAGCCGGCTGCATCTGCACCCCTGCTGCACCCCTAGCGCTTATGAGCAAAAGGCTTATTGTGGCCTCTGCCACAAACGGGACGCCTCCCCCCTCACAAGAATAACAAACAGGCAGGTAAGGCAGTACAGCAACAACACTTCCGGACCGAAATTCCCTTTGGGGATTTCCAAGCATCCATGACCTGATAAGCCCGAGTGTGCGACTCTGTATGACTTGCCTCATCAGGGGTCCAGCTAGCTACTAGCCCTATAGCCCCAGAAAATTGTGTCGGGTTATACTACTATTTGCCTTTGTAACCGATTGGTTTAAAGAAAAGTGACCTGTTTAGGATCATGCACAGAGGAATATTAATAGTATAATCAATTGATGAACAATATTTTACACCTCAGTTGTCCTGTGGTCTTCTCTTAATCAACGCCTGAACCCTGCTCATGCAACTTTTAATAATAATTGCTGCAGTTGTGCCCCCCACCTCACACATATTAAATGTATTAAGGTTTCACTGTATTCATTTTATATGACTTGTATAAAAAGTAGGACATTTCACCATCAGCAACTTCTCCGATTCCGTGGAGCTTTGTATATTGGACACCTGTCTATGTGGAATGTGTCCGGATTGCCTACGTGTATCCAATGTATAAAGAGGCGGCTGTATTCTTCCTTATACGATTCTGTTAAATGCATTACTCTAAAAGAACTTATCATTTGAGAAGCATTGATATTGGTAGGGAGATCTTGTTCGCTAATGCAAGAAAAGTCGTCGAAAGGAGTGCTATACTACTACTACTACGATTCCTTATCCTCCTCCTCCTACTACCGCTGCTGCTGCTGCTACTACTACTACTACTACTACTACTACTACTACTACTACTACTACGATTCCTTATCCTCCTCCTGCTCCTCCTCCTACTACTACTACTACGATTCCTTATTCCCCTCCTGCTCCTCCTCCTCCTCTTACTACTACTAATACGACTCCTCATCCTCTTTTCTCCTCCTCTTCCTACTACTGCTACTGCTGCTGCTGCTACTGCTGCTACTACTACTACTACTACTACTACTACTACTACTACTACTACTTCGATTCCGTATCCTGCTCCTCTTCCTACTACTACTACTACTACTACTACTACTACTACTACTACTACTACTACTATGATTTTTTCTCCTCCTCCCCCTCCTCCGCCCACTATTACTACTACTACTACTACTACTACTACTACTACTACTACTATGATTCCTTATCCTCCTCTTCCTCCTCCTCCTCCTCCTCCCACTACTACTACTACTACTACTACTACTACTACTACTACTACTACTACTACTACTACAACTAATACTACTATGATTCCTTATCCTCCTCTTCCTCCTCCTCCTCCTCCTCCTCCTCCTACTACTACTACTACTACTACTACTACTACTACTACTACTACTACTACTACTACTATTCAGGTTGACCGGTTGGTTTCATATCCACTCATATCCGCAGATACTAGCACCTCGTGGAGTGCTTGTGTAGTCTATCTTTTTTTCAATATGTGTTTTAAATTAATTAATTGAGGTTGAGACGGAAGTTTAATAGATATAACAATGATAAAACAGCACCGCTCACACTTTGGATGATGAATAAACTTATATTAAAATCCCTTTATTAAAACGGTTGTATTAGACTCTAACTTCGTTTTGGTGGGGAGCTCTTGTGGTCAAACACAAGTGTACCTTAAGGTAGAACCCTATCCGATACACGGGTCATTTTTAAAATTTGAATATCTAAAAAACTGAGTTTAATTAAGACAACGCCACTTATGCTATTGTAAATTAAGGTTACATCTCATAGTTGCGGAATAATGATGAACTTATTAGTAAGTGGCTATTCTGAGGTAATGTGGCACCTTCGAAGAAAATATCTGGATGTGTTTCGTTTTTTGGCAAAATGTCAAGAATCACCCTTTACTTGAAAATTAGAGTCTACCATATGATCATTCATGTCTTTGGTAAGGTACAAGGTCCAACCTCAAAAGGGGATCTGCACGATGAGTATTTTAAAAAACATTTTTGAATGTTCCCATAAGCCTCAAAATTACTAATAGCACGTGGTTTACATAGTTAATGCTGATTTTCAGGTCCTGTCAGAATTCAAGGTAGCTGTGACATGACCTTGCACTTAGACGGGGTTCATATCTGTCATATTCTAAAATACTGGCTTCGGAGACGGTATTGTTATTGACTTTCAGCCAAGAAATGAGATGAAAACTTTGGTCAAAATCTCGAAGGAATATGCATGGCTAAAGCAGACAACCTTGTCGTTCGGGAGCAATGTAACAAGGAAAACCCTTCTGCCTTTTGTGCTCTTGAGGTTACCACAAAGGAATGCTGCCAGCTCGGGATTCGTGGCGAGTGATATATATATATATATATATATATATATATATATATATATATATATATATATATATATATATATATATATATATATATATATATATATATATATATATATATACATGTATATATATATACATATATATATATATATATATATATATATATATATATATATATATATATATATATATATATATATATATATATATATATATATATATATATATATATATATGTTATGACATAGCCTAGTAATAGCAACTCATGAAAAAATTGCCACAAATTTTTTCATGGGTTCTCAGCAGGGGGGCGAATCTGGACATCTGACATTCTGGCCGGCAGTTTAACTCTTGCCCACTGCAGCATTCGTTGAAATGAAAATTTCGCCCCCAAAATTTTCATGGGTTCACAGCAGGGGCCTGATTACAGATAAAACAGCAGCTGTTTCCTGTTTCAACCAACAGCGCCACCTAGGATTTATGTCGGAACTAAATTAGCTAAGAAAAAATGCCATTTTTCATGGGCGAAATTTTCATTTCATCCCTGAAATTTTCATGGGTGAACCTTGAAATTTTCATGCATGAAAATGAAATTTTCATGCATGAAAATGACAATTTCGCCCATGAAATGAAATTTTCAGGGATGAAATTTTTCGTACGGGCTCTCTCTATCTCTCTCTCTCTCTCTGCATTTTCTGACCACTGTCCCCAGCAGTGCAGGTGCTACACTTGTCCAACTAAATCAATCAATTTGTTTGCTACCCAAACAAGTAATATTTAGAGCTAGAATAGAGAACATTTTATATAAGTCAATATAATCTTAGATGAAGAAAAGAATGAATATATAGCTAGAGACCAATTACTATAAATGCGCTATAGTGAAGGGCTGAACTCATGCCAGGAGTCACTGATCTTGCATCAGCGCGAGGTCACAAGAGAACAAGGGCCACTCAGGTCTATCGTATTCGATTACATTAAAGAGAAACCTGATAGCCAGCATCAGGTGGGCATGCGCATCGCACCAATTCTAAGCTATTAGCTGACACTGGTTGAGACTCGCATGTTCAGGCTGAGCGGCTGGTTTCTAATCCACTTGTGTTTGGTCATCTAAGCTACTACTACTACGACTACTACTACTACTACTACTACTTCATCTGCTGCTGCTACAACTAGTACTACAAATACGAAAATGAGATCCCCTCGGATCTCACTTTTAAAATAGTGTTCCAAAAGATATCACAATATTCCTAGTAGTAGTAGTAGTAGTAGTAGTAGTAGTAGTAGTAGTAGTAGTAGTAGTAGTATGCTACATTACTACTACTACTACTACTACTACTACTACTACAACTACTACTACTACTACTACTACTACTACTACAACTTCTACTACTTCTACTACTACTACTTAAAAGGTGTAAGGATTAACTTATGCGAGAAACTTTAGAATGACCCTTTATGTATAAGTTAACCCCATACGGTACCCTGCTCGTGCCAGCAAGGTAGGCAACTTCAGGTGTAGCATGTATATATAGGGTCTAATCAGCATGGTGCCAGTCGTCACGGCATCACTTCTATTTTTAAACCCATTTCCTGTCTCCAACTCCAGCAGGATTATCCTAGATTTCTATCTGTTGAACTTCACATCTATAGCTGCACTGAATTTTGGAAGAGCACTGATGATGGCCATACCACACAGGTGTCCTTCTATAACGGAATGTTTACTTATATCGTGTATCCACATCTTCTGGTACAGAACATATTCTATTGCACTCAGACTTTCTCTTTCTCTTCCTCTTCCTTCTGCGTGGAGCTACTTCGCAGAGTAAGGACACATTCCAGTAGAATACAACATGAGATACTTCCATAAGGAATGAGTCAGTTCAGCCTTTATTTAAATCCCTGTTTCATTTAGATGAATAAAACAATGAATAGGTAGCGAGAGACGAATTACATAAACGCTATAGTGAAGACCTGGTTATCCCAGGGGTCTCAAGCCTCATATATACCGCAGATTAACAGGGCTGTCCAAGCTGTCGCATTGTCGCAAAATTTTGCGCCAGCAGCCTCAAAAAATGCGACACAAGAATATTTGCGCCAAGGTTGCGACACGGTAATTTTGCAACATGCATGCGTTCGCCATCTAGCGGTGGTCACCAAAACTAAGTGATCACCAAACACGGCTTTGTGCGCATGACTAAACATGCTATAAACAAAGGGACGACATGATACAGCCGATATGAAAAATAAAAAAGATACCCCTTCAGTTTTGGATTTTTGGAAAAGGAACGTATTTTACTAAGATTTCTGTAATGTCTATCGAAAACGGAGTTGTTTATGTAAACTTACGTTCAGCCAGTTTTTTCAGTGAGTTTGCGATTATGATTATTTTTGCTCGTTTATAATCAGTGTGGACGTGTATTTTTTCTGTAGTTTCTTTGTTGTTGTTAGAAGAAAGAAACACTATCCATCATTTTTCTCGGCCGGCGAGCACTAGATATCAATAAAACGTTGTATGGGGGTGCCCACAAAGGTAGTCTAATACAACCAACTTGTCAACTCTAGAAATCTTGTATCTAGTAGACGTGTTGGTAACCAATTTTGTAAACTGTTTAGAAACACAAAAGACTATTGAGGAAAATCAGGTTTCTAATTCTATGCTATAGGCAATTTTGAGGTCTGAAATCATTAATATTTGATATACTAATACATTTAGGGATGCTGATGATAGTTTTTAAAAGAAATGATACTTGAGCAATTCTTATTCATAATCTGATGATGCTCACTTACCAAAAAACTTGTTTACCTAATTTCTCTGCAACCGGTCTCAAGATTTCATTAATATAAGCTAATACACTTAGGGATGCTGATGATAGTTTTTGAAAAAGATAATGCTTGAGCATATCTGAGTCATAATCTGATGATGCCCACTTACCAAAAAACTCATTTCACTAATTTCTCTGCAAACGTTGACTGGTCACCAGATTTCATTAATATTTGATATGCTAATACACTTAGGGATGCTGATGATAGTTTTTGAAAAAAAATATGCTTCAGCAATTCTTATTTATAATCGGATGATGCTCACTTACCAAAAAACTTGCTGAGTCTTATCAGACTGTATTATAAATATTCAAGCTGGCTATATATGTGAAATAGAGTGTGTGCCAGTATATTGAAGAATCTTAAGCTCGAATATACAAATCTGTGATAAGTATAACCTATATTGTACTATGTGTGGATTCAGTGTTTCAACATACATCTCCATTGGTGCTATGTCATAGTCTTAATTTAACTTCCCCTAGTGTGTAAACTGTGAACTAAATGACCCCTGGTGGATAAAATCTGAACCATTAAAACGCCACCTGGTGGCAGACGGAAGAAGTATTTTGCTACAGGTAGTTCAAATTTTGCTACAGGCATTTTGGGCTTGGACAGCCCTGATTAAGTATGGGAGTTGTGGTTGTTCATCTAAGCAAAGACACAGTGCCTTACAACTACACCTCCTTCAATACCTACTATTACCATTACTACTACTACTACTACTACTACTAGTATGTATCAGAGAAGGTCTACTCATCTCAGTATGTATGTATGTATGTACGTATGTATGTATGCATGTATGTATGCATGTACGTGAGTAGGTATGTGTGTGTGTCTAAAACTGATGTCATTCTATAATCTGTACTACTAATTCTACTACTACTACTGCTGCTACTACTACTACTACTACTACTACTACTACTACTACTACTACTACTACTACTACTACTACTAGGGATCTCTATGTATATCGCCCTACAATAGCTATTATTAATCTGCATCGGATAATGTAAAAAATGTCATGTTCCTATATGTAGTAGTAGTAGTAGTAGTAGTAGTAGTAGTAGTAGTAGTAGTAGTAGTAGTAGTAGTAGAAGCAGAAGTAGTAGGGGGGGTAGTCGTAGTGCTTTGGAGATTTGATATTAGATTACTGTCACTATTACTGCCATTTTGTAGCAGTAGTACTCACACACATACTTAATATATATATATATATATATATATATATATATATATATATATATATATATATATATATATATATATATATATATATATATATATATATATATATATATATATACATATACTAGATAAGTAACCATTATATTTCTTTTAATGGCAAACATATCAGAGCACCCAAATATCCCTGCGACCACACATTAAGTTAGGCCCACCTAACATATGTATCAATAATTTAAGAAGCTTGGTAATTGGTAATCAGATATACCATTGATAGATTAGACAATGGGTTATAATACCAGCTGTAATTTTTAAAAAAGACCGTGTAATGCATGGGGAGGCATACGTTTATAATATCACTGATATATCTAATTGTAATCATTTCTACTCGAACCTTTTTTCAAAGTATGGCAATTATGCCTTATCTAAATTTCAAATTGAATCCATTCTGTAAATAATTCGGGTTTTTACAAAGCCAATATGGCGGTCATTTTTTCTGGAGCAGAAAAGAGTGATATAGTCCAATTAAACGGCGCTGGCTTTTATTTATGATGGCATTGCAGAACTAGCCGTCTGGGATAGAAAAGAGGAAAATTACGTATCCCAGCTGTTTGTATGTCGTCATGAGTCATGTTCGTCGTGCAGCGACCCGCGTGGCGCCATCTGCCGGATAGCTATAGTAACTAAATTGTAAGGTACCACAACCCGTAGACCTGAGCCGGCTGCCAGTGCTGAGCCTCCCGGTCG
Organism: Maea johnstoni; assembly: GCA_963942565.1. Lineage (NCBI taxonomy): Eukaryota > Metazoa > Annelida > Polychaeta > Spionida > Magelonidae > Maea > Maea johnstoni. The sequence continues at coordinate 39,651,824 of OZ012684.1, forward strand.
CTGCGGGCATCTAAGGACACCCGGCTTGCCCGAGTGTATTGACACCCAGACGGCGGCGATCGCATGCCTGGGCATGAAATCTGCCCGGAGGTCCCGCTGGTTTATGTACGGAATTAAATGTCCGTAGTGTATATACATATATATATATATATATATATATATATATATATATATATATATATATATATATATATATATATATATATATATATATATATATTTATATATATATATATATATATATATATATATATATATATATATATATATATATATATATATATATATATATATATATATATATATATATATATATATATATATATATATATATTAGAGCTGCACTCACAGAGGGAGATCAACTCATGAGCTCGCCACCCGTTTTACTCATGAGCTCACGGACGTTCTAATTTCCCAAAGAAATACTTATTTTCCAGCCCAGCTATCAAGAAATAAATATTATTTGGCGGAGATTTATTAATATTGCCATGTTTATTTAATTTTAAAACGTACTGGCGAGGTACAAAGGTCAGTACAACACTCATTTTACACCGCTTGAATGTATACATTAGAGATTGAACAGAAGCCATGACAGCGATAAGCAGTTATGTATGTAAATAATGTGTGTAATAGGTGCTCTGTGTTACGTGTGTGTTCCTAACATAGACAAGCTCACGATTCGAACATTTCAGCTCGAGCTCGGCAAGTTTGCCCCAGGGCTCAAGCCACTCGAGTTCGTGAGTGGTGAGTGCAGCTCTTATATATATGTATATATATATATATATATATATATATATATATATATATATATATATATATATGAATAGGGAGCTAGGCTTTATATATATATATATTTTGTTTTTCGTCACATTTATGCCAATTGTGGCTAATTCGTGACTAGCCAGTTGTAAGTAGTGGAGGAAACCGGAGTACCCGGCGAAAACCACCGACTAGCCCCAAGTCACTGGCAACTTTCCCACATGCCCAGGCCGGGATTCGAACCCAGGCAGTGGTGAGAGACAGCGTGGAGTCAGTGGCGGCGCCTTAGACCACACGGCCGTCAGAGCAGGCCCCTATATATATATATATATATATATATATATATATATATATATATATATATATATATATATATATATATATATATATATATATATATATATATATATATATATATATATATATATATATATATATATATATATATATATATATATATACACATACATACATATATACATACATACATATATCCATGAGGTCATAAAAATGAATTGGGTCATAGCAGTTACAGTGCAATTATGATTGTGTAAATACTTGGTGGCGCCACTGAGGACTGTCATATAAATATGTAGTCATATAAATATGTAGTGCCGCCACCTACATGCAAACCATAAAACTTATCTACTCCTTTTTTAATCGTACCCTTAGGGCTCTTAATTAGCTTTACAGATATGAAAACAGATTCAAAATATCTTCTTTGGGGACAAAGTTATGGCTATTTTAGTGAGGACTGTCCATTGAACAAGATTGTGTAAACATGTAGTGGCGCCACCTACATTCAAACCATAAACGTAATCTACTCTCCTTTCATCCTTACTCTTAGGGCTATGATTTAGCTTTATTGATATGAAAACAGAATCAAAATATCTTCTTCTGGGACAAAGTTATGGCCATTTTAGTGAGAACTGTCCATTGAACAAGGTCATGTAAACATGTAGTGGCGCCACCTACATTCAAACAATAAAACTAATCTACTCCTCTTTCATCCTTACCATTAGGGCTATCAATTAGCTTTATAAATATGAAAACAGAATCAAAATATCTTTGGGGACAAAGTTATGGCCATTTTAATAAGGACTACTCTGGCCTGTACTTCTGCTGGCCCCTAGGTGGCGCCACAGGGTCTTATAGAGGGGTCCAATTTGCGGGGTACCCGTCTAGAATTGATCGCCACACCAAGTTACATACCTGTACCAAGTTTGGCGCTTTTACCAAAAAGTGCACGATTCAATCACATATCTGCTGGATTAAGGTGAAAGCTGGTAAATTAGTGCTAGCCTGTGTATAAACGGGCCGGTACCTGTCGTGTGCAATTTCACTTCGGAGGGGGTGCCATGTTTGAGATGATATCTCTCACCAGGAATATCATGTCATTGTGATTTTTTCATATAATTTTATTATGTAGCTTCCAACAGTGTATAAATTATAAATACCGTTTTTTTTATTCTTTCTGAATTTTGGGGAAATATAGCTCGTTGCATTTTTTTTGGGACACTCTGTATATAGTGCTAGGAGTCTAAGTGATATTTTTTTAGTAATTAAGGTAGCTTGTGGGGTTAGATTCCTTTGATTCAGTGTTTCTCTAACCTGTTTTTATCTGACAATTTAGCCTTTACGCGTATCAAGCCTAAAAGGCTTTCTGATTGGGAATACCTTAAACTAAACATGCATAGTGTTTTAGGCGGGGCTCCTACCCAAAATTATGGATCCGGAACCTTCATAATTGTGGAGGAAAGATAAACACGAAGGGAAGGGTGTCACAGTTTTTTAAACTTTTCTTTCAGAATTTTTTGTTGAATATTTGAAAGAAATGCATTTTTCAAATTTCTGATCCTATAACTTTTGAACAAATTCAAAATTGGAAAAACTGTGCTGTGATATCCTTCCCTCCGAAATACCTTTAGCTACATCTATGCTAAATTTCAAGCAAACCTGTCAATATTTAGTATCTCAAGTACAAGTTCGAAGCGACCACAGTTTGGTGAAATTTGATATGGAGAAATGGGCCAAACCATTTCCTGCTTACATGTATGTGCAAGCCTATGCGAAATTAAATAATGCATATATATATATATATATATATATATATATATATATATATATATATATATATATATATATATATATATATATATATATATATATATATATATATATATATATATATATATATATATATATCACCAGCTTGCCATGCGTGGTGGCAACATATCACGTGAGCAGTTAAATAGAAATCCTGTGGCCATTAGACCATATGCATTATGCCGGCAGCATTTATAGTGAAGGCCCAAGGCGACCTCGGGTTGACGTGCCGGCTCATTGCTCTACGTCACATGTACCGGTAGTTCTCTAGTTACGAGTATCGGGGACCTCACTGAAACCCATCCAAACGAAAGATAACTATCATTTATGGCCATGAGGATGAGAGCTAACGTTAACAAAGTTGCTGCGAGACTTCTGAGTTGAACGTTATGAGAGAAAGAACGTAGACCAGCGACAAGCAACCATGGGGACTATGCGACGAAAAATGTATAGTGTATTTAACTCAAGAACCTGGGTACCAGTCTTCGTCCTGGCCATGCTAGCCATGAGCCTTGTGGTCTATCTAGCACAGACGGTGACAGAATCTCCAATAAAAGGTACGTAGTTCAGATAAATTTGGGATTACCTACTAGTATATGGAGAACATTGAACAAAGCCGATTCCATATACGCAACAAGTCTTTAGTGAGCACACGAATTACCGTTCTGGTATCAAAATAAATGTATAACCTTTCTTCTTTGAATATACAAAAACGTGATAACGAACAAATGTTCCTAATACTTTATTCGAAGATGTTTTAATCACCTTGCCCATCTAGTGAATAAAGTTGGGATAAAGCACAGCAGCCGACACGAGTTTTTGTTCACGACCCTGATTGACAACTCTAAGTGGCTTCTTCAAATAGGCCGTCATGCAATAATGATGCATTATCGTTTTATAGTCATAAACTATTTCCGTGAGCCAGGGGTTCTAATTATAAAGGTTTACGCTATTGTGCTGGAGTTATGGTCTGGTTGCGTGCTGCTTGCGACGTCCACTGCACCGTAAGTATAAAGCTGCTCGCACTGGTAGACCCTAACTACGTTATCATCAGGTCGGGAGCTCTTGTGTTCAACCGCAAATATACCCTAATGCAGGGACGAGACAATTACCTTTATTTTAAGCACATAATACACGTATATACCTAGATAAGAGCACCTAGTGGAGTAGTTCTGTTAGTTTATCTTCTTTTCAATATGTGTTATAATTTAATTAATTGGCATGAAAACGGAAGTTAAACTGATGTAGAATGATAAAACAGCACCACACCAAAGTAAAGTTTACTCTGTTTATTGCTTTTATACTTGAGATAATGAAAATACTTCAATTTAGATTTCTATATTAACATGAATTCATTAAGGTGATGAGTACCATTACAAGCGAGTTAAAAGCCCCATCCCAAAACATCTCAGAGCAGCATAATCATATAAAAAGGTGTATCTACAGGTTCCTGAGTGTTATCAGGGAGAGAATATCATAGTTAGCCGTCTGTAGTCAACCCATATTCTAATTCATTTCAATATTTACAACTGTTCACTCAAATGACATATTCTCATTACTTACGCAGGTGATGGTCACTACATGTTCACAGTTACCTTAGGGATATCATTGGCTATGCACAATAAGAAGTATTTTTAAAATCTTTTACTGCTAAGGAGGCCATAACATTGAAGATTTTAGTGGGATATCTCGTGTGAAGAGGCATGGGAACCCCTTTGATAGTAGCGGACATACCTCGCCGATTACTTCTGAGCACTTGAAACAAAACACAGTTGCACAAGGATACACCTCGACGATCTCAAGACAATGGCTTGTGGTCAGGATGTTATAAATAGGTGCTAGCTATGAGCACAGTGAGGTTACCAAGTGTAGTTGGTGTGGAGATTTCTAACTAAAATTTTCAACGTTAAAAGTAAAAAATCAAAAAGATACATTTTATTGGGCATAGTCAATGATATCCCTAAAGTAACTCTGAACCTGCAGTAACCATCACATGCGTAATTAATGAGAATATGTCATTTAAAAGAAAAGTTGTAAATTTTGAAATAAAACAGAATATGGATTGAATAATGACAGGCTGCAGTGATATTCTCTACCTAATAACACTCAGGAACCTGGAGATACACCTAGTTATAGGACTACGCTGCTTTGAGGTGTGTTTTGGGACAGGGCTTTTAACTGGCTTGCAATGGTACCCATCACCTTAAACTATTTAAGTTATGATGGGGAGCTCGTGTGGTCAACTGCGAATATACCCTAATGCAAGGATGGCACATTATACACATATGACATCCCTGTGGGGTATCCACCAGGAATAACTTCCCCAATAGAGGATTGTCGCTCAAGGGCGTAGCCCGAGGGCGACATCCTCTCGAGGGGAAGTTATTCCTGGTGACGAAACCCAACAGGGATGTCATATCAGTTTTATCATTGTTAGCGTGAGATCGAGCGGCGGATCGGTTTCCCTATCAGCCACACCTACCTACATTCGCCCTTGCAGCAACTTTGCAGAAAAACTGACGAAAAATAAAAAAATCCGAATAATGGGCTCAGCGAGATCCTGAGCGGCAGCGCAGGCACAGTCTACCAACCGCAAGATCGCATTAGCATGCGATACCTTCACTACCGTAACCCCGAGAATACTCGTAGCATTAAGAAATTACGAACAAATATGTAAATTTAACTGAATGACCAAAGTACGTGGAGAATAACTAGGACGACTACAAATGACATGCGCTTCAGCCGGTTTAACATCTTATAGTATCAATTTCATATCTGTCATAGCCGAACTTTCTGAACTATTGGTACATAAGTGGGTGGTCGCAGGAATATCTGTGTGCTCTAATATTTTTTTCATCAAAAGATTTGCCAAACGAAAAATAGGGAGGATTTCTCTGATTCCTCGACCTGTTACAACTGCCTAAATACGCCGTAGCCGCAATTTGGCAGAAAAACTGACAAAAAATGAAAATTCCAAATTCTGGTCTCAACATGTTCCTGAGCAGCAGCGCAGGCAGGGTCTACCAAATGCAAGATTACAGTTCGTGTATAATGCCATACCTTCACTACCATAGCCTCGAGAATACTCGTAGCAAATTACGAACAAATATGTAAATTTTACTGAATGACCAAAGTTTGTGGAACTAGGACGAATGCAAATAACATGCGATACAGCCGGTTTAATATCTTATTTATCAATTTCATTTCTGTTAGCCAAGCTTTCTGAACTATTGATACATAGGTTTTGTAGCCATAAGTGTGTGGTCGCAGAGATATGTGCGTACTCTGATATTTCTTTTCCATTTAAAGAATTGCCAAACGAAAAATAAGTGGTGAGAAGATAGAACTAGAATTAATCATGAGTGATGTTGCGATCAGATATTTAAGTGCTCTGATCTTTTTGCCAATTTGAAAGATTTCATGGTTACTGTCTGCAGGGCGGGTACTTTCTAGTTAATTACAAATTTATAAATCAATGTTTTTTTTATGTTTTTATTTTTGTATTTCCACCATTTGAAATTAGCCCAAAGTATGCCTTTATTAGGCAGATAGTACATGCACCTGGATGGTAGGGCCTTTTTGTGACTATTGTAAAAGCTTTGACATGTCCAGAGCATCATGTTTGATTGTTAACCCACATTAACCAATGATTAAAGATAATTGGTTTCGCATCGTTTTTCTAGGGTTGTCCTGCCACTGAAGAACCAGTGATATTAATATTTCATATTTCCATTCAATATACTCGTAACTCTATTCTCTGAGTGCAATTTAACTGCCAGCAGACTCCCCGCAGTGGAACATATGCAATACATATGCATACATTTTGCTAACAATAAAAGTTATCATGAAAAGTATCACCGGTAAAGTTCTTGGCTATTGTTTCAGTTTTCATGAATTTTGGTATAGCTGTTTATATGGTAACAAAATCTACTAGTAATGTTTTACATATCACCAGCTAGCTCACAAACTATGAAATATGATTCTTCTGTTCAGTTTCTCTTTTAAGGTATATTCGTACATAGCTGTAGGTCAGGAAAATGCATATTTGAGTGGAAATGCATTGTTTAAGTGATATTCTAGTGATACATGCTTGTCTTCTTCCATCCTCTAAATCAATCTGAAGGTTAATCCTTCCAATGCTAAGGCTACTTTAGTCCATTGCATAAGGACCCAAAGAAGTTTTGAAAAAACATCTAAACCCTGTCGTGTTGGTATTCATTAGAAAGCTCTTGCTGAGTACTCTCAGATGAATACCCATGTATTGGCCAAATTAGTCACCAGCAGCATAAGGGTTAAGTGAATATGTTTAAGCAAGCTAATAGAATAGGTTGCCAGAGCAACAGCCATACAAAAATGCCTGAAAAATGATAAAATGGTCTAAAACTATACTTGTGGTAATAGTATTTCTTTTGTGAATTACGTTTACTGTTAGCTAACAGTATTTTTGCACCTTTCATCATGAACCATATCACGCAATTGACCAGATTAAGTTTGAAATAAGATTTAAGTGAACAATTCATATCGTTTTCCTGTTTCCTAAAATTCCATGATAAGGAGATTGTTAGCTACTTCAGGTAGCCATAAACGGTCAATGACGACCACTTCGGATTTCAGCTTTTGCTATTTAAATCAAACATATTAGGCAAGTGCTCCTTGGCACATACTAATTAAGTGGACCTAAGGAGGGATATCGATGACAAATTTGGAAAATTGTATCTACTTCGTAACTTAGTCACCTGACTCTGTATGTATGTATGTATGTATGTATGTATGTATGTATGTATGTACTAGATCTAGTATGTATGTATGTATGTATGTATGTATGTATGTATGTATGTATGTATGTACTGGTATGTATGCATGTATGTATGTATGTATGTATGTATGTATGTATGTATGTATGTATGTATATATGTATGTATGTATGTATGTATGTATGTATGTATGTATGTATGTATGTATGTATCCATCGCGCATAGGCTTCATAGGGATCATCCCTGTCGATGTATTTAGGTAAAATATAAACAGCTACATGTAATTAGGTCCTTGTTATTTAGTCAGTACTAATGAAAAAAGTGAATAATTGCTCTTTTCCCTGTTTTCCCACAGGCCAGACATACCAAGTGGGAGCTGTGGAATGGAGGGGAGACCCACACCAGGAGAAGACAAAACCAAAGACAATACTGCTATGGAACAGTTTTTGGGGGGTAAAGGGGTGGGAGGTAGGCTTAGGGTCTGCCCCTTTCCATCGCTTAAACTGTCCTGTCAGGTCGTGCGAGATCACGCAGGATAGGTCCCTACTTAATCGAAGCGATGCCGTGCTCTTCCACATACACGAACTCGAAGGCGATCCACCACGGAAGTACCCCGACCAACGGTGGGTATTTTTCCAAATGGAAAGCCCCGGATATTCACACAACTACCTATTTCGGCAATGGAAAGGAATGTTCAATTGGACCATGACATACAGGCTTGATTCTGACATACCTTTATATTATGGATACATCAACACGAAACAGAAAATAAAGAAACGTCGATCGAGGAGAATACCACACAAATCCAAGCTTGTTGCATGGATGGTGAGCAACTGTGGTACGCAAAGCAAACGTGACAAATATGTTGAAGAATTACAAAAGTATGTGCCAGTGGATATTTACGGACGATGTGGGAATCTAACATGCCCGAGGAATTACACAAGCGGCGGCTCAGAGTGTTTAAGCATGATTAACTCAACATACAAATTCTATCTCAGCTTCGAGAACAGTATATGCAAAGATTATGTTACTGAAAAGTTGTTCATGGTTCTCCCGCTAGATGTCGTACCAATCGTTCGCAGTGGCGCTGACTACAGTAAGCTCGTGCCACGAAGGTGGTATATTAATACAAAAGACTATGGGTCACCACTGGAACTAGCATATTATTTGAAATTTCTAGACCGACATCCGGAGGAATATATGAAATATTTTGCGGGGAGACATAGATACAACATGGGGGGTTACTATGGCCCTAGTAAACTTCCGTCCTGGTGCCGCTTGTGTGAAAAACTGAATGACGAGACAGAACCTGTGAAGGTTTATCATAAAATGGAGGACTGGTGGAAACCAAATGACTGTCAAGCACCAAGTGACTTTAAATCTACATTACACAATTGATTAGTGTTGTTTTAGGAAAGATTATATTATGGCGGTCTGTTATAAACTTTCAAATTTATCAACAAGAAAAAAAAATGATAAAAAAATCATTTACAAGAGATCAAACGAAAATTATATCTGATAACGTGTTATGAAAAATAGTATGCAGTTATAAAGAATTCCCTTATCTGATGAGCTGAATAATTTGTTCGACAATAAGATGTTAATGAATACCTTCGGATATGATTGTAGTCAGGCGGATTTGTGAAAAATCGTGCACTTTGTATTAAAAGCGTGAAACTTGGTATGTTGGTACATATAACCACACTGAACGTTTTCAGATATGGAGGCGTCGCACCAGTGCCCCCTGGTGGCAGGTGGCGCCACCTACAATTTGGCTCACCTTCCAATCATATATGGCCTATAACACCTGAGTTTGGAGTGGCAATATAGTTTGTAATTATGATGTTAAGGTCTTTGATCAATCAAATTAACTTCAATAAGAATATTTGACAGGATATAAGGCAGCAGTACACTTTATTGGCAAAGAATAAGTGTCACAAATCTAAAATAAATAATTAAAAATTGGCCAAAAACGTTCATTTATGTACAGAATATTTAGGTGTTATGATATTTTGTTGAGAATACATTGACAGAAAGCAAGGTTGTTGCTACCATTAAGTACTTTCTACTAAATGTGCCACAGAAATATTTCTTAGCTCCCTTTTGGACCCCCTAACTACTTGTACAGAGATACGTGTAGGTACAAATTGAAGTTAACTATGCATCACACACATTGTAATTTGGTCACACCTTTATCTATTCCCCGTTTCATTGACATTGAATATTATTTTCTGAAAGGTATTTAATGAAGACAGTCGACAAGTACCCCTTGGTGGTAGGTGGCGCCACCTGTAACATGACCTTTCATCAAACAGATATATATGAATCTGTGAATATAATCCAATGTCTGTGAAACTTTGTATTTCGGATAATAAAATATAAAGGCCTAAGTAATTTTTACTGAATGTGCCACAGAAATGTTTCTTAGCCCCCCTTTTTGACCCTCTAACTACTTGTACAGAGATATGTGTAGGTACAAATTTAAGTTGACTATGCATCACGCACATTGTAGATGGTCACATCTTTATCTATTCCCTGTTTCATTGACGTTGAATATTATTTTTTGAAAGGTATTTAATGAAGAGAGTCGAGAAGTACCTCTTGATGGAAGCTGGCGCCACCTGTAACATGACCTTTCATCAAACGAATATATATGAATCTGTGAATATAATCCAATGTCTGTAAAACTTTCCATATGTATTTCAGATGATTATGTATGAAGGCCTTCCTTCAGTGCCTGTTATACTATGTTTTTAGTCATTTGCGTTTGACCTTTTTAAGTGTGCCTTTGTCAAAATTATAACAAAATGATATACATATTTTCCTGGGATAGGGGCCTAATGTATGATGGGAAATACATGCACCTTTGCACAGGTCAGTTAGAATAGGACCATTTTGATCTGATTCAGCTAAATATTTTGACGTACCTTAAGACTTAAATACTGTACCCTAGAAAGTGCTTGGTGATGCAAGCATGCATGTGTGCAGACAAACAGAGTTACATATTCAGACTCCAGGTCCCAGTAGCAGTGACCACTACCACTCACCATGGATATATAGTCCTAAAAGAGTGTACTTCTCTCTATACAGCAACGTTTTTCTACCCCAAAAGATACTTGAACTGATACAAAATGACGAAAATTATTATTATTCATGGTTCTGCAAAATCCAAGTTTATGATAGAGACCACATGGGTTGTTGAATCTTTTAAAAGATGAATGTAAAGATATATATATATATATATATATATATATATATATATATATACATATATACATATATATATACTGTAGAATAGGTATATATCGCGTTACAAAAATTTCGCGAAAAGCCGATTTTTCGGTTTTTCGCGTGTACTTTATTTCGCGAGTGAGCGTGTTCTACAGCACCATCTATTGAACTAAACAGTTATTAGAAAAATGCAAACATTCGGCAGACATCTTGCAGCCATATCAGGCAGGAGTTTCAATAAAATTGGACTGGTTAATATGCGATTTATAATATGATACCTTTGTAACTTTTTCATAAGTTACCAATGTGTCATATTATAATGACTTTATGAAGTTATTGCATGTATTTCCCTTTGTTTCAGCCTCGTACCGGCTATGAATGAGAATCATGCTATGCCGGTATATACTCCTCAATATACACGTCTGGCCGTAAACAGTTAATTATCAACAATTCAATTCGAGTCAGGAACAATATCATTATCTCTTTATCATATACATTATTCTGATAATTATCAACATAAACATGTATGTATGTTGATAATTATCAAATGTTTCCATCGCAACGCCTGGCCGAGTCTCCCTTTCTACCGAACAATGGTGGCAGCCATCTTGTTTTTATCGTAAGAAATCCTTAGCTTGGCCCAGATATCCTAGAAATTGGACATGTAAGAATGCGAATTATGTTATGATACATTGGTAACTTATTCATAAGTTACCAATGTATCATATTATGATAGCTTTGGGAAGTTATTAGACGTATTTTTCTTCATTTCTGCCTCGGACCGGCTACGAGTGAGAATCACGCTATGCCGGTATATACTCGTCAACTGCAGTGCAAATACACGTCTTGCCGTAAACAGTAAATCGGCAACAATTCAATTCGAGTCAGGAACAATATCATTATCTCTTTATCATATACATTATTCTGATAATTATCAACATACACATGTATGTATGTTGATAATTATCAAATGTTTCCATCGCAACACCTGGCCGAGTCTCCCTTTCTACCGAACAATGGTGGCAGCCATCTTGTTTTTATCGTAAGAAATCCTTAGCTTGGCCCAGATATCCTAGAAATTGGACATGTAAGAATGCGAATTATGTTATGATACATTGGTAACTTATTCATAAGTTACCAATGTATCATATTATGATAGCGTTGGGAAGTTATTGGACGTATTTTTCTTCGTTTCAGCCTCGACCGTCTAGGAGTACCGACTATCTGAATGGCCGATCACAAAAACGGCCGATGACTCATTGGGCCCTCCTGAAATAAACCTTCATATTCCCCTAATTCAGTAATTGAACGTTACATTCTCTACACATCAAGTGTCATACACATTCTTATTAAGTATTCTGTAATCCAATAAATAGGACCCTTTTAAGCGTCGGCCTTTTTGTGAACGGCGATTTTGGAATCGGCGATTTTGACAATCTACATTCAGGCAACTATCCTTACAATCATTAAATCATAACAGTAGCTTTTCAAAATAATAACTAATTCATTCAAATTAATGGGTAGCTGGTAGCGAATCAGCACTATCAGCCATTAGAGATCACCAGGATCACCTACGATCGATCGACGCGCCGCACTATCAGAGCGGCCATTACAGACACACGCCGATCAACTCCAATCGATCGACGCGCCACCCCAATGCGGTGGTGAAATACAAAACTAACAACACAATAGATCGCGTGTTATAAGTTCGCGAGGGCGATACTCTTTCGCGTATTCGCGAAATATACGCACTCGCGAACTTTACCTATTCTACAGTATATATGATAGTAAGAACTATTGCATGATTTTGTATCTTACATTGTTAAATCTAAAGATATGCACAAGTATCTTGACTTTTAAGTGAATATTCTTAGTGATATCACCCCTGTTTATCCTATTCATGCCCTGTATTCTCCAAGAAAAATGTCATCTAATTTTATTGAATACTTTTGCAAAATAGAGGATAAATACAATGCTGTTTAAAAGGAGGGTTAATAGTTTAAGTCTCATTAAAGTCTTTCTCTCACATAAGGATGTTCTCAAGGTTTTTTATTGTCATAAAGATATCCCCCAAATATACCTATTTGGCTGATACATGCCGCATGAATGTATTAATCCTGTTTAGTGATCTTGGTGAGCAGGATGTGCATTATTTTCCTCGTTTTGAGATAATAACATATACCAGCCATCTAAGCTTATTTCTATATTCTCATCTGCTACATACTTAACATGTTCCATTCAAATCTTTACTTTTTAGCAGGAGACATCTTTCTTAAATCTATCAGCAAACATTGAAAACATTACAAACCACTATAAATGGGATATCTTAATAAACACTACACTAAAGGGATTACCCTAAGGCAGTACTGAGTGAAAGGAGTCATGGCTTGAGGTGATGTTTACTCCTTTCAAAATGTGAATATCCCCTTTCAAATTGCAAATGTTCTAAGGCTGACCAGAAGTGTACTGAATTGTGCTACTGTGGTGGAGGGTGTTCTCTTACGTAAAAGGTAAAGGTTTGACTGCTGCCATCTGCTTAAAGCTAGAATCCCACAAAATATGCTCATGACTGTTAGTCAAGTCCAAATGTACAGTACAGTAGAATAGGAACTTAATACGAGTGGTTCATTCTGCCAAACCTTTCCAACTGGGATCAGTTTGGTATAATAAAGGTCAGATGTATTATTCCTGTCATTAGAATGTTAATCTTCAATATTGGCTTTTCGGAATAAAAAATCATGGAAAAATCCCCAAATCCCCAAATCATATTTTACAGTATTTAAGTTTGAAGGTTAAGTCACAATATTGAGCTGAATCAGATCAAAATGGTCCTATTTCATCTGACTTGTACAAAGGTTTCCCATCATACATTAGGCCCCCTATTCAAGGAAAAATATGTGTATCATTTTGTTATTGTTCCGACATAGGCACACTTAAAAAAGTCAAAAGCAATTTACTAAAAACTCTCCAAAGTGAAATAAAAAAGTAAAAAGTAGCCTGTTAATTGCATCAGACTTCAAGTCAGTGATGGTGCCGAAGTATAACGGGCACTGAAGGAAGGCCTTCATACTTCATTATCTGAAATACATATGGGAAGTTTCTCAGACATTGGATTATATTCACAGATTCATATATATCTGTTTGATTAAAGGTCATGTTGCAGGTAGCTCCACCAGGGGACACTTCTCGACTATCCTCATTAAATACCTTTCGGAAATAATATGCAACATCAATGAAACAGGGAATAGATAAAGATGTGACCATTTACAATGTGTATGATTCATAGTCAACTTCAATTTGTACCTACACCTATCTCTGTACAAGTAGTTAGAGGGTCAAAAAGGAGGGCTAAGAAACATTTCTTTGGCACATTCAGTAAAAAGTACTTAGGCCTTAATATTTTATTATCTGAGATACAAAGTTTTACAGACATTGGATTATAGTTACAGATTCATATATATCCTTTGATGAAAGGTCACGTTACAGGTGGCGCCACCTTCCACCATACAGGGCATGACTATCTTCATTAAAAACCTATCAAAAATAATATTCAATGTCAATGAAACAGGGAATAGATAAAGATGTGACCATTTACAATGTGTATGATTTTACTTAATGTACTCTGGTGAGTTACGTTTGGTCTGGTTAAGTATTGGTTTTAGGTTTTGATGCACTCCTGTTTTGGAGTGTATTACTAATGAATATTTGTGTATAATAGCTCTTAGAGAGCATATGGTGAAAAGAGTTTGTACATATGGTGTTATTAAAGAAATATTAGATAAGAGTTAATAAAAATGTTTGTAACCGCATTTGCATGAATTGTTTGTCTTTCTTGTTAATGGGTTTATAATGTGTCACATCTGAATATAGATGGGGCACATTGTACATCATTGACAGGAAAGACGCTATTGTTGTCTGGCGACGTTCTTTGTTGACAGCACTGTGTGTTGTTGCTAAGTATAGGGAGCCGTGACGTCCTAACAATGCCGAGTCATGAAAGACCATTGTTTGGCGTCATTTTGACAGTTTGCTGACAGTTTTCATGGAGGTACGGCTCCATTGAAGTTCTCTCTAGATTTTCCCGCCCACCCTCCCTTTTGGTTTGCTAATATTAGTCACTTTTAGTATTCCGGTTTAACTTCTGAATAAACTTTTACACTGCTACAACACACTATAGTAGCTTGTTACATTTTCTGAAGTGGCAATTGGGGAGAGGCGGTTAAATGCGTAATTAAATTGTGGGGAGTTTTACTTAATGTACTCTGGTGAGTTACGTTTGGTCTGGTTAAGTATTGGTTTTAGGTTTTGATGCACTCCTGTTTTGGAGTGTATTACTAATGAATATTTGTGTATAATAGCTCTTAGAGAGCATATGGTGAAAAGAGTTTGTACATATGGTGTTATTAAAGAAATATTAGATAAGAGTTAATAAAAATGTTTCTAACCGCATTTGCATGAATTGTTTGTCTTTCTTGTTAATGCTTTGCCAATTAAGGGTACTGCTGCTTTAAATCTTGTCATATATTCTTATTGAAGTTAATTTGATTGATTAAAGACCATAACATCATAATTCCAAACTATATTGCCACTCTAAACTCAGGTTTTATAGGCCATATATGATTGGAAGGTGAGCCAAATTGTAGGTGGCGCCACCTGCTACCAGGGGGCACTGGTGCGACGCCTCCATATCTAAAAATGTTCAGTGTGGTTATATGTACCACCATACCAAGTTTCATGCTTTTAATACAAAGTGCACGATTTGACCAAAATACGTCTCAAATCCGCCTGACTATTGACGGTTTTGATTATATTGTTATCACAATGAAAAAGTGCCTTATTTTACCTTTCACTTAAGTTGACATTATAGAATGACTACGGGGCAAAAGTGCATTGCATATGCTGAACGTTTTATTTCGTGTTTACTATTGTAAAGGGAATACAACAAAAAGAGCTATTGTAGTACATGTTTAAAAGAATATATATATATATATATATATATATAGATATATATATATATATATGTAAATACATATATATATATATATATATATATATATATATATATATATATATAGAGAGAGAGAGAGAGAGAGAGAGAGAGAGAGAGAGAGAGAGAGATAGATAGATAGATAGATAGATAGAGATAGATAGATAGATATGAACCTAAATGTTAAATCTGAGAGATGTAAAATTAATACATAAATGGATGCTACGGACAATCGAGGGATAATAGATAGGAATTTCTGATTATAAACAATAGATCGCAAAGGCTTTGTCATCGTAGCTTGCCTTAATCAATGTGAATGTGATGTGAAATGGTGTGTATGTGTGTTATGTGGGCGTGTGTTTGTTTGCGCGCTTCGTACTGTGATATATACGGTTGTAACTAATGAGCCACATATAAAATAATCCCATCACGGCTACTCTGGGTCAGACCCGGGAAATGGACCTTGCACTCTCTATAGTGTTTGCGCTGGGGGTATTATTCCGGCGCACAAAGAGATTGTTATCGCTTGGAGTCCTGGACGCGTATCACGACCACTGAGGAGTGAAAGTGGGCTATAGAGTTTATTTTTAAATCCTAGCTACATGCGCGGTCACAATGCTCTGTCGATAAACATTCGAAGCCTGAACGGATCTAAACGTAAACATCGGTACTCTGTAGACGAAACACTCTACTGTTAGGACACTGGACAGGATTAACTACACACATATACGGGGTGGATACAACGCACCCAGTGTTGACAGATCCAGACGTTTTCGTATAGGCTTTTGACTCGTGGAGAAGGCTATAGTAAACTTGCCCGAGGCGCATGGTGAACCACAAGCTCGAAATGTGTTTACTAGCAAGTAACCCTGACCGTACCCTGCAAACTAAGTCCAGAAGCATCTCACCCCACTATTAAAGTATTGCTGGCAACGCATGTGAGGATAAATGATACCGATGTAGCTCAACTATATCCTATCCTTGCCTGAGGATCGTGGTGTACCACAAGTTTGAAATGTGTATACGGCCGCTTATCAATGGCTTGCAACCCAGGTCATGCCATGTCAGCACCTCAATTCACTATTAAAGTATGGCTTGCAACACGTATGTATAAGTATGAGGATGAATAATATCGACACTGCTCAACTACACCCTATGCTGCCATTAAGTCAAGATCTTTAAGAAAGCGGCAGACAGAAATTGTACATGTACATGGGCATTTATGAGCAACACCTTATCCTAATAGTAAGCACTCATTGAGCAGTGTCTAGTGTTTATTCAACTACGCGCATAGGACTACAACTCGGCTCACAGCTATAACCACTGGTGTAGTTTACAGTGTTGTAATTGGAGACACACACAGCATTAAGTCTATCTCAGGACGAACGGAGGCGTGTAAAGCCAGTTAGGTGGAGAATACGCCAGGCTTATTTTCAAGTATCAACCTAGCTGTACTAAGCCCTGCAGTGTTGACAGCTCAGTGTTGTACTAATCTGGTAGTCACTGCTAGAATTAGAAATTAGGATTATTGTCATGAGGCGCTGAATTTGAAGTTAAAGCCTGGGGGTTTAAACTGTTCTAGTTGGCGATAAGAAGTGGAAATGCATGGCTGTGGGGTATGCCTCCAGCTCTACACAGATTTCTCCTCTATGGTATACACTGACAACGGGACGTCATGGCTGCCTATATCCGAGGGCTGCAGGCGCACATCGACAGGTTTCAACGACCTGCCGCCAGGGGGCCAGCAACAACAGAGAAAATACACAACAAGTCAGTGCAATTTTCAATAAATATGTATAATCATTATTCATATCTAACATTAACATTTGGTTCGAATACAGGTAGTTGACTAGGCCATTAGCGTCGTAATCTTCTTCATTGTCATCATCATCATCGCCAATTCGTCATCAAAATCATCATCATTATCATTGCTCTAATCGTTATATCATTGCTCTAATCATTATAGCACTGCTCTAATCGTTGTTTTCCCGTCTTATCATCATAAACACCATTTGATTATTTTGCAGTGTATCTTAGTATATATATATATATATATATATATATATATATATATATATATATATATATATATATATATATATATATATATATATATATATATATATATACATACATACATATATATATATATATATATACATATATATATATATATATATATATATATATATATATATATATATATATATATATATATATATATATATATATATATATATATATATATAGATAGATAGATAGATAGATAGATAGATAGATAGATAGATAGATAGATAGATAATCTTTATTTCAAGTCGGTGATAATATCACATAGTAAACACGAGCTGCCAGGGTTCTGGCCGACTACATGGTCCAGTGTATTGTTACATATACAGTAAACATAGAGTTTCAAGATAACACACATACACGTTTTTGCTTTAATGACGGCGAACATCTTTCAGGTGTACACTTGCATACAGAACAGCTCCTAGTCAATGATTTATGACATGTCACTGGATAATTAACTGACAAAGTGGTACTTGTAAGAGCGGAGCACACAGTAGTGTGACAGTGTGACAGACTGAAGTGGCTCAGGACCTGCCCTGTGTGGTCGGGGTCGTATCAACAGGTTGCTAGCAATAACAGTTCAAAGTGTGAGGATTAGTATTAGCCACGCCTCAATAACTCCTTTTACACTACAGGTGCTCGACGGGGGTCTAGACGTAACTCACATTTACACCTATACTAGGCACAGGTTCCACCCTTTGTAGTAGTGGAAGTATTCTCGAAAAAGAAGAGGAAGAAGAAGTAGCAGAAGTGTAGTAGTGTACGAGAAAAAGAAGAAGAGGTAGTAGTAGTAGTAGTAGTAGTAGTAGTAGTAGTAGTAGTAGTAGTAGTAGTAGTAGTAGTAGTAGGGTATCAGGACAATATCCCCCCGGACAATATCCCCCCGGACAATATCCCCCGGACAATATCCCCCCAGGACAACCCCCCCCCCCTCCCCGGACAAAATCACCCCGTTACAATATCCCCCCTGACAATATCCCCCCGGATGATATCTCTAGTAAAACATGTGTTAGTAAAATACTTTTTTTTAAATTCTAGTGTTTTAAATTATCCCAAAACATGTTTCAGTAAAAAAAACATATATATTTTTTAATTTCAGTGTCTTAAATTATCCTAAATCATATGCTGGTAAAAAATTTAAAACAAAATTCCAGTGTTTTAAATGATCCTAAAACATGTGTTAGTTAAATAAATTCCAGTGTTTTAAATAATCATAAAAGATGTGTTGGTAAAAAGAATTTTACAAAATTCCAGTGTTTTAAATTATCCTAAAACATATGTTAGTAAAAAATAAAAAAATTAATTTAAAAATTCAAATAAAATCAAAAAAAGTGTTTTACAATAATTTAAAACACTGGAATTTTTGAAAAAAAAAAAATTCAAATATTTCTTTACTAAGACATGTTTTAGGATAATTCAAAACACTTGAATTTTTTTTAATTTAAAAAAGACTTTTTTACTAACACATGTTTTAGGATAATTTAAAACACTGGAATTTTTTTGAATTTTTTTTTACGAACACATGTTTTACTAGAGATATCATCCGGGGGGATATTGTCCTGGGGGATATTGGAACGGGGGGATTTTGTCCGGGGGGGTTTTGTCCTGGGGGGATATTGTCCGGGGGAATATTGTCTGGGGGGATATTGTCATAGAACCTAGTAGTAGTAGTAGTAGTAGTAGTAGTAGTAGTAGTAGTAGTAGTAGTAGTAGTAGTAGTGGTAGTAGTAGTAGTAGTAGTAGTAGTAGTAGTAGTAGTAGTAGTAGTAGAAGTAATAGTAGTAGTAGTAGTAGTAGTAGTAGCATAAGAAGAAGAACAAGCAGCAGAAGGGTAGGAGACACACATATAAAGAAAACGGTAGTGATTGCCCTAGAGAGAGTAATGGTAGTAGTATTCCAGTAGTGGGAGAGCTAATAGGGAAGTGCCAGTATAGCTGACTTACCATTAAAGCGACTGAACAGTTAGCCACGTACAAACTGCCAATAGGTATCGATATGACCCACAAACCTGACTGCTCTGTTCAAATCAAATTTCACAAACAGTCATATTTGGTTTAGAGTAGTTTTTCACCAGTTCTGATCCTTTCCATATTTTCTCAAAATACACCAACCACTGCCAACCACGAGTTATGTAATATGCCCGCCATGTTACATTTGTGTTTAGGGGCTGGTTGTAGCCTGACCCAGCTAGTATAATGGCTGTATATACCTCACCATGACCTAACAATGGTTAATGACGTCAATGGGAATAGAACACACACACCCACACCTTGGCATTTTCACAACTTACATGCAATAAGCTTAGAACTTGTATGATTATAAGAAACAGTGCAAAGGGTTACGTTGTAAAGAGGGAAGCGCATAACGTCACTAGTGACACATAAGCTTCTGGGTCGGTCACGTGCTCTGACACATTTGTAGTTCAAAAACACCAAACATTATTTCGCTAAGTATTTGATTGAGGATTGTTGTTCCTGTTAGCTTAACCCATCAATGCTTAAGAGTTCCACCAGAACTTATAGTCTGCATCTATGATAATTTTGACAATAACTAGAAATTGTCCTCTGCCTCTATCATCAGATATTTTTAACAATATCTTTGAATTGTCATTAGCTTCTATGATAATTTTAGCAATAACTTGGGGTTAAAGAATTATATACAACATATTTGAAGGCGAGTCGTTGGTAGAGATCTGATGAACATTTCTCCTTCAAAAATATTCCCTACTATGCTTGTTTCTGTAAGATATCATCTGAATTGTCAGGATATTTTGGTCCCAACGAGTATCGAGTATTAATGTGTTAAGGAAGTTCTCTTCAAACTTTTGCTCTATTTGATAAATTATGAGTATAGATGTCAGACCATTTGTAAACGCGCCCAAATCATAAAATTACGGGATATTATACCAGAATTGGACGTTTTATCTATGTTTTAATAAATATATATTTCATATTCTGTACATGGGTCTACTCCTGTAATGCAATTCGACTATGTGCTCTTAAACCGCTTGTATGCTTTCGTTGCACATAAGACAACATTAATAAATCGCAAAAGCGTGCACGGTTCATTGAAATAGTGTTAAGTTTCTTCATGCTTTTCTGCAAGCAATAAACTATAGGTAGCCACCCAAAATAGCTTTGATGGCATTCACTGTTGCCACGTTCATTCTATGCCACTAAAATAAGCACCTTAATACAATAGTTTGCACAAAGTTAAATACGTTGCTGTATATTGACAATAAATCATCCTCTTTTATGCTGTTTGTGTTTCTTTGAAGGAGGGAGAAACGAGATCCTTTGACCGGATGGGATGTTGATAATGATATCTGCAATGACAATTCAGGTTAGTATAGTAGTAGTAGTAGTAGGAGTAGTAGTAGTAGTAGTAGTAGTAGTAGTAGTAGTAGTAGTAGTAGTAGTAGTAGTAGTAGTAGTAGTTGTAGTAGAAGTAGTAGTAGTTGTTATTGTTATTTTTGTTGTTGTTGCAGTAGTAGTAGTAGTAGTAGTAGTAGTAGTAGTAGTAGTAGTAGTAGTAGTAGTAGTAGTAGTAGTAGTAGCAGCAGCAGCAGCAGTAGTTGAATTGTTGTAGTAGTAGTAGTAGTAGTAGTAGTAGTAGTAGTAGTAGTAGTAGTAGTAGTAGTAGTAGTAGTAGAAGAAGAAGTAGTAGTAGTAGTAGTAGTAGTAGTAGTAGTAGTAGTAGTAGTAGTAGTAGTAGTAACAGTAGTCTTGAAGACAGTATCGTAAATAGCTGCAAGAGCTGCAACAGTAACAGTATCTGTAGTTGCCATTTTAGTTATATGCTGGACACGCATGATACGATACTAATATTAAGTATGTATGTGCTACAGTAGTAAATGATATATAGCACTTAGCATTTATGTCGGGAATGCAAATCCAATTTCCGTGGATATTGAGCATAAGGTCTAGCACATATGTCTGGTTCTATCAGTAAGCGAATGAAATGACGTCGGTACGGGTGCAGTATATCTTTTGTCGGAACCGATTTTGTTCAAATCGGGTATATTGATAATTAAAAGGAATATTTCAATGTGAAAGTTTGAGAGAAGTGTGTAATTATTGATGTTTTATGTAACCTAATAGTTTTATCTTTAATTGTTTTTGGTACTATACGAGGCTCGACTAGTGTTAGAATAATAAACATAATTAAAATTTGCTCAGAACTATTTCTCTCATTGTGAGCAACCCAGGTCAATTGCCAGTCTTTCTAAAGGAAATCCGTCAAACATTCTAGCAAAACTGATCTATTTGTGAACTATAAAGAACTATCTTGTAAGGGACAGGTCAATGCATACTGTAGATATGAGGTACAATATACAAAAACTAAAACGTTTCATCAACTTAAAAAGGATGATTGTTTTCTTATTTCAGGCACTATTGAAGAATGGGCGCAAATTCGTTCAGAAGAGTCACACGGTAGGTGAAATTGTATAAATAGCCACATACAATCGAGATTGAATGAAACGTGTGTGTTGCATCAATACAGGAAACCAATAACTTACAATGCCGACATTTAATTACTGCACTAAATGCAGCGCAGAAGTAACACATGACCGCACGTCTGATTGTACGTCTCATCCTTGGCATGGATGCATGGATGACCTGACAAATGAACGTAGCTTTGATTTGCAAGTTTTATGAACGTGGGTCATTCAGATTTGGTTGGCTCATTTTTCTACATGGGTGTTGTATAACCAGGCACTGCCAGACGTCCGGTCGACTGGTGCAGGAACTAAATGTCTTTGCGGAAACTGGTTCTTAGTGGAATATGTCACAGTTCATTTAGTATAGCTTGTGTAATATGTTTTGTCTTTACCTGCAACTATTTATTAACTGCTACAGTTTATCTTGCCTGAACAAAGTGAATTTCGTATTTTCTATAATCCTTTTACATTTTACTTAAAATGTATGCACATACATGTAGATGCTGTGAGTCAAAACCAAAGGGATAAGAAGTTAATCACACTGTACCATTGCTAGATCTAGATTCCATGTGAAATAACTTCACCTTTCACAATAAATACTAGTACATATTGTTTATTGTTTTCAGACCAGCATTCCTCGCCATGCTATCTGATTGGTTCATCAAGTATATGCAAGGCAGTGAAGAACAAACACTTGTTTTATATTGACAGTCTACATTCCAAATTTCGCAAGAAAAACTCAAATGAATCAACTTTGGCCAATTGCCTGAGAAGTATTCCTAAATCCAATATCAATAACCAACCCAACATAAATGTATTGAAACCTGTGTGCAACGATGATGAACTAAAAGACGTGTTGTTGCACGAACCATGCATTGACAATACTGCGCTGGACGAGGAAAGTGATGCTGATAGAAAACTAGTATCCAAGTCTGTGGCAGTTGAATGCATTCAGGAATCACCTATTGAGGGTGAAGAGGAATATGTCAAACATCCAGTAAGGACATTAAAAACCGATGTCTCCTCTCCTTCTTCTCCAAGCGAATCGTTCGGTCCATTCACTGACTGCAAATACTATGAAAAAAGCCACGTCAAATCTGAACATGATTCAGACGAGGAACATCATCAACAGGCCAGTGCTACTATTGATAGTGGTGCTGAATGGGATCATAGCATTGCTACAGCAGATATAACAGAGCAGTTAGTGGTAGAACCTGTTTCGGAGATGGTAATCAAAACACATTTAACAGAAACCACTTGCACAGGGACAGGCTTTGAAGATATCAACTGCAACGACAATTATGGCAGTAAAACGCATATTCCAGACGCATGTTCTGCCAGTAGTGCCTCACAGTCAACCCTTACTTCTGATACAGGTGAGGAATCGAATAGTGGTGAACTCAGTGGCTTAAGTACCAGTGTGCAATTGTCTACTTACCCTACTAGTGCTGTCACTGAATCAAACCCTGCCATAAGAGGTGTAAATGTATGCTCAAAAGAGATTACTAAGGATAGTAACCCATCTGTATGTCCTTCATTCGAGACGCACTTAGCTGAGGATTGCAATGAACATTTACCTCAATTAGTGAACAATGACGAAAACACTTCAGATGATATTGCAAAACAAACTGAACCTGTAGCATTAAATGATGAAATGGGTGAAAGTTGCGTTAACGATGGAATCACAGCACAAAAACCACATGATAATGTACCAAATACCGGTAGTATCTACACGCCCTCTTCTGGTGGCATTGAACAGGATATTATTGGATCAGATTATGAGCACAGGCTTTTTGCTCTCAATGGCCAAACTAAATTGCATGCATTACGGACAGGGAGAGGTAAGAATTACCTGGGAAATAGCCTTACTATCCAAGACGCTCCTTTCGTGCCACAAATTGATTTTCCAACGAAAAAGTTTAGAGGCTTATCAGGAAGGGCACTGTCAAAGAGTGCTACTAGCACAAGGTCCAAGTCACGCCTACCCAAGACAATTAGATCATCATCAGCAATGACTACCAACGTCGTCTTAGAGGCTCTTCCAGCTTCCATACAGCCATCTGAGACTTCACATTCATCAGTGAAGTCAAAGAAAAATATGTCCCATGAAACCTCAAATGATAAGGATATATCATCTGTAGTACTAAAATACACATGTGAACCGATTCCGAAGCCTCCATTGCATATAACACACCTTGATGTGCATCGTCCTTTACCAGGTCATACACTTGCACAGACAAATGATTACAACAATGGTCCAGTGGGACTTAGACATTATATTGCATCAAGTGGAGATGCTGGAGTAACCTCAAATACATTTCAAACAAAAAAGCATAATACTGGCCCTAGCCTTGATCGGGACAGGGTCATCATTCCAGAGTGGCTTAAATATCTAAAGAGATCAATGGTAAGTAAAAGAAAACATACATTTTTCAATATTTCTATGATATTGAAAAAAACACACAAGAACTCCATATGTTATTTGGTGTGAATATTTTGGTAGAGATGATGTGAACATTTTTTACACTGCCCTTGAAGTGGAAAGTTTTAGTAGGTTTATTACTTAAATGGCTAATGTTTGAGTGAAAATTCTGTGTTTCAGTTCCTTATAGCATATACTTATGTGTATATGCAGGCATGAGTACTGACTATGACACAGCTTACTGTATTAATCAAAAGTGTCCATGGGCTTATTAAAAGTCATCAGTAGTAAACTTAAGAAAGAATAATTTATTTTCAGAAAGCAGATGCATCAACTTCTGGGCTTTTGAAAGGTAAAACGCCGTACCAACTGTCAAGAGATACCATAGATAGGAAATTCAGCATACTTAACGTCAAGCAGCATCATGGGGTACGACGAACAGATACATATATATATATATATATATATATATATATATATATATATATATATATATATATATATATACATATATATATATATATATATATATATATATATATATATATATATATATATATATATATATATAATATATATATATATATATACATGTATATATATATATATATATATATATATATATATATATATATATATATATATAATATATATATATATATATATATATATATATATATATATATATATATATATATATATATATATATATATATATATATATATATATATATATATATATAATCATCATCATTAGTAGAAGTAGTAGTAGTAGTGGTAGTAGTAGTACTTATTGTATTATTACGATTACCATTATTATTATAATTATTATTATTATTATTATTATTATTATTATTATTATTATTATTATTATTATTCATTATTATTATTATCATCATTATTATTATTATTATTATTATTATTATTATTATTATTATTATTATTATTATTATTATCATTAGTAGTAGAAGTAGTAGTAGTAGTAGTAGTAGTAGTAGTAGTAGTAGTAGTAGTAGTAGTAGTAGTAGTAGTAGTAGTAGTAGTAGTAGTATTGATAGATAAAAAGATGTATACATGTACAGTTATAAAAAGAATAGTAAGAACATAGACTATTATTTGATATTTGAGTTTACTTGAAAGGCTCTTTCTTCCAGCCTTCTCATGATGTCCCACAGCAACCAATACAAGGAACCTTGAACCATCATTGGCAATCAGCAGCGCATGGTCTGTATGATAGAAAGGCAGTTATACCTGGAATACCTCAAAAAAACATAAAAAAGAAGACCATCTCACCTTCCATTTTAAGGTAAAATTATTCGCTTTGGAGGTCTTTTTTCGCTTTTCGAAAATCTTATAGTCAATTCATTTGTTAACTATTTCATGATTAATTAAATAGTTTCATGTTGAGAAATAAAGCTTTGATCAAATATACTTTGCATCAGGACAGCTAGTCTTATACAAAGAACTAAACTAAGATTTCAACGACTAGAGCAAGTGACTCCCACTTAATTGAACACCAAGCCATTTCTAAATAATAAATAATAAAACACAGTTTAAATTTCATCTTTCTTTATAACAATATGGCCACTAATAGTGGCTTTTTCTCAGCACTGCTGGGTTCGAAACCCCACTGTGGTCGTGTGATAAAGTTACCTGGATTCGGAGTTAAGCAGTGATTTCTGCCACGAATTAGTTTTTTACATGGCTTAAAATGTGTTGGTAATCGAAATTGACATCATTGCATGCATACAGATATCTTACAATAATACGTTTTGTTAATTTTAACAGAATTCCTCAATGTTTTGATTTCAACCTATCCACGGGTAGTTTTCCACTTTCCTGCACTGTTAATGCTGTAGTTATATCATTGCAGGCCGTCACTACAACCCACAGGCTTCAGGAGGAAAAGTGATGAATCACTACTTCGCCCCCATCCTCAAGGTAGTTACATAATGCATTCAACACCAGTCCTTCACCTCACAATGGGTACTCAAAGTAGAAAGCGAAATCATCGGTTGGTGTTGTTGCCCAGATATGTGGGACACATTCAGGAGTACACTCTCATTCAAATACAAGACTGTATTGGTATTTAACCCTTCCAATGCCGAGGCTTTTAACGTCCAAACCACAAGGACTTTTTAATAAACAGTCTAAACCCTGTTATGTTGCTATTCATTGGAAAGCTCTCCCTGCGTACTCTCAGATGGGTACCCATAAGCCGGGGTTTCAGTCATTTTTCAGGTTTTTTGTATAATTTTCTATTGGCCAAATTAGCCATCAGCAGCATCAGGGTTAAAGGGATGAGGGGGGTTAGTGTATGTTAAACTGTCGAACTGTGTGCCCAATGTACATCACCATTTACTACAATACGTACATTGTAGTGAAAACATTCTACTATATCTCTCTTCTATATGTCATGCACACATAGCCCGAACAGTCTGAACGGTAATCATCCATTATAGTTCAAAACGTTTCAAGGGATTTCGTTTAAGTCTTCAAGAATACCAACTTTCTATCTGTTATCAAAATACTTCTGATCATGTAGTAGTAGTAGTAGTAGTAGTAGTAGTAGATAGTAGTAGTAGTAGTAGTAGTAGTGGTTGTGGTATTATTATTATTATTATTATTATTATTATTATTATTATTATTATTATTATTGTTATTATTATTATTATTATTATTATTAGTAGTAGTAGTAGTAGTAGTAGTAGTAGTAGTAGTAGTAGTAGTAGTAGTTGTAGTAGTAGTAGTAGTAGTAGTAGTAGTAGTAGTAGTAGCAGCAGTAGTGTTAGTAGAAGAAACCGTTCGGTTAGAGGCAGAAGGACTCTCCTGATAATCATAATAGGTTTGACATGCTTTGGAAATTTAATACTTTTTGTTATCATACTCTATATACGTGTGTTATATATCCACTCTCATAGGCGACAGACAGATGTCATATCAAAGTGTTAAGAATCGTCTGGCCAATGACACTTTTGGGATATGACACAAATATTGATATCAGGAATTGCAGCAAGTATCCATTTAAAAGAGGATCTTTCAACTACTTCAATTACAGACAATTGGTCAAATATAATGCTTATTCCAATATCAACACCATTTCAAATCATCCTAACGCATTGTACTGTTCTTTTATAGGAAAGAGAATTTTCGAGACCGATATGGATATCCGAGGACGAACGACGGACTGTAGTAGAGCATCTAAGGATAAACAGAAATGTATCTCCAAGATCAAGAACACATGAAAAAAATATTCAATTTAAGAATGAATGAAAAATGTCCAATGCTGTTTGTTTGTTACTGAAACGTATTATGAGTGGAGAAACCCATACCAACTGGTCAAGACCAAGTTAGCAAACTGCGAAGCTTATATATAAATACATATATGTATATATATATATATATATATATATATATATATATATATACATATATATATATATATATATATACATATATATATATATATACATATATATATATATATATATATATATATATATACATATATATATATATATATACATATATATATACATATATATATATATATATATACATATATATATATATATATATATACATAACTATATATATATATATATATATATATATATATATATATATATATATATATATATATATATATATATAATATATATATATATATATATATATATATATATATATATATATACGCCTCTAATAATTTGCAGTTGTCCTTTCCAGAAATGGGATGATTATTTATCAGTGTGTATCTGAACAATTGGCGAAAATAAAAGATATAACTATTTTACTTTAGTCGCATATTTTGACTTTAATCACTATAGTTACAGAAGCATGCATACATGTAATATTTTAAACAGACCAAAGAAACAGACTTCTAAGAGGTATGATGCAGAACAAGGAAAGAGAATAAGGCAAAATCTCAAATTTCAAAAGAACAAACTGACTACAAAGTAACACTTTTAGGTAGAATAGAAATTAACAAGCAAACATTAAGGTATTAAGAACTAAGATTTGAAAGAAACACTGGTAGGCGTATCAATACAAATAGATAAAACAAAACGTTTTAAGCTTCTATTAAATATGTTAACCTTATTCGCCCAAAAATGCTACTACAGAACATTCTGCATGGCGCCAGGGACCGCATAAAAATCATTATTGTTAAATAATTTACGTGCTCATGTTGTAAAACAAAATACCAGCATACAAATTCAAGATTCTAAATAAAATAAAATCACTGAACAAAATCCTAACTATTTACCAATTCCAGATCTTCTTCTTATCGTTTGCATATATATGCATATAGATGTATCACCTTGTAGCATCAGATGTCATTACTCCATCCATAAGTCCAATTCCATGATTTTTCGCAAATCCATCTAGCGGTTATTACTAAGACCAGAAAAATATTCCCCAAATGGGGTTAAGACCTTCAAACCTGTTTTATTTGCAACTCAAACTATGCAACTGTAGTTTAATAAACAGTTATTGCCTGGCTTGTTGGTGGATAGTGCAGATTATCACCCCGAGAAGGAATTATTTCCCGAGGGCGTTGCCCTCGGGAAATAATTCCTTCTCGGGGTGATAATCTGCACTATCCACCAACAAGCCAGGCAATAACTGTTTTGTTATACCAAACATTTTGCAACAAGGGGCAAAATCATAAGACAAGGCCAGAGCTGATTTCAATATTTTAATGAAAGGTAATAACAAAATGTATGAATATCATAGTTTCTCATATATGGCTTATTTCAATTATACCATAATCACTTTAATATGAAGGCTAAATGCACTAGACTTGTACAGTTCGCCATCTTTCTTCCTGAGATCAACATAGAATAACTTCAATACTCATCTTACTCCTTTGAATCCAACTTCTCAAACTCAACATTGCTGCCTTTCTCCCTGCAGTACTTCCTCACAACCTTTACAGAATGATTAACTGATTTGTTTGTGTTTTAACTGTCTTTTTGGTCATGTAAATCTTGAATATCTTCTTTGGTAGCACTGCCAAACCGAGACATTTTGAAAATATGCTGTGCTCCAAGCTGCTCTGCTTTGCAGACGATCTTTTGAATGAAAATTCACTCTAATCTCTTTTATCGCTCAATACTATAATCTATCAAAATTTCATTGAAAATATCCTGGCTTCAAAAATAAATCAAGAGATTCATATAGAATCAACTAGTCCTGTTATGGATCTGTACCTTTTTTCCTTGAGTTCGACCCAACAAGCAAATAAAACAGCAATAACCATCTTTGCCAGCTGCATGTTTCTGTTTATGCTGGCTGCAAAAACTGCATTCATTTAATAAACCGGTCTGATAAATAGGTGCACCGGTGCACCATACAGTATACTTAAATCTATCATTGAAGTCGCCTTATTCATTGAAGAACTCTTATAACCACCTGATAAATGTTTCGGCAAGCTAATATCCTGGTTATTTTATTTTTATTGATAGTATGTTGTCACCGGGCCCACCACAATTTTAAGCCTGTTTTATGAATCAAAAGCGCCCAGCCACCATTGAACCATGGAATAGGGTAGATTATTGACTGGCAAAATTATTCAACTGCTTGTGCTATTATTCCACCTTTTCTGACAGATAGGGTGAATTATGAAATGACTCTTAATATAGGGTGAGGTATAACAATACTGGCTAACATACGAATATTTTCTGATAGATATTACAGCATATGGTATTCCATACTCTTATTATCTCCCATCACTGCATGAAAATGAAATTTCCGTGCATTAAAATGAAAATGATGCCGAAATATTTTCATGGGTGAGAATTCCATGCAGTTGTGTACAGCCCAACTACCCATGAAAATTTCTGGTGCGAGAAAATCATATATATATATATATATATATATATATATATATATATATATATATATATATATATATATATATATATATATATATATATATACATATGTACATACATATATATACAGTGACGACATTTAATTCTTGCACTGAATCTGTGGGCAGACCGGGCATAATACACGACCGCATGCCCGAGTGACACCCACTTTTAGGGTATGGATGCAGGAATGACCTGATAACTAAACGCACTTCTTATTTGCAATCCACGTGAGTCATTGATATGTTTAGATTATCATATGTATATGTTATTCGTGGATGTTTGTACAACCAGGCACTGGCAGACGTCCGGTCGACTGGTGCAGGAATTAAATGTCTGTACTGTATATATATATATATATATATATATATATATATATATATATATATATATATATATATATATATATATATATATATATATATATATATATATATATATATATATATATATATATATATATATATATATATATATATATATATATACACACATACACACATATATATATATATATATATATATATATATATATATATATATATATATATATATATATATATATATATATATATACATATATATATATATATATATATATATATATATATATATATATATATATATATATATATACAGATAGTTTATATGTGATTTATATACTTAGCTGGGTACATAATGCCTTTCCATATCGGGGATCAATGAACCTCAACCACGTAACGACTTACTCTCAGCGCTACATAACATCGCATAAATAAACCTGCCCATGCATTGTGAGTACACCCATACCCTCCTGCACACACACTGAAACAGGCGCATTGTTTGCACTCCACGTCAGCCTACCACCGGATCAAGCAGGGCCTTCCTATCGGTGGCAGGCCTAGCGAGTTACATAAAAAAAATAGGTCGGCCACTCAGTCAGTGTTGTTCCTGCGTATGAACACAGCCCAAAGTATGTCATGACTCCTGGACTGTTTTGAGTGAGAGAGGGGATGTCGACATGGAGTCCTTACAGCGTATGGTGCGCCCTACTCCTGGTCTGTACCGGGATAATACATCTACACGGGGACAACTCATCACATACGAGTAAGATACAACTTTAACATACTGCACTCTCACACCCACAGGGCCTGGTATGGTATTATGATGAAATATGTGTCAGCACTGACAGCTGCAACCTCTAGCCACTTCTCCTACTTTACACCTTAGATGAATAGACTATGGATCGGCATTCGTGGTTACACAGATTTATACATGGTTTCCGGAACTACCAACCGAAACTAAACATTATATATAAGTACAAGCCCAGAGTGCCCATTCAAGCGTAGTACACTGGGTGTAGTTTTAACCCTATCAATGGCAATGCTCATGCTGAGGCTACATTCGTCCAAAGCACAAGGACGCAAAGGTTCTCGAAAACCATCGTAACCCTGTCATGTTGGTGTTCATAAAATTTCTTTCACTGAGTAATCTTAGATGAGTACCCATGTGTCATGGTTTCATTAAATGCATGTTTTTGTGCATCATTTCGTTATGGCCAAATTAGCCACCAGCAGCATAAGGCTTAATGTGTGTCTCTCAACACTAAGTATGTGTGGGAGATTCACAGTCACATAGTGCTCATTATACAGCCGCATGCCAAAAGTAAGGGCAATATATACAATGTATCACATACACACCAACTGTTGCATTTTCATCCCTTGCTCTGCAGGTCATGATTGCTACAAATCTCCTGTCAAGTCTGCCATGTACTGCGATAACCCACGAAGGGCATATACATGATGTATAGTGGCATGACTTGCCACCTCGCAATAAATCAATTGGTGTAATAAACTGAGTAATATTTTCAAACATGCCATTTCAATAATGACATCCACATTTCGTGTAAATGCGTTCTGATGTTTTACTTTTGAAACCCTCTAAACATGTTCAAATTCAAAATGTTAACATAAGCGTTTTAGTAATACTACTTATAACTGTCTTATCTAAAACTCATGGCATCACCCCAAAAATATTGAAATGTTGAGCAGCAAATTATGAGTTGATCTGTCGTATATCCAATTAATTAGCCAATATGTGATATTGTAGATATGCGAAGTATGTAGCCTGGGTTATATATATATATATATATATATATATATATATATATATATATATATATATATATATATATATATATATATATAGAGAGAGAGAGAGAGAGAGAGAGAGAGAGAGAGAGAGAGAGAGAGAGAGAGAGAGAGAGAACTGCACCATTATTGACCTGCGTTCATATCGAATTGGAGTAAGTGTGGAACACACCCCTTGTCCCGGATAAAAATAGCTGACATGCTCTATATATATATACACTTCTTGCCCACAGGCATATGCTTCCTTCACTACTTAAGCTAGTATGTGCAGTAACCAGGGGAGCCAGGTACTCAGCTCTACTCTAGGCAACACCTGCATAAGGCACCTGTTGGATCTATGTGTTATTGCATAATTTAGTTATAGCCTGATACACACAGGTGACACGAACACACGACTACGCCTACTCAGAACCTCTACACATACACATGTACTTGCTGCAAGTCATTAGAAAATCTCTAATGAAAATAGCCGGGGCCGACTCTAATACTCATTTTATATATTGATGCTATTTGGTATTAGAGTCGGGGGACCTCCCTATACCTTGCGATGTCAAAAATCGATCGATACAAATTACTACTTCAGACCTGACTGCACTTTGATGATGCCAAATACTAGTAATACATATCAGCGTATGGACATAGCTGTCGGTTATAATGAAAACAGCAACAAATTAGATACCGATATACGTCTTTACGTGTGCAAGAACTTTTTATCCACTATTGCTGTTACATGAACGACAAGTGTCTAACATGGAAGCCTAGGGTAGATTCCCCCGTGAGAGTAGTTTATGCTCATCGTGAACATGTAGAATATATTCATTTCATTAAGTGTGGGGTATTTGCCCTTTGCCGTAACCCACACTGTTTAAGCTCTTATACATACGCTTCTTTGTGGTCTATCTTTCACATACACATTAAGTAGTTGTCAGCCTGATTCTAGGACATACACTACACCAGGATACCTATAACTGTGTACTAATATCACGGTAAAACATGCAACTAATCAATAATAACACTAAGCAGCGGCAACTCCCAGTAGGAAAACAAGTCAC
The DNA here is from genome assembly GCA_963942565.1 of Maea johnstoni. Lineage (NCBI taxonomy): Eukaryota > Metazoa > Annelida > Polychaeta > Spionida > Magelonidae > Maea > Maea johnstoni. The sequence goes on from OZ012684.1 coordinate 39,685,648, forward strand.
CGTGGCACTATCGACCAGGACCACTAGCAGAGGTGATGGGTAGACTTGCTACAAGTCTGTGTTATCTGGCTCTTTCCTCTAAGTCTCACTGATCTAACCTGGGTTGATTTTACTCCAGGTTTAGTTCTGAATAAATCCTCACGGGAGACAGTCACAAACCTGAGCTGCAATTTCTAAAATCTGTGCTGCCATCTATAGGTTGAGAGAGACATCACAGCCATCCGGTAGTGGTGGCAGCATGGCATTAAACCTAACTCAGTCTGAGAACCAGGCTAAGGGGATGGGGAGTACACATTGTCACCCCAGGCAGGAGATAATTTTGATTTCCTGATGAGGCGTGATTGTCCTAGATTACTTTCTGGTGACTATTCAGGAGTGTTTCATGCACTGCCTGATTTTGTTCAGCAGTTGTTATTTTCGTGTGAGGATGTATTGATCAAATACTGGAGACTTACTCGAGCGCTGTCAGCGGAATATGTCTTTGAGTATTCGCAAATACCGTCATCAGAGGGCTGCCCAGGGCAGGAGTCCTAAACTATGATGACAATAACAATAATGATAACAATAATAATACTGATAATAATAATAATAATAATAATAATAATAATAATAACACCAACAACTACAATAATATTACTAATAACAATAATATAATAATACTAATACTAATACTAATACTAATAATAATAATAATAATAATAATAATAATAATAATAATAACAATAATAATAATGATAATAATAATAATAATAATAATAATGATAATAATAACTATAATAACGATGATAACAATAATGATAATATCAATAGTAACAGTAATGATAATGATAATAACAATACATAATAATAATAACAATAATGATAATAATAATAATGATAGCAATGATATGATCTTTATCAAAAGTCTCAATCAGTATGGATAAACGTATTACAGACGTAAAACATATGCATACTTAGTATAAAACTTTACGTAGTACTTGCAATGTGCTTGTGCATAGGAATAGAAAGGGAGCAGAATAGATATTCTAACCAATGTCGCGCGGTACATGTACGCTCGACGCAGAACTTCGTACTCGGGGCCCCTGGTCGCTATATAAACGGGTGGCGCTTGAAAGGCTGTGTTTGGCACATACCAATTATACCTGCGGACTGTTAGAGACAAACATTTCAGCCAGGTCTCGACGGTTTCTCTTAGTAATATAATACATGGTCTGGTGTTGAAAGTGTTAAACAGCCTTGCATGGATTTCCGCGTATGCAACATAATAATAGGTCTAGTATGGCGCATTGCATTTCAAAATAAACACGTGAACATTTTATCGTGTTCAGTAATGTTGCGATGTTCTGTTTTAATCTAGTGGGAGTTTGATCGATGAGAAAAGGATGATTTCCTTAGGAAAGATCCCCTACCCTTATTAGAGAGTACCACCCTTTTCCAGGTAAAGGTTAAAAATAGGTCTGTCGTGCTTGCCGTTATACTTAAACTGCTTAGGCCATATTTTTTTCTGTTTTAGGATTTTTTTTCTCAAAATCAATGCGAGAGGGAGCTAAAAGAAAAGTCTGACCACACCCAATATGTATATGTTTATTTTCTATTTTTCTCTTATAAAGCATGCACAAATATTGCTTTCATGAAAATACTTTTCAACTTTCCTTTCTTTTTTTTTTTCAATGAGGGGCCCAAAATCAACGAGGGATTTTTCCTAAAACAGAAATAAAAAAATAAGTGGCCTACTAATGCGTGTTAGGTGCTCTGTGTTACGTTTGTGTTCCCGACATAGACGAGCTCACGATTCGAACATTTCAGCTCGAGCTCGGCGAGTTTGCCCCAGAGCTGGAGCCACTCGAGTTCGTGAGTGGTGAGTGCAGCTCTAGTTCATAGCTGTCATATTCTAAAACAATGGCGTCAAAGATCGTATCATTATTCACTTTCAGCCAAAAAAATGAGATGGCGAGTGATCACTGCCAATATGTAATCTTTTGTTTTGATATCCATTATAAGGGGCCAGCCAGGGACACCACCTAGTGGTGATAATCTAGGTGTAATAGATTATCACTTCAACACGAATGTGTAAACTGTTTCGGCATACCGTGCCATCGATCCACATCATGCCCTATTAAAACATGAACACAGACATCACTTGTAGACAGATGACAAATAGCATTATGTTAAAGTGATCATTTAGTGATTAGTGGTATTCTTGCTATATAATATAAGTGTAGTAAAATTAGGTGCCAGTGAAAGTTGTAATTGTAGCTTGGGAAAAGATTACTTTAAAAAAGTGGTTATTCTGTATATATGATTTTCTTCATACTACATACATATAAAGAATTTGTGTTTGTAAGTATGCGTATTTTGTTTTTTGACAACAACGTGTACAATGGATGATATGAACAATTAACATACTTTTTATACACTTTTATTTGTTCTTATACTCAACAGGGATATACGTGTGGTAATGTCAGCCATATTTTCCTGATTAATTTACCTTGAGTATAGATGAGAAATTAACAAATATCTATCTGAAAATCTGAATTCCGAGGATGACGTCAGAAGTATCCCTGCCTGCTATAGAGCATACTTATCAATGATTCCATCTCTTTTTAAATCCTTACTCTATTTCTACGGATACAGATCATAGGAAGTCGACTATAAGCTAATCATCTTATTATCAAGCATGGCTATCGGCCGAGGAGTTCTGGTTTACCTTTTGGTAAGCATATCACAGGTTGCAGCAGTGCCAGCAGGTAAGATAAGGTAGCCTAAGGTGGATAGGTTTGACCCTCTCAGGACCCATCCCCCTCTCTCCAATGGAAGCCACAAACTGCTAGGGAGTGCTTCTCCTAAGCCTGTGGTGACTACACCCAATACGTATATGTTTATTTTCTATTTTTCTTTTATAAAGCATGCACAGATATTGCTTTCATGGAAATACTTTTCAACTTTCCTTTCTTTTTTTTTTCAATGAGGGGCCCAAAATCAACGAGGGATTTTTCCTAAAACAGAAATAAAATAAGTGGCCTTACATAGTATTTACTGTGCCATAATTAGCTGGCCTATGTCTACATATGTAGGTCCTATCTGGAGTTGGTCAAGGTTATTCAGAAAACATTTTTTTCATTTTTCATTCACACTCCCGAATTTGACTGCTTCCCAGTGTAAATTTCTAAAGATCCAAGATGTCATTCTTTCTAGCAGAAATATTACATAAAAAGTTGACCTACATGTATGTGTGCACATGTAGGTGCTTCTGGAGTTGGTCAAGATTATACGGAAATCATGCTTTCTATCAGAAATGTTATACAATTACTGTGCCATAAATAGTGGACCTATATCTAGTATTCTACACATGTAGGTGCATTTCTAGCAGAAATATTATACATGTACCTATTCAATGCAATTTGAACAAGCTATTCCAGAATCGTTGTTTTGCTACGAACAGCATATCCTGCACGATTCGTGGGAGGCAAGATTGTGGGGAAATGGCTGAATGGCGGCTGCAATATTCTGCCGTTCGGCCACCTTTAAATCAACCTCCATCTCAGTAACAACGGGCCTAGGTTGACGTTAATCTCAGGCAAATTTAATCAATGTATTGTGTGTCAGAGCCATTGCGGGGGTCAGTAAACCTGGTCCAGCCAGCCCCTTGCCAATTAGACGCTCCCACGTGAAGGCTGGTGATTTATATATCCAGATTAGTTATTGCCTAACGTCATTACCCCATAGTGTACTATTAGGTTTGTTTCTCGTACAGCAACCACAGGCATATTTCAGGTCAGTCTAGTTCTGCCATATGTCTGACCGCGAGAGCTCAACCTATACACTACAGTCATTTAATTCCTGCACAAGTCCACCGGACGTCTGTCAGTGCCTGGTTGTACAAACATCCATGGATAGCATGTCAAAAAATTGGCGAAGCACATTAATGACCAACCGAGCTTGCGAATAAAAACTACGTTCAGTTTTGAGGTCATCCATACATACACACCCCCCCAAAAAAATAAATAAATTAAAATGCGTCTATGGATTAACATCTCTGTGTGATATGTACTAATAGTTTGCTTTAATGTCTCTCATAACTCTTTCAAGAGTGGTCAGTATCTTGAACATGCATGTTTGTACCTGTCTGAAATATGTTTATCCATACTGAGTGAGACTTTTAATAACGATTTTATTATTGTTATTATTATTATTATTATTATTAACATTAGTATTATTATTATCATTATTATTATTATTATTATTATTATTATTATTATTATTATTATTATTATTATACATCCATACCCAGGAAACTTGGTGACAATTGGGCGTGTATTATGCCCGTGCAACTCATGCATTTAATGCAGGAATTAAATGTCAGCACTGTACGTGTTTAGTGTTCACATTGAAAAGTTACTTACGTGACCGTATATGGTTCTAACCTCAAAATACTCAGTGCTATTTGGGCCCTAAGAGAAAGCGATTTAGCAATAAATGGCCGCGGTGTGCGCTTCACAGACAGACCGGCTACTAGCACCAAAAACCTTGGGGCGTAGTTGTCATACGCCATGTAGTTTGCAGTTCAGTGGGGAAAAAAGACAGTAGCCCACCAGTCCGTATTCTACCAAAACAAATGAATGGGCTAGTAAAAGTATATATTTACTTGCCCAGAAAGTCTGCTAAACATTTTGACCACATTAACGGTGATTTAGTAAGCACACATCCAGTTTCACATTTCTTCTACATTAGATTATAACTGTTAAAATTCATAAATTAAGCACAATTAACCATGAATGTTCAGTTATGAAATGGCTTTTGGCTACGATTTTGGTTACCAAAGTGATATGGACCGCTAATTTTTCTGGTGATAGCCTAATATCTGTTTTATCCTACACAGATTTAGCTCTTTTGAGAGTTGAAATTAGCAAGTTCCAGTGTATACTAATTCGAGGATTATATTTTTTCTTGTTACAGATTCTAACACAGTTTTGCGCTTTCTCGTGCTTGGAGATTTCGGTGGTCAGGGCTGGGACCCGTACACATCTACTATACAGAAAGATGTCGCCCATCAGATGGCCATTGAGGCTAACGATGATAGTGTCAAAGCTGTGCTCACTGTAGGGGACAACATATATGAGAATGGGGTACATAGTGTAGATGACGAGAGATTCAAAGTAAGCAAGACATGTTATAATAACTACACTGTATATAGAATTAGGTTAATGCAGGCAACTCTGCTTAATCCGGACTGATGTGGACCCTGAAATTCTGTCCGGATTAGGCAAAATCCGTATTATGCGTATAGGAATTATATGTAAAGGAAGAAACTGGGACCTTCCAATCTGTCCGGTTTAGACGAAAATTCGGATTACACATTTCCTAAAGATCTTTATTTAAATCCAGCATTTAGTAAATGCAAAAAGGCATCTTTGCCATGATAGTGGTTGAGATCAGAGATCTGGGCTTGTGCAACATACGAGTATTATCATAGCATGCATAGATTCCAAGTAAGCAATGCATTTATGATAAAAAAGTTGGTTAATATCATTTAAAGTTCTACATTTAAACCCAACACTTAGTACATGTTAATGCAAAAAAGCATTTTTGCCATGATAGTGGTTAGATCTGGAGGGTTTGTGCAGCATACATGTACCATAGCATGCATTGTAGCTTAAGAGGACAGGGTGATTGTATAGATATAAAACGTGTAATAGAATTTTCTTAAATTTCCTGCCCTTATTTGCAGGCAAAGGAAACATCATTTCTCATTTTCTCATCAAAATATGATAAATGAGAAACATATTTTACCCTTCCCTGATCAACATCGAATATGATTTATAGAACAATTCATTTTATTAGAAACAATGTGTGTTTAGTTCTAAAATACAACTATGATCAAGACATTAATTCCCCATTTTCTTTCAGATCTCATTTGAGGATGTCTATAACCAAGACTCACTACAAGTACCTTGGTACTTGATTGCTGGTAACCATGACCACGGTGGGAACGTCACAGCACAGATTCTCTATACTGAAAAGTCAAAAAAGTGGTATGTCAAAAATTCAGATAGATAGATGGATGGATGGATGGATAGATAGATTGATAGAAATATAGATAGATAGATAGATAGATAGATAGATAGATGGATGGATGGATCGATGGATGGATCGATGGATGGATAGATAGATGGATAGACATATAGATAGATAGATATATAGATGGATAGATATATAGATACTCTTCTCAACTGGAGAATGTTAGAACGCAACTTTCTTTGCTTTATACCAATAACGGCCATTTTTTGCAGCGATTTAGAACTTAGAACAAGGATTAAATTCCCTTCTTTTCTTGCCTAGTCTCTAAGGGTCTTTCCTATGCAAATGCACAATAGACAGCCAATTACAGTTATGATCACGTGCTGGTCGAACAGGTCAATTGCTTTATGCAGCAGCGACTCAGACCCAAGCTTGTAGTACTGGGAGGCCAGAAGTCTTCCCTGTGTATTGATCTTTTCTCCATATTTATGACATTTGGTGGTCCGTGGTCCATATTTGTGGATGAGATCTCCGTTTAAAAACGTGTATATTTTCCTGCTTTACCTCAAAACGTCTTACACCCTACTGATCTGGTATATATTTGATACTTAATGTGTTACTCATCAAAAGCCTTTTCGGCATTATATATAGTTTTTGTACTTCGACAAGCCCTGCGAGGAGTCTGCTGGCAGTTAAATTGCACTCAGAGAATGGAGTTGTATTCAAAGGAAAATATGAAGCAACGAATATATTTTGTTTACCGAAACAGCTGCCACCAAAAGCCTAAATCATGTCTATCCTGTTTGGCAACTCTTTATTATCTCAAAAGAAATACCTTTAAAATATAGCAAAAGGCATGTACCAGATGATATTGTGACACAGGCAAAGTACAATGCTTGCTTTCCAGTACTATGATTTATGGATATTGCAATAATCAAAGTCTGCATAGTTCTATGGCAAGTTGATGTTATCAAAAATTGTACGAAAGCCTATTAGGACCACTGAAAATAATGCAAATATATATATATATATATATATATATATATATATATATATATATATATATATATATATATATATATATATATATATATATATATATATATATATATATATATATATATATATATATATATATATATTTACATGTATATATATATATATATTTATATATATATATATATATATATATATATATATATATATATATATATATATATATATGTATATATATATGTATATATATATATATATATATATATATATATATATATATACATACATACATACATACATACATACATACATACATACATACATACATACATACATACATACATACATACATACATACATACATACATACATACATACATACATACATACATACATACATACATACATACATACATACATACATACATACATACATACATACATACATACATACATACATACATATATATATATATATATATATATATATATATATATATATATATATATATGCAGGTGAACTTGGATATGACGGACCACTGTAGGACGGATTTTTGCATATGACGGATGATATGCTTGGTCCCAGTCCGAAGCATACCAGGTATTCGTCATATGTATATAACGGATTTTGCATATGACGGACCAATTTTCCTGGTCCCGTTGAGTCTGTCATATCCAAGTTCACCTGTATATGTATATTCGTATCGGGGCGGACCACCGACACACCCTCACCGAAAATTAGCATTCCCCTCGTGCTCCCGATCTGATGACAAATCGAGAGGGAGCCCAGGAAAGCGCAACAATCATCGATTGTGCTTGCCCTACTGATGCCAATGATGCTACTTATATAGGTCGATACACCAGCGGATCCACACCGGTGCTTAGCCACCGCTCATTTAAAAAAATGGATGTTTGGCACCGATCAAATCCGCGAGATGATCCCTGCCTGTTCACATCACCACTTAAACAGGCATTTATAGGGCATGATGCCCCAGATAGACTTCCTTAAAACCCACCTGGAACGGGTGGATTTAGGAAGAGGAAGACAGTCAACTCAGCATTGTTCTCGCTGTCCCGTTTGAAATCATTAGTCTCCATGGGGATAAGGACGGCAGATATTGGCCGGGAGAGATAGTAATTCCCTGTGGAGATGACTAACATTCCCGGCAAACTTGGCAGCATGATTGTACTCACCGCTAGGATCGTTGGTAAACAACCATCATTGGAGTGTTGCAAGTCACTCACACAACTGAAGTCATCTATTCACTTTAAAGTGGAAGATGACCTTGAGGACATATATATGTACCTACGTACGTAAATATATATGCATGTAAGCGTGTGTGTGTGCAGGGGGGGTTAACACGTTTCTCCCACACCAGTGTCCCCTGGTGAGAGGATAGAATCGACAGAAAGTTGTTACTGCATGTTATATATTTCCTGCCATAACCTTAGATAAATAAAACAAGTGTATATGAAACCTGCCGGTCAACCTGAACAGGCTAGCCTCAACCAATAGCCCTTAAGTCGTGCTCTAGACATGCTCAGGTGATGCTGGCGTACAGGTTTCTCTGTAATGTAAATGAAACGAGAGCCCTGATTGGTTCTTGCTTCCTCGTGGCCTTACTCTCATGTCAGATCAGAAATACCTGTTGTGTCCAGCCCTTTACTAAAGTGCTTGTAGTTATTGGTCTCTCGCTACATATCCAATCTTTTCTTCATCTAAGCCATAACTTAATATCCCGGGGAACACTTAGCTGGTGTGGCACCCTGGGGATGTGTGGATCTATCTGTGGATACCATTCGTGTAAATGATCCCGTGGCCCTCTTTTGTTCCGAACGCAGCTCTTACTCTCCCTCTTTTTCTTCTTTCACTTAGGATCACTTTTTGTAAGTGTTATGGCCCTGAGTGGCCGTTGTGGCCCCGTGAGTCATGAGGCCCCCATTGACTCATTCACTCTATTAAGTCAGTTTTCTTGATTCTATCGAAAATATGTTAATGTGCACGCAGATTTGGCATTGTTAATATAAAAGTGGTTTTCAGCGAGGGGACCCATTCAATCTCCTAGATATATAATGATTGTAGAATTATAGATTATGATTTTAGCAAAGACTGTCTATAACCATTAATGCGTGCCGTCAATACTGGAGAAATGGATGTTAATCAAGAACAGTGATAAGATTAACCCTTCCAATGCTGAGACTACTTTCCTCCGGAGCACACGAACGGAAAGACTAAACTCGGTCTAGTTTGCAGCACATAATGTTGGGCCAAGCAACGACTATATTGCTCACCGAAACAGCTGCCACCAAAAGCCTATATCATGTCTATCCTGTTTGGCAACTCTTTATTCTCTCAAAAGAAATACCTTGAACATACAGCAAAAGGCATGTAGCAGATGATACTGTGACACAGGCAAAGTACAATGCTTGTTTTCCAGTACTATGATTTATCGATATTGCAATAATCAAAGTCTGCATAGGTCTATGGCAAGTTGATGTTATCAAAAATGTACGAAAGCCTATTAGGTGATTTAGGTCCACTGAAAATAATGCATATATATATATATATATATATATATATATATATATATATATATATATATATATATATATATATATATATATATATATATATATATATACATACATACATACATACATACGTACGTACGTACGTACGTACATACATACATACATACATACATACATACATATATATATATATATATATATATATATATATATAAAGAATGATCAAACGTAACCAGGAAAAGTATGTAGTTAAAGACGCATGTTTATTAGTTGTTCAGACACGAATGAGTTTGCCTCCCGCGTGTAAAGTGTGATTGACAAGGCTAGACGAGCGAGGCAGTAATTGGCTATCTAGTTTAAGTAGCTGTTCGTAGATCGAAAAAAAAAATGGGAACTAGGATCTCGAAGTGAATTTTTTATTTTTTTTTTGATTTCTAAGGAAAAGTATATATACAATTTTTCAGTGGTCCTAATATGCTTCCGTATTGATGGCCGATTGCACTAATCAAAAACAAGTGAATGGGATATTTTACGGAGAATTTTGGAGGTATATAATATCCCAACCCTGTGGGGATAGTGAATGTGAAGTGTAATATGTAAGCAAGCATTACAGTTTCAGAAATAAAGAAATATTTAACCAATTCATTAGACTTTTATTGTAGAAAATCCATTGCAAAGATCAGTAGTGAGTAATGAGTGGTTTAGTATATGGCTAAGAAAAAAACAGAAATAAAATGAAATTTCTTGAAAGGTAAGTCAATAAAATTAATAATTCTAAGTGCCAGGAATGGCCGAGAATGCATCTTAGAGCATCGAAAACCCTTGGGCTTCTGGGGGACGCTCAAGGCCCCCAGACGCCCGCCCGCTAACACCAAGAACCTACGGTGATCGGTGACCATTTTCAGTTTGAGTACCAGTCAAATTTAGGACTGGATCCGCCTCTGTGATTGGAGTACAGTAATGTGCTTAGAGTAGTTGACCAAACTTTAACTTTTGCAAGTTATTTGATTGAATAAAACTGTTCAACTTTAACTTTATCGAAATTGTAAATAGTTTAGAATATTTCTATTGAAAGAAATATTCATAATTTTGACACATTGCCGAATTAGGTACCTTTTACACCTCTGTGGGTGTATTTACATCTTGTTTTATCGCCGCTCATGGCTATTAATAGAGCACAGTTCCGCATTTGTCATTCGTCGACCGTGATTGGGTCACATTTTCGAAAATGATTTACTTTGCGTATGCCGCGATATAAAAACACATTTGAAGTTAGTTAGTGGTATGCTATTTTTATCTATCTATTGAAGTGTTCATAACTGTTCTAATGTAATACTAGTACTTTTGTTGGGAAATGTTAAGAGCTGGTTCTTCATCTCATTTCAAGCATAACTAAAATGAATGGAGAAGAGTCAGCAGGAACCACTGACTTCTCCTGAAAATGTGTTTTTAATATAGAGGTTAACTAAATTGCCAAAAATGCAGGGTAGGGGAAAACTGAGTCAAAGAAGTTAACCCGGCCATATGCTTCCTTAAAGAAATTTTGTTATTTGTAATTGAATTACATAACATATATAAATACTGTACTTACTCAGGAGGATTTATCTTTAGCACTTTTACTACGGTATTAATAATTTGTGCTGTTTTGGTCTTTGCCTCAGAACAAAACTGATGTTATTTACTCTCAAATTGAAATAAAATACCATTTTCTCTGTATTCTTGTGGCTTTCTTTATTGTAGGAATTTTCCAGACTATAACTATACCGTATCCTATACCATACCTGACAGCAGTTCCAGTATCACGTTTGTTATGATTGACACTATAATACTATGTGGAAAGACTGACACCAATTATATGGGAGAACCACCACTAGGCCCTGCTGACGTCACGCGGGCAGAGGCACAATGGCAGTGGATAGAAAACACCCTACGTCATTCAAGGTATTTGGTCATTTATCTTCAATTGAGTATTACTATACACATATTTGCGTTGACTCTTGACATTTAATTCCTGCACTAAATGCGTGGGAAGCCCGGGCAGAATACATGACCTCACGCCCGATTGCCACTCACTCTCATAGACATGGACGGCATGTGTATGGTCGACTTCTATAGGAATTAAATGCCTGTACTGTACCTTTTTAAGAACTTGTTTAGTCCAAAACTATTATTTATATGTAACTGCTCCATTTATTTCTAAGTAGAAGTTAATTAATGTATTAGTATGTGTGATTAAAAGGATGCGTAACTCTTGGTTTCCTAATCTTAATAAAATACGCAACCAATTGACTATTATAAACGGATTATTTTCAATCTTACGCACAGCACCATATAGAACGTGTCGTGCTTGATTGCCCAGAGATAGATATATGTTACATCTTACAGTAGCAAGTAGGCTTGGCACTCAATTAACACCTGTGTTATGGTTGTTGAAGAAAACCTTTTACAATGATATTTGATATTTAGGTCCCGATTCGTTGCTAATATGACTAAACATTTAAACCCCACTTCGAAACAAAAACTCAACAAGCATGCTAATGTGTGAGAGTAATGAGTTTATAATTTCCTGACTGTTTGACATCTAGATGAAAGAATCAGTGAATGATATAGGAGAGTTGATCTTTACTCCATCAGTGCAATAGTATCAGTAATCAACATGTAACACCATTATGTAATATTCAACCCTTTAAATTACTTTTAGGTAAGATTATCTTGCTCTTAATGATATTCGAATGAATATTTTTCTAAAATGAAATTGATATTAAAGGAAGTTGAGTAAGCCTTTGATACGGTTTCATTCTTTTTACTAGTATCTGCTCTGGATCAATTAAACGTACTTTTTAACCCATTATATTGTTTTCCAGGTCAGAGTATCTTGTTGTTATGGGCCACTATCCTGTACTGTCTGTGGGGAAACATGGACCAACTAAGTGTCTGGAATCCAGACTTCTACCTCTACTTCATAGATATAGAGTTACTGCTACTTTCTTCGGACACGACCATAACTTGCAGGTAATTGATAAAGATGGTCCTACTTATTCGTGTTTAAGATGTGAAGGCTATCATGTCTTAACCATTCCAATGTTGAGGCTATTTTGTCTAAAGAACAAGGATGCAAATAAACCCTGTCATGTTAGTATTCGTTTGAAAGCTCTCGCTGAGTACTCTCAGATAACCATGCATCATTTTGTATTGGATAGATTAGCCATCAGCAGCATGAGGGTTAAGATGTGAAGGCTATCTATTGGTCTTGATATATAATATACTAAAACTCATTTTGGATATTTGTAATATAGAAGAGTACACATTCCATAGCGATTATCAATGAACCGTATTAAGTAGAAATTAGGTTGATATGAAGGTAAGTAACTTTGAATGGTGTTTCTTACTTTTTTCAAATCAAGCAAGTTATAAATACGTATTAAATGATAAAAGAAAACCTTTTATGTGCTTACCACATTAACCGATTGGCTTTGTTTATTAACGATATTCATTAATAACACACAACTCAATTCCTCACCTGGTGTTGTAGTTATAATGTACTCTAGTCGTAAGAGTTCACTAGCAACATTTACATTCTTCAGTAAATTGCTTGTCTTGCTGTCTATACAAACTCAGCCAGTGTTCACATTCAAATTGTTCACACTCGAAGATTCAAACGTGGACATACTCGATATCCTGTTAATTACGTCAAGTAAATTTGTGCAGAGCCTACTTCATGTTAGATTGTTAACTTCTAGGCACAGTTTATTATAAATCTTTTGTTATTGATAATGATGTGCACATATGCTCCGTGTAGGGATATAGAAGTGCAAAACTGTTATTGGTAGTCACGTTGTATATAATTTTGATACAACTTTGGCTTTATAGCCAACTGACATCGGTAAAGCAATGGCTATTAAGACATATGCATAGGTATAGCCTTATATCAGGGATTTTGATGTAAACTTTAATACGTACATGTACTATGCTTGTTTCACACCAGAACACATTGGCATGTATCATATGGCCATCATAAACTAATTTTGAGGTATGTTCATAATCATGTGACGACCATTGATTTTTAAGAAATAATGTATATGTAATTTGTAAGAGTCACACGAATTGTGTAAATAAATAGTAATGTTTAGCAGTGTCAGTATGATAACCTCTACAATGAATAACCAGGAAGTCACTTTTTAACCCAATGAAGTAAATACGCTAGTAGTAGTAGTAGTAGTAGTAGTAGTAGTAGTAGTAGTAGTAGTAGTAGTAGTAGTAGTAGTAGTAGTAGTAGTAGTGATAGTAGTAGTAGCAGATGCAGCTGCAGTAATAGCAGTAGTTGTAGTAGTAGTATCTCTATTGACTCATTGATATAAATACAAAGTACATACAAAGTACATATGGAATAAAAGAAAAACGTAATACAGAGCGATATAACTGTAATTAAAAACAACTACCTATATATTGTGTATATTGTGATGCCTGCTAATTCTCGTTTTGTTTCTAATGTTTTATCTACTATGTATTCTTGATTCTTGCAGCACATGAAGCACACTCAAAATGACTGGTCAGTGGATCATTTCATTGTTGGCCAAGGGGCCAGAGTGGAGAACCATCAGTTACACCATAATAGTGTACCCAAAGACTCCTTTAGATTCTTCTGGGCAGACCCCTCTCAGGGGGGCTTTGCTATAGTAAATCTAGACGCTCACAGTATGAACCTCTCATTCGTGTCCTCCTCTGGACCGTATCTCTGGAATGCCACTATGCATCCTAGGACACTACAAGATATTGCAACTTTGGATGATTTAAGTCAAGGTGATTCTGCCGATATCCCAGGAAAAAGTGCAAAAACCACCAACGGGTTATCAACAAGTACAGAACATTCTTCATCTCGAACTACAGCAGTAGCCCTATCTGGTGAAAATATACTGCCAACCAAAGATTCTACCACAGAGTCATTGAAGGGTGATTCAGATTTACCATCTGAAAATACAAAAAGTACTCTAAAATCTGGGACCACAGAATCACACTCATATCAGACGTCTGAGCAAACACTAACGCCAAGAAAAAACTCGCATAAGGTACCTTCAAGTACGGTATCAACTCTACAGCCAAAGAAATATTCATCAAAATATCCCATAAGGGTGCCGCAAGATTGGCCTATCATGTAAATTATTGTTGTTTTTGATGACATCTGCTGAAAATAAATCATATATTTTCAAAATAGTGTGGATATTTTGAATATTTTGTTTTATCATATACAAAGTATATGAGATATTTGTGTGATTATATTCTACCATGAAAGTACAGGTACCAGGCATAGTTGCCTTCATACGCATGGTCAAAGCTTTTGATACAATGTGGGTTTCTATATAAATGACTTCGCACTATTTTGTTTTTTTCCTCGATTTTTTTTTTTGGGGGGGGGGGGGGTGCATTTTTCCGCATCTGAGAACAGCTGCACGTCACCCAGAGACAACAAATGTCACTATCAATGGACTTTCAGTTTTGCTCCAACAATCAGGGAAACAACTCTTTCGACATTGTCACATTTTTGTGAAAAAATGGCAAAATTCGTCCACCCCCCTCCCCCTACCGCCGCTCAATAATCACACAGGGCATCCTATTTTCATGAGTTGAAAGTAAATTCATGGAGCAGGAAATTTGAAGATACTGAAGCGTTTTAAAGACACATTTTTATCACTTGTCATATTTACTAATTGTCACTGCTGTCTGGGCCTGCCCTGATGGCCGTGTTGTTTAAGGCATTGCCACTTACTGTTAGATGGCTCTCACCGCTGCCCGGGTTCGAATCCCAACCGGGGGAAAGTTACCAGTGTCGTTGTGGTAAGTCGTAAAATGGCCTTAAAACGTGATAAAAAAGAAAATCCTAATAGACTCCTGCCATCAATTGTTTTATTTTTACGGTCAAGGGCAAGTAGTGAAAAAGGGCAAACTCACAAAGTTACTAGCTGTTATATGGAAATATATAACTACTCTAATTTACAGTGACGTTTTATCTCAATTGATTTGGTAAGTTGCTTGTAATAACATACATAGTGTTTACGAGCTCTAATTGCCTTCTGCTCAAAAAGATATGGTGTACGAGAAGTAACTTATATTTTCATATATTTCCTAGGTATGTAGGTTTTAAGCAGTGGAATATCATTGAACATAACATCCACCGACATACACAGATATACTTGTACATTACACTGCAGTCCACGTACAAGTTAATGCCGACCAAGAACATTTTGCGTACTTCAGTCAGTGGCGCCACACATCGGATAATTCATGTACTACATAAGGTGTGCCTGTGACAGACTGATGGCGGCCTCTGGATATTGCACTGATAAGTGAGACCGGTATCTACAGTGCCGGTATTTAATTCCTGCACTAAGTACATGGGCAGTGCGGGCATATTACACGACCCCACGCCCGATTGCCACTCAGTTTCCAGGGCATGGATACATGGATGACCTCGCAACTGAACGTAGCTTTAATACGCAAGCTACGTGGATCATTGATGTGCTTGGCTTGTTGTATTGACATGTTATCCATGGGTATTTGTACAACCAGGCACTGGCAGACGTCCGGTCGACTGGTGCAGGAATTAAATGGCTGTACTGTACCAACCAAGCAAAGAAGGCAGACGCAAGATGGCTCATCTATGGGCTCCCTAACTGAAAAAGCCGTAAAACATCAGAACTCTTCTCAGCAGTCCCACTGCATTCCGGAAATAACTTTTATTTGCGACCACCAGGCTTTCAATATTTGCCATACTAATATTTCAAGAATTGTATTAAACTCAGACAAGAGTGTAATGCCACAATAACTATTTGGGTCTAAAGGACATAAATCCTTGCCTTTAAATAACGGTACCTGTACACCAATACGGAGACATTCAGGAACATATTCTACATCTAGGGTGGCACTGTATATATTAAACAAAAGACTGACCAAGGTTCTTCCTGCAGGTACTATATGCTCTTGATAAGACCCTATCATAGCTAGCTGCCTTCTTCATACGTAGAAATCCTATGGCCTTATGAATGGAAAACTTCAGCAACCATCAATTAAGTCACCTGAATTATACTTAATAATAAATGACGCTTACACTGAGGAAATTATCATGATAATGTTTTGGTGACATCTTAAGAGTACCGAATTGCGCAGGATGATCCTCCCAAACATTCAACAACCATCTACGTCGTGGACAATATTCTCACCGACATCACGAATTGCCAAATAATTATTTGGTAATGATTTCCTAACTATATGCAAAAAAGCGATTCTGTTAAACGGCTTAATGACTTCAAGAATCTCCTCATTCTCATACGTCTTTGTTTATCACGTCAGGGTAGAGCGGAAACGATTCTTATCATGATTATAAAGAGGAAAGGGGTGGTTATGCGCATTGTGAGGTTCCCCTGCATTGAATCAATTACGTAATGAGATGACTTAGTTTCTTGAAGCGATTAAGCTCATCATTCCAAAATAGCTTTAATGTAGGTCTCAATTTTGTTTGGGGTAGACCTTCAGAGGCCCTGTTTAAACATTGGATAATTATTTGCAAAATTTCATCAACTAAGATAGCGGTCTCTGTCCGAATTATCAAACTTCTCCTAGAGATCTTGAACTAAAAGATCAATATCTAAAACTTAATTCAGTAGAATCCCATTAGACCCCATTGGACCGCACCACAAGTGTATAAGCCTGCATTCACAAGTTACTTATTTATGCCTATCTAAATATTGCAAAGCTCTTGACCGTGACTTTTTAACATTTATAAATTTATAACAATCGACTCATATGAAAGGTACTTTTCTTTTTATTCAGGCGTTGTTCAATTCATTTTTGAGAAATGGTGACCCATAGTGCTGGTGGCGCCATCTATCTTTCTGAAGTACACACTATTGTGAAGGGTGGGGATGCGAATGTAGGCGTAAAACTGATAAGGTGGTGGAGGAAACCGGGTTACCTGGTAAAGACCACTGCCTAACCGCAAGGCACTGGCAACTTTCACACAGGCGAGGCCAGGAAGTGGTGAGAGACAGCGAGCAGCCTTGGCATCCATCAGACCACCCGGCAATCAGGCAGGTCCCCCAACAAATGTTTGTGAACAAACCACCACTGAGTTATTCACCGGCAAAAGCAGATGTGAACATACAACTATGTATTGTGTTTGATGGTTCGTTATATATAAGAAGTTTGTAAATAGGTAAAATAAAAAAGTAAAATGAAAAAAACCGACATGTCTTTGATTTTACATTAAGCACGGCTTGTGTAGCATGTATGTATGCTTAGATGAATAAAAACAACCTCTTTTCTTTATCTAAGATGTATGCATGTCCACCTCAGATGAACAACTCTTATCTGAATCCAAGATATCCACATGTATATTCATATACATGTATGCATATACAAACATACATACCTACATATATTCATACATACATTCATACACATTCAAGTCCTCATACATACATACATACATACATCCATACATCCATACATACATACGTACATGTACGTACGTACGTTCGTACATACATACATACATACATGTACATACATACATGTACATACACACACATACATACATACATACATACATACATACATACATACATACATACATACATACATACAAGTCATGCTTACATAAGTAATCATCCTTTCATAAATGTGATGATTGCTTGTCTCAAGCAACAATTCGTGCTGCCGCAATTGCCATTCTTGATGCTTAGGATAATATGGTAGGTCAATAAACATGAAAGTATTTAATGTAGACAATATGAAACCTTTACATCGTGTAGCTCATTTATGTTGACCTACATGTACAGCAGGAGTTCACTAAAGGAGGCTATCAGGACCGTCCATCCAAAAGTGTTCACTGTCAAGACGGATTAGGAGCTGTTCCCATCTCATACAACTAAAATGATTTAGAAAAACTTGACAGGATGGGGAAAAGTGTTCACTCTAGGGTATATTCACATCTCGGGGGTGTTCACATTGAACGGTGTCACTGTATGTCACATTGTATAAAGTACTAGACACACGTGTGTGACCTGACCGCTCTATTAATGTGTATATATAGTTCAGGTACTGTTTTGTGTATCGAACCATCCAAGCATGACCATCATCACCAAGCCATCAGTTTGGGTCACTAAAGGGAAGTATCTCTCCGCACACAGAGGAACAGCAAATATTGACGCCTGCACATTCAGTAACATTACCAAGCGTATAACAAATATGTGGAAGCTAATTTTCGGTGGATACTTTATTGTCAACACTCTTATTTCGTTCGAGTCTATACATGGTGAGTAGGTCCTCTCTCTCTCTCTCTCTCTCTCTCTCTCTCTCTCTCTCTCTCTCTCTCTCTCTCTCTCTCTCTCTCTCTCTCTCTCTGCTTGGTAAGGGGATATTAAGTTGTTTGTGAATATACTAGCCCTAGTCCACATCTCATTGAAAATTCCCATAAATGCTTAGATAAATAAATCTAAGATAAGTCTCAACTCGTTATACCAGTAAGAAATTTATTCAAGATAGAATTTATGTATTATGATAACGTATTACTTTATGGTTGTCTTTAATTTCAATTTACGAATCTTAACTCTAGTAGGTAAACATGTCTCTTCCCTTAATTCGTTGTTGTTTATTTTAACGATTTACGTCATTGGAGTCGTATGGCGCCTTCTTGTATATACAAGCTCTCAGTTTTCCGAACGCTAAGGTACTTATCGTCCAGCGGATAAGGGACAATTTTGGTTGGAATCGTGCACTTTGCGATAAAAGCGCCAAATTTGGTACAGTGGTAGTTTATGGCAAAGTAATTATTTTAAAGATTTGAGGCACTCTAAAATTGCCGTTAGTCAGTTTTGGCGGCCTTTTTTGAAAAATGGCCACCAGAGGTCATTTCCTATGGAGTTAATTGAATTTCTATCACCTTAAAACAATTAGCCAATGAACATGTTCTACCAGAAGTATCACAACCATCTAACAATTATTTAGGCACAACATAATTGACCTCTGATGACCTATATGAGTTTTTAGGGTCATTTTAGGGTAAAATGCATTTAAGTGGCCACCAAAATGAATGAGAAACCTATTTTTTCATAAATTTGTCACTCAGTTTATCTTTGTATTCATCCATCAATTAAAATCAAGCACCAAGTGTGGTGCATGGTTTCTAAATGGGTTGTTCTTTGGTGACTTCAGGGTCATTTTAGGGTAAAGCCATGTCATAATGGCCACAAAGTATAACATTTCCCTTGCAGTATTTTCTGGTTCACCTATCAACTAATCGTAAATATCATGTGTGAACCAGGGCTTCCAGAAAATACTACAAGGGGAAAAATACAATTCAAATGCCTAGATTTGACATTGTGTGGCCATTATGACATGGCTTTACCCTAAAATGACCCTGAAGTCATCAAAGAACAACCCATTTGGAAACCCTATGCCACACACAGTGCTTGATTTTAATTGATGGATGAATACAAATATCATCTGAGTGACAAATCTTTAAAAAAAAGTTTCTTATTTATTTTGGTGGCCATTTAAATGTTTTTTACCCTAAAATGACCCTGAAAGCTCGTAAAGGTCACCAGAGGTCAATTACGTTGTACCTAAAAATGTTAATTGGTTGTGATAGGTAGAACATAAAGGTCATTGGCTAATTGTTTTGAGGTGATAGAAATTCATTTAACTCCATAGGAAATTACCTTTGGCAGCCATTTTGAAAAAATGGCTTTCCAAGCAGACCCAAGGGCAATTTTAGAGTGCCTCCAATCTTTAAAAAAGTTACGTTGCATTAAACTACCACTGTACCAAATGTGGTGCTTTTA
>OZ012684.1:39706228-39711228 GCA_963942565.1 Maea johnstoni
TATTACTTCATGAAACATGTAGTTGTCTATAATTTTAATTTACGAATCTTAACTCTAATAGGTAAACATGTCTCTTCCCTTAATCCGTTGTTGTTTATTTTAACGATTTACGCCTTTGGAATCGTATGGCGCCTTCTTGTATACAAGCGCTCAGTTTTTCCAACGCTAAGGTACTTATAGTCCAGCGAATAAGGGACAATCTTGGGTGGAATCGTGCACTTTGCGATAAAAGCGCCAACTTTGGGATAGTGGTAGTGATACTTCTGGTAGAACATAGAGTTCATTGGCTAATTGTTTTGAGGTAATAGAAATTCATTTAACTCCATAGGAAATTACCTCTGGCAGCCATTTTGAAAAAATGGCCGCCAAAGCTGACCAAGGGCGATTTTAGAGTGCCTCCAATCTTTGAAATAGTTACTTTGCCATAAACTACCACTGTACCAAATTTGGTGCTTTTATCGCAAAGTGCACAATTTAATCCCTCTTTCACTGGACTATTTTTAAAAACCTTCAGATATAAATCGCCACGAAGGTTTAACCAACACCCGGTCATATATAAATAGAACTGAATGCCCTGCATCTAAAGCATTACTTTTCTACGGGTCAGTGGAGCGGTTATGGATAAGTTGTTTACAAATACGCATTTTCGGGAATAATGTGAGTCGTGCAACTCATAGAGAGATGGTTCTGTCGACTTCAATACCCTTTGAAGCTGAACGCCTCCACAACCTTTTACAATGGAGTGTGTTTGTTATCCATACGATGGTGCAGGTGTGAAATGCAGAAAAGAAATCTGCCGTCTTTTTGGAAAATGAGAGGAAAAACGCTGTTTTTCTGGAAAACGACAAGTGAAACAATTTCCACTGATTTCCCCAAAACAGCAGAAAAAATTCTGTCGTTTGCACCTGCACCACCCTATATTCAAGTACGTTTTTAAATTTTAAAACCTCTGTAAATAGAAAAAAACGAGTATGATTGGTGCTCGGTCTGCAGGCAAAACATCTAGGCAAAGCACGCATGTAATCATGATCTGTAACAGGTTTCACCAGATTCCATATCAAGGCTATGGTACAATTGTCCAGTCGTTGAAAGTAGTGACAAAAAACTAAACAAAAGAAATACCAACTCTCTTGTCACTAGCAACTTTCTCATATGATCGTTGGCATTTTATTGCAGCAGCAAATGACCATAACATTTGGGGATGGACTCCAACTGGCGGTTGACCAAACCGCATCATATATACTTCAAATGCAAGCTAAGAATCTTAGGATTCGGAAATACATGATGCCGGAACAGAAAGGTTGAACATACATACATACATTTGTATTTTTGTACGTGCATATCGCCACGTTGTCCAAAATGAATTTGACCAAAGGTGAAGTTATGGTCCGACCTAATATACTCTATTGCAAATCTCTAAAAACTAACATTTTGTCTATCGTAGTTGATGCATATTTCTATTTTTCTTTTTTCTGCAAGTCACTCATGCGACAAGCGAAGTACAACTTTTAAAAGATTTGTTCAGAGATTACAACTTACAAGCTCGCCCTGTTTTGAATCACAGTTCAAGAGTCAAGGTAACAGTTGACATTGCGCTGCGAGAGCTACTGGACTTGGTAAGTGGACTTTAATTCATTCATTCCTGAACTAGTTTGGTTATGATGTCCTTACGAGTGAATGGTTTGCAAAAGGGCCTATTAAGGTCTTATGACACTTTTAGAAATCTCATTTTTTCCTGAAACTCTGCATGAGGAAAGAACATAGCAGAGTGATCTTCAAAACAACTTATAATCATGGGATCATCGACTTAGTTTTTTTCACAGATTTTTTGAAAAATTGATGCAATTTATGTCACAAACATCTCATTCTCCAAAACTGGTTTCTTTCTTTGCTGTATTTATCCCTTCAGAGATACAGGCACTGCCTGAAATACTGTTCTGCCATGTTGGAATTGTTTTTTTGCTATTATATAGGAATTATTGGGCAAAATCAAGGAATTCGAGAAACAAGTTTTTAAGCCAAAGTTGGCATAAGTCAGAATTGCCTAGTTTAATCTTCACCAAATTTTGTCTACACTATCTACACAATGCTCTTATTAAGAACACATAAAGAAAATGACAGGTCATCGTGTTAGTTTTCAAACCACTTATGGTTAAAGTTTGTGAAATAGGACTTTTTTGGGGCAAGTTTTCATGAAAATGTTAGAAAACGTTACTCAATTGTTACCATATATGCCCATCCTCATATAAGATATTTTTGAGCAAGGGAACTCCATTCTATACACATGAATTATCACATATTATGTCTGAAAACGTGTCAAAACATCACATTTAATGAATAGGAAAATCACAGTAGCCAAAAACAAAAAAGACTCTTAGGATACTATTTATAGTAGGCAGATATAATCATAATTAGTATATATTCAATAAAAATCCATTTCTTTTCAATTTTTCCTGTTGCGTCGGTAAATTGTAATAAATTATTTTAGTTTATCATATACCCAATAGGAATCACCGTTATAGAGTATCGTAAGACCTTAAAGGTCTTAAGTAGAAGCATATATTACAATGTCTCCTCTAGTAAGGATTTTTTAAGTTTTAACTGCATTTTACTTTTACGTATCAGAGCTTACTATAAACAGTAAACTATTTTGAAAACTTAACAGTACGATCACGATTCCTGATATCTTAGTATTGTCTCACTGTGTAGATATTTCGGCCTTTATGTCAAGTGCGCAATGTATTTGAAGCTGTTTGCGCGCACGAAAAGTTTCATGCATGAAAAAATCATGGTATGAAAATTCCATGCACAGCCCAATTTCCCATGAACTTTTCTGAATCAAAAGAATCATCTCTAGAAGTTTTGGGGGGAAAGTTTTCATTTTCATACACGGAAATATCATTTTCAGGCAAGAAAATGAAATTTTCATGCATTGTGTATTTGCTATTTATATTTTGTATCCTACCTGTCTTACTAAGCGAATGAATAAAAACAGTTTTCAAAAAAATGTTTTTTAGGCCACTACCTATCAATATTTCGTCAATGTAACGTATGGCTCATCAACAGCTATATATATTGATTGGCCAAACTCTTACAGTACAAACTAAACTCTTTGTTCCAACTTCTATCAAGAGTTAGTTAAACTTTAATAAGTAGTAGACCGCTGGGAGAAAGCAAGGAGTCGTTGTTCACTGTGCTGCCCTACCGATCGCCATGAGGGTAGCCCCTTGATACCGAGTAATGTTTTTTTTACTTGCCACATGAGACTTCTGAAATCAACTGAAACCATCCAGTGGCAATTGAAACTGTGAAAGAGCCCAATGGCAATGTAAAACCGATTGAGGTCACACAATGCGTATATGAAACGGCTTTATATATATATATATATATATATATATATATATATATATATATATATATATATATATATATATATATATATATATATATATACATATATATATATATATATATATATATAAATATATATATATATATATATATATATATATATATATATATATATATATATATATATATATATATATATATATATATATATATATATAC
Source organism: Maea johnstoni (assembly GCA_963942565.1). NCBI lineage: Eukaryota > Metazoa > Annelida > Polychaeta > Spionida > Magelonidae > Maea > Maea johnstoni. The sequence continues at coordinate 39,709,799 of OZ012684.1, forward strand.
ATATACATATATGTGTGTGGGTGTGTGTGTGTGTTAGTTTGAAAACACGCACAAATACACACATCCACAAAACGAATAAACATGTCCCCCAACCGTCAGTAGCAAGATCAGGATGCATGTGGCTATCAGAGCTCCTAATTTCCAATATTTCGCGTTTAGGACAGGCATCTTCCCGAGTATGTATTGCCCAGAGAAGCAAAACCTACAATCCACCGCAGAAGATCTCCCTAACGCAGTTCTACAGTTTAGAGTAGGTTACCCTTTAATATGAGCTGCACATCAAAAGTCCACCTTAAAGGTGTTAGTTCAAGAGCCACTGTGTAGATAGTGCGTTTCTGCAGCATCGCCCATCACATCTAACTATTACACCCTGAGAGTCAGAGAAGGTGATTATAAACGTCACAAGTACAAAAAAACGTTAGCCATATATTTTTTAATGGAGGCATCTTTTGGAAATTTAATGGAAAGGGGAACCAATTCAGAAACAATCTAACAACACTCATCCATTATTTTGCAAATTAGTGCTATAAGTCAAAAAGTATTCACAAGTGTGTTAGTATTTTGAACGAGTATCTGTAGAGAAATGCGGTTACATCCAGATAGGGTAGAATTCGCCATCCATCAGTCAATCATGAATTTTAACATATGATTCATGAGACTTTTCTATTTCTAGAAATTTCATGTACTATATACATAGATGTGGTTTACACTTTTTGTTTGGTCGTGGTCCAGTTTAAGTCGTTACAGGTCCCCACTTGTAGAGTGTACCCTAACCTAGGTACTAGGCGATATAATGTTTTACTTTATTTCGCCTGCACTTATGCTAAATAAGGGCTTGTGGCCTACTGTTGACTACTCAGTTTAAAAAAATGCTACATGAGGGTGTTGCACTGGCATTATTTCCAACTACCCTCCTAGCAGTGCATACTACCCAGAAGGGATGACATCCAAATATGCCTGGAAGGCAAGTTAGATAAACTATTATAATAGTGCTTTTTCCTAGACAAGGCTTCTCGCCCCTGAAAAGCTAGCATTCTCTTCTGAGTTGACCAGCCAGTGTGGTGTCATGCTAGCAATGACAGATAGATTCAACTGGTAAGATAAGAGTAAAGTAATCTGGCCATTTGGCCATGTTGACCACTCGTAAACTAGAAAAAGGTATATATGACTGCCTAGAAATCTAACATAGTTATTTTCTTTCACGCTTCTCTAATGGTCGAGCAGATAGTCCTCACATCAGTGTGATTGTTAGCTCAGAATAAAGGCATTCATCTATACGTCTATTCCTCTTTTTGTCATAAAACTCAGTCCCTTTAAGGCTAAATCATCTATAGAAACCTGCCCCTAGTAATGCCAGCCTGATTGAAATCATGCAATAACGATGCTGCACCGCTTCATACCAACCACTCTCAGCTTGAGATTGTATAATA
>OZ012684.1:39716228-39729364 GCA_963942565.1 Maea johnstoni
CTGTTGGCAGATGGCGCTTTTTGAGATGGTTCAGACGCTAATATTACGATTCGCTAACATGGAAAAATGGATCAATTCGCTAAATTTAAGCACGCTAATATTTCGAACTTTACAGTATATATACCTCAGCTAAGCTTAAGCATAATCTTTTTTCCTTTTTTTTTCCAGACCAGTTTTTTGCAGGAACTCTTGCATTATTAAGCCTTTCTACTTGCCTCACAGTGTTTGTCACAAATATCCACCATCGAGGTGATCATCATGACAGAGTATCTGGTTTTTTGCGCATTATTATTCTGAACTTCATGGCAAGGATGGTATGCATGAGAGAGATCGGCGAGAGTCACAGGAAGGCTGCGGACCAGGTAGGTATCCAGAAATTCTGACACTTTCCACCATTTGTGGCGGGCTTGCCCCTATACCAGCAGCCGGGACATGTGAGAAAATTGCTAGTGACCTATGGTTGGGTTGTGATTTTTGCCCTGTTTTCCATTTCCAGGCACCACTTAAAACCGGCAATTCATGACTTGCCGCAATGCTGCAGAAAGGTAATGAACAACTGAAATTCCAAAAACCAATATACAAACAGTCTAGTGCATCATTTGCCGTGTCCTTCCACAGAAAAAAAGCATTCGGTTAAATATCCAATTGAGTCCTAGTCCCACACATATCAAGTAAAGGTGCTGTCCCACTGCACATTTCATGTACGCTTTTTTGAATATGTCAAATCTACGACGAAAGCCACAAATTGTTTAACAAATTGGAAAAAAATCACATTCCCAGTATGTATACGAATTGTACGAAAAAGATACGAAGTTATACGAAATTTCAAGACACTAGGTACAATAGATGTTCGACAACATCCTTATATGTGCTACAGTCTACGTTTTTTATTGTAATTTGTCGTAAATATGCTAATATAATCGTACTTGTGTACGAATATTAAGGTGCACATGTATGCTAATGTGTGCGAATATATTCAAAGTACGAATGCATACGACATACATATGCATATGTACGCCACTTGTACGTCTAATTATGACAAAATTCGTTAAAATACAAGCATGTTCGACTAGAAAATCGCAAAATTCATAACAACACTACGATTTTTGTTTAAGTCACCACCAATTCGTGACTTTGTATGTTAATTTTGGCCAAATAACATGCTATTTCATGATTGAGTGGGTCATGTAAATCTCTTTTGAATGTTCAAGTCAGAAGGTAAATTTAATTTCTGTACAAAAATGTACGTCACGGTGCGAATACATACAAAAATGTACGATATGCCACGAATCACTATTTTGTTGAATTCTGCTTAATATGATATTTTATTTGTGATTTTTCCTCAGGCAGTACTCGAGAGAAGGGCATTTGAGTGGACCTCAACAGGCTCTATACAAGTAAGTCTTGTATTATTTTTCTAATTCTATCATTTTTGCATACATTTCATGCTATACCAGACCTTGAGATATAAATATGACTATATAGATACCCCTCATAAATTTCAAATACTTGATTACTCTCTCATTCCTGCCGTTCTTTATTGAAACATATATGTCAAACATATATATTCATCATGCAGAGTCTTCTTGCATGATGTTTTTTCAAAATATCTGATATTGTTTCATGCCCTGTTAAACATCCAATGATTACCTTATATAATATATGATCTATATGATATGGAATATACAAATTCATTTCAGAATGTAAGAATCTGAAAGTCCTTAAAAGACAGCTTTCAATTATGTACAGGAAGGTTTAAAAATATGTAATGATAGAACCTTGGTATATAACAACGATTGCAGGTCAAGGACATTTGAGTATTACCTAGTTGCCTGGAGTCAAGAAAATTTCCCTAGAAATGCTTCAGTGCTGATATCTTATTGAGCTTGAAGCAACATAAAAGGAAAAGAGATATTTTAATTTTGTTCATATATAGAAAACTCCATGTTTAACCCTTTTGTGTACCTTGTTATTTAAATCATTTATTCAAGGTTTTTTACCTATGAAAGGTGAAATATCCTGTTGTAAACACCTTTGGGGTGTGAATACCTCCTATTATAAACACAATAGGAGTCCCATTTGTACACTGCATTGTAAAAAGACCTACGATATAGATATCATAACCACCTAATGTAGATGTTCTTGCCCTGGTCTGGCCATTCACGCTTCAGATATTTCACTATTTATCTCAACTCTTTTTCATACGCTAGACCAGACGGTTCATTTACCTGACAGGAAGAACCTAACACCAAATGGTATGGTGAAAGGACCTGTGAGATGAACCGCCTAATGTGGAGTATTTTGCCCTGGTCCAGAGGCATTCACATTCACCTTTCACTGTTTATCTCAATTTTTTTTCAGTCGCAGGACCAGAAGGTTCGCTCATCTAAAAGGATTAAGGTAACACCAAACGGTATTGTCACAGAGACTTCTGCAACGGATCCACAGCAGACCAATATGCTCAGAAATGTGTACGTGTACCTCAGGGAGATGCTAGAGAAAAAGAGATCCAAAGAAGAAAAGGATCGTGTGGAGGCAGAATGGCGAATCATGGCTATCATCTTGGACCGCTTTATGATGGCAGTATTTGCCTTGCTTGCCGTGGTTATGGTTTTGATGTTTCTATGGATCATACCATCTGTTGAAGAAAAAGTGTAAACTTAATATTATGCAGATACATAAGGTTGCAGCAATTAGCAGAGTTCCATAAAAGATGATACTAGTATTACCATGCAACTTTGTTAGAAAGGTAAAACAGTTGGGCTTGTATGCTGGAACAACAAGAAAGATGCGGCATTATCATGTGGAGAAAAGCAACAAAAACCTGGTGGTGGCAGTGTAAACATATTTATTCATAACACAATGCATAGATGGCACAAATTGGTACAGAGCGCAGTGAAATAATACCAGCTGTGTGACACATAGATTAAGTAGAAAAAAGATTATGTTGATAACAATGTACAATAAAATTGTAACTAGGGTGTGGAGGGCAGGAAACCCAATTTGATTGCCTGGAGTCAAGTAGACAACTGAATTGACCCAGACAGGGAAGGAACTGGACAAAAAACCTGGCGGTGGCAGTGTGAACATATTTATTCATAACACAATGCATAGATGGCACAAATTGGTACAGAGCGCATTGAAATAATACCAGCTGTGTGACAGGTAGATTAAGTAGAAAACAGATTACGTTGCTAACAATGTACAATAAAATGTATAGGCTTGCTACACAATAACAACAAAACTGCTAGATAGTAGCAAATAACATAAGTTTCAGATAATTGCGATGAGCCTAGCCAATTACCTGTGATTGGTATAGTAACAAAAACATAAGTTTGAGATAATTTCGAGGAGCTTAGTGAATTACCTGTGATTGTTATATAATAGTTGATCTGGTATGTTATATCTCAACTGCAAATTGGGGGCGCCATCCTCCACCAGAGCAACTTAAGTGTAATAGGTTACTCTACCCCATGTGTAAATTGCTTTATGATGGGGTTTTCAGTGATAGTTTAGTTTTGCGTTTGCCTAAGGTGGTAAAGATATAGTAAGGGCCAAATTATTTTAAGGGCCAATTGGTGTAGGGGAATAGAGAGAGGAGAGTGCGGTCGCAGCCCTTAAATGAGCGAGTGAGGTAGGGCAAAATTGGAGGACGGCAGAGCTGGCTCAAGCACCCAGAGCGTGCACATCCGGGATGGGTGTGCCGGCCCGCACAGCAGCAGTGGCACTTCCCCTCCTGAAGGAATGAAAGGCGTAAGCATGAGGGGAAAGTGAGGAGGCTGAGAGGGCCGTGCAGAGCCAAGAAGCTGCTAGGGGAACAGAGGGGGAAATTGGATGAGGAAGAGGGTGAGAGTGCATAGAGGGAGCTAGGAGGGGGTTGGGGCGTGAGTAGGCTAGTAGGAGATTAGAGATGGCCTGAACAGGACAGATGGGAGAGTTGAGCGCAGGGACAAGGGGAAGGAGAAATGCCTGATGAGTCTGCTGGTTGGCCTTAGCCCACTTGACAAGGATAGTGAGGCCCCCCCAGAGTGAAAGAAAATGTCCCCCATGGTGAGGTGACGTGTAGGGTCAAAAAGGGTGGGAGAGGTAGGCAGGACAGAGGAGATGCGGAGGAGGGAGTGGAATAGGAGGGAGATAAGAGCCCTGAAGAGGTCAGTGAGGTGAGTGGAGGACAGGGAAAAGGAAGATAAGGAAATGAGAACAGCAAGGGGAATGGGAGGAGCGGGGGAAGGAAAGTGGCGTACAGTCAGAGAGAGGGCATGCCGAAAGGATAGGGGTATGAGGAGGGAGCAGAATGCAATATACATATTCAAAACACAGCATTTAGTCATTGAGTGCAAACATTTCAGCGGTAGGGGAAACACATACTCTAGAATCCGCAACTCTATCAACGATGTCATTGAACCTATCAGAGAGATGAGCCCTGGAGAGGGCGTCAGCGCATTCCATCTGGAGGCCCGGTCGACGGTAAACAAGCACCCTGACATCAGCTGCAGTTGTGCACACAAACATGGCCCTGGCGCATCTAGCAAGATAAGGATCCCTGGACCTCCCCGACATGAGGGCAGCACAAGCAGTGGTGTTGTCAGTGTTAATTGTGAGAGTGAGCCCCCTGTATCTGGGGGCCCATAGGCGGAGAGCAACCACAATATTGAGGGCTTCCAAGTGGCTTATGTGGTGTTGCTCCTGCAAGACATGTGGGGGAAAGGTACAGGAGTAGTATTGATCTGAGCAAATGGCCCCCCAGCCTGAGAGACAGGGGTCGAGTTCTATGCTGTCGGCACTGTTGACAAGAGTTTTTATTGATAAGGGATATGCTATAGTTATACTGACCACAGGCAGCCACTCTGTCATAGATGTCCAAGAGGTGAGCACTAGTGAACACAGAGTTGGTGTTAGGACCCACCCCACCACCCCCAAGATTACCCGGGGAACTATGAATATTGGCGCGGTCGTCAATAAGATCCGATTGTTTAGTAGTGTCAGAGTAGACTTCCCCTCTGCCTGAGCTGCCATCGCCTATATGAGAACCACTAAGTCTGATGAAGCCCCCTGAGACAATATCCTCTATATAGGCGTTTTGTGACTGCATAAATTTCTTCCCTCTGCAGTCTTTGTCGGTGCGAGGATAGGCTGTCTGTTTCATCCTAGCACAGAACACACAAGCATGGACAAAACCTACATGACCACCAGCCTCAGTAGACTCTCCTCGCTGGTATGCAGCGCAAGTTTTGATGGGATACCCAGTCTGTCTGTCGGATGGTGCGGCTTGCTGGGCACGATACATGTTGGCAGGTCGATGGGCATAATGATACCGCAGTGTAGATATCTGCTCAGTATCCGTCCACTGTACGCGATTCATTTCAACCATGGAGGAGAGCACCCTATAGAAATTCCTCACATTGTCCCATGGATAGGTGAGAGCGTCCTCCTTGATATTGCTAAGTATACCCAGCATTACATCTTGGTCAAAATAATTCCTGAGGTTGTAGATCATTTGCAGGTAACCGTACACAGACTCTGTGACAGTCATGTCTCCATATTTGACAGGCCGGTGGGCAGTCCCCCTGCAGACCAATCAACTTCTTGTATGACAATATCGTTGACTGTACGAACTTGATCACTACGCTTACCCGTTCTGGTAGCCAGCGGTGCTGCAATTGCACCGTACGCGGAGTCCTCATCCTCATCATTGTCTAGTTCACGCAAGCGCCTTGCCACTCGAACCATGAGGTCCTCATCCGCTAGTAGGGAGGCTGGCGTAGCAAGTGGTGGCTCTAGATCCTGGGAACCGGTGGCCTGTGGGGCATTCTGAGCAACATCCTGAGGCAAAGGCTGAGCAACTGGTGGTTCACCCAAGGAGGCAGCCCCAAGGGCTCTCTCCAGTCTCTTTGCGATGTTTTCCATGTGCTCAGCCACTTTGGAGATTGCCCCCATGATCACATTAGCATGATTGTCTGCACTCTGCTCATTTTCTTCCTCCAGAGACTCTGAGTCGGACTATTCTGACAGCGGAGCATTCTTATTATCCTCATCTCTGTCATTTGTATCAGGAGTTGCAAACTGGCAGCGTTGTGGGTGGAGGGTGTCTGTTACCACAGGTCTTGCATGCATACTCCCATTTGTCTGCCATTAGAATAGCTAGGTTGAGTAAGGTAGAATACGTTGGTGGAGCTACTGCCAGTGACAGAGATGGCCAAAATCCGACTTGATTGCCTGGAGTCAAGTAGACAACTGAATTGACCCAGACAGGGAAGGAACAGACGCACGCGCCGCAGCCCACACCTGGAGGAAAAAAAACGAGCCAGAAAGCAGGTCATGGGGTGGTGTGCAGGTTACCAAATAGCCGTAGGTACTCATGCACGAAAAATAGGGGTGTGGTGACGTCGCGTGTCTCCACATGCCCCGAAATGATACTTTTCACTCACATGACACACTCAAAATTAGTGAGGGCTTCCTAGAGATCGAGGTTTTTTTTTTTTTTCAGGTACTCAGCCTCCATGACTCGGTCGCAATTGAACAGTCACTACTGAGTGTGAATATAGACGAAAATGTGAGGATTAACACAATGTCTATTTTCCATTTTTTTTATATTTTTGTTTAGTGAGCAGTCCATTGCCATAAAAGAACTTCCGTACTTCTGGCCATTAAGCTGCAAATGCTATGTTTAGATAAACATGAACTGTTCTTGAAACACTTGAAAAGATGTCTTGAGAGAGTAATTGATATGTATTTTACATTTTACAATTGTTTTTTTTTTAAGCAAACATATGACACGCACAGGGCAATGCAGCTTCATTAAATACAAACATATCATGACGCAACAAAAATGCTTATTTTGGGTATCTGAGTATTTGAAGCACCAAGACCCTCTAAAATACTAACTGCAGTGTAAACATTAATCTTTACAATTTGACAAAATTGGGCTGCCAATGAAAATGTCACTGAGGTTCAACAAGAATAAAAATTCCATTCTTGTTTTTAAGGTGTTTAATGCTAATTCTTGGTACCAAATAGACATATTTTAGAGTATAAGTGATGTGTTTAATTGTAATCCACAAATCAAAATTGTAAGAAGAAACTCAAACTGAAAGGTCTTCTATCAGTCTTTTGCTTTCCATAGTGGATGCCAAACTCCTCAAATGCAAGGAGATAGTATGCATCATAAACATTATGACTGTATGCTCTTCTAGTTGCACAATTTGCTTTTGAACAACCAGAGAATATGGTACCCTTATCTTATATTGTACATGTACTTACTATGAACTATTCCTTTAAGGTGTTGTAAAATTATTAACATTTTTTCATGATGTATGAATTCAATATTGTTTATAACAAAAACAATTCTCTCCATTCATGTGTTTTTCTATTCGTTTATTCATAACCACTATTTTTCGCTTGTGTTTGGTTTCAAGATTGCGCATAAGAAATTGTGGATTGGATAAGGTTGAACTTTGTAAATGGTGATACATGTATAAACATTATGCAAGAATTTTACTTTTTATAACCTACCAATGCCTACTGATGAGGAAAAAGTAAGTGCATTATTAGAGCAAACCAGTGAGTTATTCACCATTGAAAAAAAATGGGAATAAGCATACAATCAGGTATTGTGTTTAATGGTTCATTATTCTATTTTGAAATATTTAAGATAACGAAAAAAAAAATGAAAAAAAAAAGGTTTTCATGCTTTATTCTTTGATTTAGCATTAAGCACGGCTTGTGTAGTATGTATGTATGCATGCACTTATATGCATTTACAATACAGCCAATGCAACTCATAGAGAGATGGTTCTGTCGGCTTCAACACCTTATGAAGTTGGAAGCCTCCGCGACCTTTAACAATAGAGTGTGTCTGTTATTCTAGTACGTTTCTAAATTTAACATACATGAAGTCATGTATATACATACCAACCTGCATACGTACTTACATACATACGTACATGCAGAAATATACATATATATATATATAGATATATATATATATATATATATATATATATATATATATATATATATATATATATATATATATATAAATATATATATATATATATATATATATATATATATATATATATATATATATATATATATATATATATATCATTGATACATAGATACATGCACTTCAATATATATATATATATATATATATATATATATATATATATATATATATATATATATATATATATATATATATATATATATATATCATATAAATATACATATATATATATATATATATATATATATATATATATATATATATATATATATATATATATATATATATATATATAGAAGGACAGGAGTAAAAGTGGTTGATGAAGGATTTTCCCTGGTGTATCGACGAAAGACCTTACCGCAAGTGACAAGTGTTGTCAGCTAACCGACGAGCGTTCTCTGGGTCAACAGAATAGAGTCCACGTGCCTCCATGGTCCCACTAGGGTTGCCATGGTAGGCGCGCGTATACATTGGGAGGGGCCGGGGCGGTGGCTCCCTCTAGCTTAAAACTTGCAAGTTAGAGCTGTAGCGGTTTCATGCCAATCAGACAATCATCAGAGGTATTTGGCGGAAAAAATTGGTAAATTTTGGGTGGTTTCTAAAGAGGTGTGAAAGGTAGAAATAAACAGCATCCCTGGATGCTATGAGAAAATTATTGCCGGATGAGAGAGGTGGCCGAAATTTAGGGTGGGAGTATGAGTACAGTATGATAACATTATCTATGTACTATGAGACCAGAGAGAAAATTAATTCGAAAGGAACATTATGTAAATACAACAAAATGACAGAAGAACAGGAGCGCATGTTGTTCCCCCCCATATAGCTGTGCGAGAAGTGACATCACCATTTCCTAGACTTAATCGAAAACATTGAGCCCTAGAGGTGTAGTGGATCTCAACCTATGGATCCAAATTAGTTCTAAAATAAGACGTATAGCTAGTGATTCATCAGAATCTGGATTTTTCCTACCGAATTGTAGGACATAAATATTGACATCATCCAGACCATGGTGGTCCGGGTCGTTGTAGTGTCTACCCACACTGTGGGTATTGTTTGATTGTGAAATAAATCTAAAATGCTCACACATTCTTTCTTGTAATGTTCTTTTTGTATGCCCCACATACTGTTTAGAACACCGTTTGCATGAAATACAATAAATTATATTATTAGTCTCGCAGTCACAATTTCTGATTGTGTCATATTGGCGGTGTGTAATTGGGCTCCTAATGGACCCTGTTTTGACAAGTTTATTGCAATATCTGCAATTTTTCCTGGAGCATCTTTTGCTCTTCTTTTTAGTTTCAGAATAGCCTTTATCCTGAGCAGGTTGAACGTCCATAGGGTTATGACAGAGGGCCCTAACCAAGTGGTCCCTGATATTTTTGGGTCTGCGAAACCCTTTTGTAATTTTCCAATTTAGAATAGTTCTGGTACTACTGGACCTATCTAATAGGTCTCTATTTTTGCGAATTATTTTGTCTAAAAAATCGCCGGATGGATGGTAAGTGCTGATAAGAAAAATTTCTGGTATAACATCCTCATCAATAGTATCTAATTTGAGAGGGGGGTTGAGAAGTATTGTCCTATCCTTCTCATGTGCTCGTTCAAAAGCTTCTTGAACAATTTTGGCTGGATAATCGGCCTTGAGAAAATATCTAGCCAGTTGTTTGCTATGTTTAACAAAATCTGCATCATTGCTGCATATCCTACGGACTCGTAGGAACTGACTATAAGGAATTGCTTTTTTACAATTCTCGGGGTGGCAAGACTTGAAGCTCAGGTAGTTATGAGCATCAGTAGGTTTGGTGTAGAGAGAGGTCTCTATAAGGTCATTTCTAAGTTTAACTGTGACATCGAGGAAATGTACCTCGGTAGGTGAGATATCTGTTTCAAATTTAATTGATTCTACAGATTCATTTAAATGTTTTTCGAATTTTCTAAATTCTTCTATACCGTGTGTCCAAATTTGGAAGATATCATCTATGTATCTAACCCATAACATAGGTTGTTTTGGGTAAGTGTAGACAAACTGGTCCTCAAACCAGCCCATATAGGTATTAGCGAAAGATGGCGCTACCTTGGTGCCCATGGCAGTGCCCCCTACCTGGAGGAAATGTCTGCCAGCAAAATTGAAGTTATTCATAGTGAGAACTTTCTGCAATAAAGTACATAAGTTATTGATGGAAGGTTTCCTACCATATTGTCCAGCTCGTAAGAGGGCTATCTTGGCCGCTTCAATTCCTTCTGTGTTAGGGATGTTAGTGTAGAGACTCGCAACATCCATGGTTACCAAGAAGCTTCCTGGAGGAATAGGTCCTAAACTCTGCAGTTTCTTGAGAAAATGTGTCGTGTCTCTGACATAAGATGGTAAGAGTTTGACTGTAGGTTGTAGGAAGAGATCCACAAACTGGGATATCCTCTCAGTGGGGCACCCGTTTCCTGAAACAATAGGTCGACCCGGGGGGTTCGTAGACTTTTTATGAATTTTGGTGAGCATATAGAATAAAGAGGTTCTTTCTTTGCTGACCCGAAGATAATCATGGCACTTATCATCTATTTCGTCGGACTCCCACATGGTATCCAGAAAAGCATTAATATCTAATGTATGTGTATGTGTGAGGTCTTCCTCAGTTTCTATATAAAATTTAGGGTCAGACAGTTGTCTGTGCCCTTCATTGATGTAATCCAAAAACATTTTGGACTACCACGGCACCGCCTTTGTCAGCTGGTTTAATAACAATGGATTTATTGTTAGATAGTGATTTGATGGCATTCTTTTCCCCATAGGTAAGGTTATGATATTTAGTGGGTGGTATCCCATGTGTTAAAAGGTCCATTTCATTCTGACGAATGAAAACTTCAAGTGAGGTCACTGGTGGTGGTTTCCATTTCGATGGTTCTTTAAATTTGATGTGTCCAAATCCCTTATTTGGATCATCTATTGATGGTTGGGGGACCCTGTCCCCCTCCTCATCTTTCTCTTCAGGTAAACTGCTAAAGAAAAGTTGCCTACGTAGGCGTGTATGGAAATTGTTGAGATCTTCTCTTAATTCCCCAAAGTTAGGTTCCCCAGGTGTGGGGCAAAATTTCATACCACATTTAAGGACACTAATTTCATCGGCAGTAAGTGTATGTGCAGATAAATTGACAACAAGGGTATCCAACTTTGGGTCATTGCTGTTGTTATTTATATTCAAAACATAGAAATCATCATCATAGGTGGTGTCTGGAACATCCAGGACAAGACCTGTAGGAGACCCTTTAGATAAAATAAAAGATCTTAATATCAAAACCTGGTGAAAAGTTATACAAAGATAGTAACATACGTATTTGTATCCTATTGTGGATTCAGCTTTCCTCAAAAGTGTCATCCGAGTATCAGTTAACATGTTATCCTTAACATAGTCCTGCTCATCCATTCCCAATACATCAACATCCTGATGAGGGTACATACTATCAATACGTGCATGCAGTTTAACGAGTGTCCAACTGGAAAATATTATATAATAAATTAACATAGATAAACATATTATCAAATAGAAACATTGTACATATACTCTACATATGGGGGGGAACAACATGCGCTCCTGTTCTTCTCTCTCTCTCTCTCTCTCTCTCTCTCTCTCTCTCTCTCTCTCTCTCTCTCTCTCTCTCTCTATATATATATATATATATATGTACATACATACTTAGTTACGTACGTACATGCAGAAATATATATATATATATATATATATATATATATATATATATATATATATATATATATATATATATATATATATATATATATATATATATATATATATATATATATATATCATAGATACATGGATACATGCATACTTCAATAAATATATATATATATAATAAATATATATATATATATATATACATATATATATATATATATATATATATATGTGTTTATTCATAGGTACGTACATGCAGAAATATATATATATATATATATATATATATATATATATATATATATATATATATATATATATATATATATATATATATATATATATATATATATATATTATAAGAGAGGAGGCCCAATCCTTTGCAACGCATGATATCCGTTGCCGCGCCTGTTTGCCTAATTCTGAGTTGGCAGTTTGGTGGACGAGTGTATCTAGATGGTTCTTAACGTTAACTAATTTCAAAAAATTAAACAAAAAGGTGCTTTTGATGCTGATTTCTTATCCTCAAGCACGGCCGGGTGTGGTATGACCACCCGGCGATATATAGTACAACCGATATCAAACTTCTGCTTCCACAATGGGGTTGCACTGCACGGACTTTGTTGGTTGTCCGGTGGCAGAAGCACGCACACTGTAGTAGCGTAACTTACCCGGGTAATCAAAGGGAACCTGGGTATGCACCGAAAGGGTTTAGGCGGCATGTACACAATGGACAATGCCTGCATCGGCGCTAAGAGCGTACACGGGCACATCCCTTGGGAAAAAACACAATCAAAGGTTGTGCGCTTAGAGAGAGAGAGAGCATTTGAACAAACCCAAACAATTCAGCATACTGCGGTGGTGCATGGGTAACATGCTTATTTGAGCTTACGAAAAATTCGGACTTTTCTATAGTTCCAAAAAATGTTTTCCATACAGCCAGTATATAAGCTACCCGGTTTAAATAGACACAATTTGAAAGTTATCTTTATCAAAATAAATTGTGATGGAACTTAATGTATATGTATATTCTATAGAACCACCTCATGCCCATACCTCACTTTGGGTATGCTTGGAATTAATCCGTGTTTGAACGAAGATTGTGCCTCCTTTGGAATATGTTTTTCTTCAACAATTATTGAAATAGTATTGTTTTTACATTTCCTTAACAATCATAGCGTAGCAGCTCAAAGAAAAGACCATTTGTTTTATCTAATTACATGTATCATTTTTTGGGCGGGATGGGGAGGATATCCACATAAAAGTATCATTTGGAAATAATTTGTGGGTAGAATCATACCAAAATGCTTACTGGCCAACTCATACACATTCTTTCCACGGTTTTTTTCGTATCTGGATTTTATTCCCAAAATATTTCATTGATAGCATATACATATATATGTATATACCCGGTATATATATATATATATATA
>OZ012684.1:39729564-39982064 GCA_963942565.1 Maea johnstoni
TATATATATATATATATATATATATTTAAGTTTATAGTTGAGCGAGACCAAGAAGCCATGTTTGTTCGCATAGAGACATAAACGGTGCGATGACACCTCCGAGGTGTCATCATACCGTTTATCAACGTTGACTTGCGATGACGACCTGAACGGGAGAACGTTGATCAACGTTGATGGTGCTGAACAAGGCCATCTTTTATCTCGTACACAGGTTCTGCCATAACGTTTTACCATCTCTGACATGTATACATGTTCCACTGCCTACTTTTTTAATCTTTTATCCTATATTCAGGTTCTGCCATCCTGTTTTAACATCTCTGACATAGTATACATGTTCTGCCGCCTACTTTCTCAATCTTTTTTCCCATATACAGGTTCTGCCATCCTGTTTTAACACCTCTGACATGTTCCGCCGTCCCTTTTTTCAACATTTTATCCTATATACAGGTTCTGCCATCCTGTTTTACCATTTTTTATACAGTATACATGTTCCGACGCCCCCTTTTTTCAGTCTTTTTTCCTATAAACAGGTTCTGCCATCCTGTTTTACCATCTTTTAAACAGTATACATGTTCCGCCGCCCCCTTTTTTTTCAATCTTTTTTCCTATATACAGGTTCTGCCATCCTGTTTTACCATTTTTTAAACAGTATACATGTTCCGCCGCCCCCTTTTGCAACCTATTCTCCTATATACAGGTTCTGCCATCCTGTTTAACCATCTTTTAAACAGTATACATGTTCCGCCGCCCCCTTTTTTCAATCTTTTTTCCTATATACAGGTTCTGCCATCCTGTTTTACCATTTTTTAGACAGTATACATGTTCCGCCGCCCCCTTTTTTCAATCTTTTTTCCTATATACAGGTTCTGCCATCCTGTTTTACCATTTTTTAGACAGTATACATGTTCCGCCGCCCCCTTTTTTCAATCTTTTTTCCTATATACAGGTTCTGCCATCCTGTTTTACCATTTTTTAAACAGTATACATGTTCCGCCGCCCCCTTTTTCGATCTTTTTTCCGATATACAGGTTCTGCCATCCTGTTTTACCATCTTTTAAACAGTATACATCTTCCGCCGCCCCCTTTTTTCAACCTATTCTCCTATATACAGTTTCTGCCATCCTGTTTTACCATCCTTTAAACAGTATACATGTTCCGCCGCCCCCGTTTTTCAATCTTTTTTCCTATATACAGGTTCTGCCATCCTGTTTTACCATTTTTTAAACAGTATACATGTTCCGCCGCCCCCTTTTTTCAATCTTTTTTTCCGATATACAGGTTCTGCCATCCTGTTTTACCATCTTTTAAACAGTATACATGTTCCGCCACCCCCTTTTTTCAATCTTTTTTCCTATATACAGATTCTGCCATCCTGTTTTACCATATTTTAAACAGTATACATGTTCCGCCGCCCCCGTTTTTCAATCTTTTTTCCTATATACAGGTTCTGCCATCCTGTTTTACCATTTTTTAAACAGTATACATGTTCCGCCGCCCTCTTTTTCAATCTTTTTTTCTATATACAGGTTCTGCCATCCTGTTTTAACATCTTTGAAACAGTATACATGTTTCACCGCCCCTTTTTTCAATCTTTTTTCCTATATACAGGTTCTGCCTTTCTGGGGCGGGTTTTCTTTGGGTTGGTTTAGCCTCGGGTTCGACGTGGGCCTTGTTCAAAACCATAAACGTTGATTAACGTTGATCTAACGTATCCCGTTCAGATCGTCATCGCAAGTAAACGTTGATACCATTCAGATTCCGTTTTCCTACCACGTTGATCAACGTTGATGGTCATTTAAGTATATCAGAACTAAATATTCAATGATTGGAAGAGCTAATATAAGACCACACAGTGAAATGGTACGGGTGCATGTGACACTCATTCGGTGTCCACTTGGGTCCCCTTGGTACCTGACTGCTGTAAACAATGGTGGTGATTAACTTTGAGAAGTGCTCGGGAGGTGCTTGTGGAATACGCAGTGGATTTTCTAACCACATACACCTCGCAAGCACTACGCAAAGTTTTATACTTAGAGTCCGAGAGCTGCTGAAGTGGACTAGATATGCAATCTTCTCGGAACGGAACCATTTAAATCCTAAAAATAAAATGTTGTTATAAGAACAAGCTTGGTACCCTTTCCAACACAAGTCGAATTTGCAGACTCACTCAAAAGTATTTTTCAAATCATAGTAAAAATTAATCCCCATTATGATAGGAAATTTTCAAACTTTAAATCATTTACTGCATTGTATTACCCAATACACATTTGACGATGTAATTCCCATATCAGTTATCACATCTTCAAGTTTAATTTCTTTACCTTGTTTTCTATTTTATATATACATGTACCCTTCTTTGTATACAGGATAAGCACATTTACTATTTTCCCCCAAAATTGAGTTTCCTAGTAAATAATCAAAAGCTGTTAGTTTTATTTGTCGGTCTATTGTATCTTTCAATCAATTTTCAGTCAGGACGGCTTGTTGCCGCACTAACAATTCTTAATTATTTACCGGCACACCCGGCGAAAACCACCGCCTAACCCCATGTCAATGGCCAATCCTCACATGCTCCGACTGGGATTTGAACCCGGGTAGCAGTGAGAGACAATGCCCTAGACAACACGGCTATCAGGGCAGGCCCTACAACCATACAACTGGCTGATCACGACTTAGCCTCAATATGTCAGAGGAAGTGACGAAAATCGAATTTCCAAATTCCAGTCTTGCACAAACCTGACCACATGGACTATTCGGTTTCTGGTACAAACACAACTTGTAAACAATGGCACCTATTTATCTCTGTCTAATTGTTAGGCTAGGTATGAACAGATTTACTAATTGCGATGGCACATACATCAGAAATAGGAGGCTGACAACCAAGTCAAACACTGTGCTTTAGCCTGTTGTTTCATGTTACTAATGACAGGAATAATACATTCAACCCAACTGACCCCACTCGGATTAATTTCCTGTTCTACAGTACTGTGTAATTGTGCTTGGCATATGAGCATATTTTGTGGAATTTTAGCTTTAATCAGATGGCAGCAGTTGAACTTTGAACTGAATACGTATTTTTTTCACTTTCAACGAAAAATGTCGTGGGAAATGTTTATAAAGTTGCAGTAGGGAACAATTACATAAAATGAGACACTGTTCCCTCCACACTAATCTATCGTTAGAATTTGCAAAACTTGATGTAACATTCTTGGTCCGTAATTGTGGAAGGACGCCCCGTTAAAACACTGTACATTTTTTCTTCAGTTTTTTACTCTCACATTTTAAACCCTGCTGCGAAGGTACGGGTACTCTTGTAATGGTTTACTGTATTGTGTTGTATTGTATGTTTATTGACTGCACTGCTAAGTGTACAGAATCATATATAGAGTGTACAATAGCTATCTTACCCATGAAAACCTAAACGTTTTTTTTAAGTTTCAATAAATGTATTTGTACAATCTATTTTGATATTTTTACAAGGTAGGAATACAAAGCTGATAAGATCTCTTCATATGGTAAGGCAGTTTACCAGAATAGCAACTTCAAGAGGTACTGTGCATTACAAATGTTTTCATGCCACCCCAACTTCATAAATGGCACCCATTATCACCCATTCCACCAGTACAGGCTCCTTGAGGTTACCGCACACGCGATTTCATTTTGAGTACGGACAATTTCAACTGAAATATTGAAGTAAATGATTGTCAAGAAGAACTCCGATATTCCCTAGGTAGACTCTAAATCCCTGCAGATGTCAGGAATGATGTCATGAAAACTTGTCAGGGTTACTTAACCATTAACCTAGCCCTAATCCTGGACCTGATTCCTAACGCTAACCCTAAACCTAAGTAAGGTATTCCAAGATCACAAGTATCCATGACGTCATTCCTGACACCTGCAGGGATTTAGAGTCTACATATTCCCTAAGGGCAGTAGGTATCAAACTTCAACTCACGGACTGGTCTACGTGTTTTTTCTAAATCCCCGTATTTACAAAAGGTGGCAGCACAAGTCGGCAGTGACGCATATCATGTCAGCAGGTGTATAGCACTAATTAGGGATTTACGTATAGAAGTTTACCACTAAACTCGACACTACAGTAATCCTGGTGTAGTAGCAAGTAAACCCGTTAATTGCGAAAATGGTCTGATCCTATTATAAGTAGAAATATAAAGGGTTGAATAATATAGAGTTTCCCCACTGGTCATATTGCATTACGTAAATATCACCGAAGCTTCTCTGCTGCAAATACACATATGGTCGGGCAAATATTTCCCAATTAGTGTTCCGAGGTCAAGACATTTTATCATGTGCCATACTAATGGTTACTTATCATGATGTGGAATGGGTAGAGAGAACGATGTTGTTATTGAGATGTTTAAATATTACCCTCGACTTACCCTGGATGGATGGATGGATTGATGGATGGATATAAAACATATACATACAGAGATATTCATAACAAAAACACATCCTTTATATGCAATATGAACTCCAAATTTTAGCCATATTGCGGCTAAGTCGTAATTAGCCAATTGGAAGAAGAAACCGGAGTACCCGGCGAAAACCAACACCTAACCCCGAGGCACTGGCAGCTTTCACTTGAAGGGATTCGAAACCGGACAGTGGTGAGAGACAGCTAACAGTCATTGGCAACGCCTTAGGCCACGCGGCCATCAGGACAGGCCCTTACAAGGATGCCAGTCCGGTGACTTAACGACTTGACCGTCACAGAGCGGATAAAAAACGGCAAATTTGGCACGGGGTGTCCTTTAGGTCCACCTGATTGACATTTGCCAAGGAGCACTCGCCCAAATATCTCTGGTTACAACTGACCTTTAAAAGGTACCTTATGTACATAAGAATCACCTTATCATGCATTTTAAGATCATAAAACATATAATATGGGTCGAGTGTACTCATCACCTATACTTGATTTGATGAAATATACCGCCAGTTGCCATGGTAACAGCAAATATCCAAAATGGCTGCCGTTTACATATTTGTGCACCTCCCCAACAAAGATGAACACACATATAATGTTCTCCTGAGTCAAACTAGCATGCATATTGAAATGTTATTCAATCTGCTTATAATGGCTTGTGTAAATGATTTGACTTAGGATAAGCGTTTAATTGAACTCCTATTATATGAAGTAATAAAACCAACATTTCCCTATTTTTAATCCAGCACATACCTGCACCCAGGTCTTCTGCAAAGAATAATTATCCATGGCAAAGGGAAGACTACCGAGATGTAAAATAACAGCGTTTAGTTGTTATTCTTTGGATGATCAGGCACCTTAAATACTCGCGGAGGTTTATGCAAAGAAAATTTCGATATTCTTAAATCATTATATACCTACATCACCTCATAAATGTATTGAAATAAGAGGTTGACATACATGTATAGGATTTATATTTTTCTCGTAGATACTCCTCAGAAGTAGATAGTCCTCAGAAATATTTGTTGATCTTTGACATAGAATTTCCTAGTACAATAAACAACATCGGATTTGCCTTACATCCTTACCATCAATAAGCATCATGTAAAGAAATAATTAAGCATTTCCCGGACGTCCTCTAACTATAACGACAGGAAGCTGCTCGGAGGGCATTTTAGCAATGGACGAAGGGTCACTGCTCTCTTACCTGTTGGTTTGAAGATCACTGCCAATTCATCATCTGATGGAGTAATGTAAGTATTGATTGATAGTGCAGACACATAGAAGAAAGGTTGTCTTAGGTTTTTTAATGAATCCGTATAGAGTGAGACTGGATTTAATGTTGACCTATGCATATTTCATTTAATCTGCTTGAAACTCTATTCAATTACTAGTATTGTAGCATTTGAAAAATATAAGTATTGCTTAATATAGTAAGGCTTTATCAAAGGTACATGACATGACATTGACCAGCTGTTCAATGAAAGTCTAATGCTGACAGACTGATACCCCTCAGTGTCAGTATATTTAGGCACCTCACAATCCTTGACGGATCATATCATTGATTATTTTAGCTATTCCTGGTTGCTCATCCATTTCTAGTACAGCCAGAGATCCAGTGAAAAAACCCAATGCAAGAGGTTGTGAGATAGGTGTTTATATTAACTGTTCAGGAGGGAAATCGCGCTGTTTTGCATGGGGCGCCCGCGGTTGCAAAAATAGGGCTTGTTGTAGTGTGGTTGTGGGGATCCGTGCGCCGAAACTGATGGCCGGCGCACGGATCCAAGGCCCAAATGCAGGGCATCACTGGTTGCACACTCCACAATTGTGGAAGTAAACTGTTTGAAATCACTTTGTATGGTTACAGCAATTCTGATTTTTTTTCATTAAAGTAGCACATGGGGTTCAAACCAGGAATTCAAGAAACACCATCTTAACCCTACTCCGGATTGGTAGCAGGTAGAGAATATCATAACCAAGCGTCCTTAGTCAGCCCATATTCTATGTCATTTCAATATTTACAACTTTTCACTCAAATGACATAGGTAGGGGTACTTTCAAGGCACCTTACAGACTCAAATGTCTAATTAACCCCCCACCTAAGGTAAATAACTCTTGGGAAGGTTCTTAGGAAGAGATATTCAGGACTTGGGCTTCATAGGAGGCATAGGGGTCTATATATGAAGGGTAAAAGTTGACCTGTCAAGGCCATGGATTTGTTGATGTCGGGGCTTAAAATACCTGAAATAGGGGTAACTTTGACCCCTTATAACAAAAGAATGAGGGTAGTTATGCCTTAATCAGACCCATATTACTTTAGAACATGTCTTAAGTAAGAGTTATTCATGTTTTGATATGGCATATATCATTAGGGGGCAGCAGGAAAAATTCAAGAAGTTTGTATATTTAAGGGGTAACTACTACAGCCATCGCGTGCCATTGGCTGAGGTAGGGGTACTTTCAAGGCCCCTTACGGGCTCAAATGTCTAAGTGACCCCCTACCTAAGGTAAATAACTCTTGGGAAGGTATTAAGGAAGAGATATTCAGGACTTGGGCTTCATAGGAGGCATAGGGATCTAGATATGAAGGGTAAAAGTTGACCTGTCAAGGCCATGGATTTGTTGATGTCGGGGCTTAAAATACCTGAAATAGGAGTAACTTTGACCCCTTATAACAAAAGAATGAGGGTAGTTATGCCTTAATCAGACCCGTATTACTTTAGAACATTTCTTAAGGAAGAGTTATTCATGTTTTGATATGGCATATATCATTAGGAGGCAGCAGGAAAAATTCAATAAGTTTGTATATTCAAGGGGTAACTAATACAGCCATCGCATGCCAATGGCTGAGGTAGGGGTACTTTCAAGGCACCTTACAGGCTCAAATGTCTAATTAACCCCCCACCCAAGGTAAATAACTCTTGGGAAGGCTCTGAGGAAGAGACATTCATGACTTAGGCTTCATAGGAGGCATAGGGGTCTAGATATGAAGGGTAAAAGTTGACCTGTCAAGGCCATGGATTTGTAGATGTCAGGGCTTAAAATACCTGAAATAGGGGTAACTTTGACCCCTTATAACAAACGAATGAGGGTAGTTATGCCTTAATCAGACCCGTATTACTTTAGAACATGTCTTAAGGAAGAGTTATTCATGTTTTAATATGGCATATATCATTTGGGGGCAGCAGGAAAAATTCAAGAAGTTTGTATATTCAAGGGGTAACTAATACAGCCATCGCATGCCAATGGCTGAGGTAGGGGTACTTTCAAGGCACCTTACAGGCTCAAATGTTTAATTAACCCCCCACCCAAGGTAAATAACTCTTGGGAAGGTTCTTAGGAAGAGATATTTAGAACTTGGGCTTCATAGGAGGCATAGGGGTCTAGATATGAAGGGTAAAAGTTGACCTGTTAAGGCCATGGATTTGTTGATGTCGGGGCTTAAAATACCTGAAATAGGGGTTACTTTGACCCCTTATAACAAAAGAATGAGGGTAGTTATGCCTTAATCAGACCCATATTACTTTAGAACATGTCTTAAGGAAGAGTTATTCATGTTTTAATATGGCATATATCATTAGGGGGCAGCAGGAAAAATTCAAGAAGTTTGTATATTTAAGGGGTACCGTATATCTGGTTTTATTGGAGGTAATCTAATTTTGGCCTATTTTGGCTCTCCATCTTGAAGAGCCAAAATTAATAAAAGCCAAGAATGCATACCTTGAACACCCCGACTTCAACCCTGAGCTCAGGTTGTGTTTAGCTCAGTTTCTAGTTTGGACACCAGATGCCAGTCACTGCATGGCATGTAATGTGAGGTAATCTATTTAAAGTAACTATTTGTCCACTGCAGTATTGTTATGCAAATTACAGTGTGTCACTGGCCTAAGTGGCATGCTTCATGATTACAATCAAAAATCTCAGCAGCATGTTATGTATAGTTTGTTTAGAAAACACATGTACAGTTGTCTTTTGGTCATACTCCCTTGCAAAATCCCTTTGTTTGTAATTACAAGGGGTGCCACTACCCACCTCCTGAGTTCTATTCACCATGGTAAACTTAATTAAAACTTAACATGACAGGATATGGTCACACAGAACTTTTTAAAGTCACTTGTTACAACTTTCAACCCTCAAGAGCATGCTAAAACTCCTATATTAAGCTGCACGCCAGAGTATCGTATACTTCCTAAACTAAATATACCACTTTCTTGTAGTCATTTCCATGAAAACCGCTTTTATACTCAATTTTCTGCTGCAAGTGGAAATCTGTATGGCTGTCACATCTAGCGTCAACACTCCATCGTATACTGCTACTAGCTGGCTGCATTTGACCCATATAGATAAGGACCTGCACGCCAGTGCCGGCCAGGTGGGTAGCGTTCTCTAGGGAGTGCGAATGATAGGAAGCATTGCTCCCAACCGTCCGGGCCACCACGGTACCGTGGTGGCCAGGACGGTTGGTACTGTGGCCATATCCTGTAATGAACTACTTGATCAGGTACTCCCAATGCATACCTAATAAGTGCATTTTACACAGTGAGAACTCATCAGGTATGTATGCCACTTTCCATTAGCTTTGCAGGTAAGCCTACCCCAATCAAATTGTAATTTAAACAAAACTATTTCTGTACAGAGTTACTTTTAACAGATTAAACTAGAATACATGCTATGCAGCGACAGACATTTTGTCATTTTAGGTAGTAAGATAATTTCAGAAGTGAGGTAATTTTGGCTCAGACCCTGGGAGAGCCAAAATTAATATGAGCCATAATTTCCTAACCCCCGTTTTGGCCCAAAAGAGCCAAAATTTCACACAGCCAAAATAACCAGATATACGGTAACTAATACAGCCATCGCATGCCAATGGCTGAGGTAGGGGTACTTTCAAGGCACCTTACAGGCTCAAATGCCCAACTAACCCCCCACCTAAGGTGAATAACTCTTGGGAAGGTTCTAAGCAAGAGATATCCAGGACTTGGGCTTCATAGGAGGCATAGGGGTCTATATATGAAGGGTAAAGGTTGACCTGTCAAGAACATGGATTTGTAGATGTCGGGGCTTAAAATACCTGAAATAGGGGTAACTTTGACGCCTTATAACAAAAGAATGAGGGTACAATGTAGCTATGCCTTAATCAGACCCGTATTACTTTAAAACATGTCTTAAGGAAGAGTTATTCATGTTTTAATATGGCATATATCATTAGGGGGCAGCAGGAAAAATTCAAGAAGTTTGTATATTTAAGGGGTAACTAATACAACCATTGCGTGCCAATGGCTGAGGTAGGGGTACTTTCGTGGCCCCTTACAGGCTTAAATGCTCAAGTAACCTCCCACCTAAGGTAAATAACTCATGGGAGGGTTCTTAGGAAGAGATATTTAGGACTTGGGCTTCATAGGAGGCATAGGGGTCTATATATGAAGGGTAAAAGTTGACCTGTCAAGGCCATGATTTGTAGATGTCGGTGCTTAAAATACCTGAAATAGGGGTAACTTTGACCCCTTATAACCAAAGAATGAGGGTAGTTATGCCTTAATCAGACCCGTATTACTTTAGAACATTTCTTAAGGAAGAGTTATTCATGTTTTGATATGGCATATATCATTAGGAGGCAGCAGGAAAAATTCAATAAGTTTGTATATTCAAGGGGTAACTAATACAGCCATCGCATGCCAATGGCTGAGGTAGGGGTACTTTCAAGGCACCTTACAGGCTCAAATGTCTAATTAACCCCCCACCCAAGGTAAATAACTCTTGGGTAGGTTATTAGGAAGAGATATTCAGGACTTGGGCTTTATAGGAGGCATAAGGGTCTAAATATGAAGGGTAAAAGTTGACCTGTCAAGGCCATAGATTTGTAAATATTGGGGCTTAAAATACCTGAAATAGGGGTAACTTTGACCCCATATAACAAAAGAATGAGGGTAGTTATGCCTTAATCAGACCCATATTACTTTTGAACATGTCCTGAGGAAGTGTTATTCATGTTTTAATATGGCATATATCATTTGGGGGCAGCAGGAAAAATTCAAGAAGTTTGTATATTCAAGGCCCGGGGGGGGCACTCAGGTACAGAAGGGGGCCGCACCTTCGTTACGTATTTCGCGGAAGAAGGGGTCTTTTTTTAAGACCTCCGCATGTCCGCGATTTTGTAAAAGAAGGGTACTTTTTTGTACCCAGGTACGAAGTATGGGGGTCAAAATCCCCTTACAATCCACGAAATATACGCGGCTTTGACGCCGAGTGACTCCCGAAATGACTCATGGCTTACGAGGTTGCTGCCGCCACTTGCTGCCGCTAAACAAGCAGAGGATTATAAAATCTTAGTTAAAATACGTGTTCCCGTTCATCCAATGTCAGTGTTTTGGTAAGAGAAGGGGTGTTTATTTAGAGGAAAAAATCAGCGTTTTATTAAAATAAGAGTGCTTTTTTGGCCAGAAATCAGTGCTTTAGGGGTATTTTTAAATTTTGATAACGAACGTATGCATCCCCCTAAATACCCAAGTGCCCCCCCCGGGATTCAAGGGGTAACTAATACAGCCATCGCATGCCAATGGCTGAGGTAGGGGTACTTTCAAGGCACCTTACAGGCTCAAATGTTTAATTAACCCCCCACCCAAGGTAAATAACTCTTGGGAAGGTTCTTAGGAAGAGATATTTAGAACTTGGGCTTCATAGGAGGCATAGGGGTCTAGATTTGAAGGGTAAAAGTTAACCTGTCAAGGCCATGGATTTGTTGATGTCGGGGCTTATAATACCTGAAATAGGGGTAACTTTGACCCCTTTTAACAAATGAATGAGGGTAGGTATGCCTTAATCAGACCCGTATTACTTTAGAACATGTCTTAAGGAAGAGTTATTCATGTTTTAATATGGCATATATCATTAGGGGGCAGCAGGAAAAATTCCAGAAGTTTGTATATTTAAGGGGTAACTACTACAGCCATCGCGTGCCATTGGCTGAGGTAGGGGTACTTTCAAGGCCCCTTACAGGCTCAAATGTCTAAGTAACCCCCTACCTAAGGTAAATAACTCTTGGGAAGGTATTAAGGAAGAGATATTCAGGACTTGGGCTTCATAGGAGGCATAGGGGTCTATATATGAAGGGTAAAAGTTGACCTGTCAAGGCCATGGATTTGTTGATGTCGGGGCTTAAAATACCTGAAATAGGGGTAACTTTGACCCCTTATAACAAACGAATGAGGGTAGTTATGCCTTAATCAGACCTGTATTACTTTAGAACATGTCTTCAGGAAAAGTTATTCATGTTTTGATATGGCATATATCATTAGAGGGCAGCAGAAAAAATTCAATAAGTTTGTATATTTAAGGGGTAACTAATACAGCCATTGCATGCCAATGGCTGAGGTAGGGGTACTTTCAAGGCACCTTACATGCTCAAATGTCTAATTAACCCCCCATCCAAGGTATATAACTCTTGGGTAGGTTATTAGGAAGAGATATTCAGGAATTGGGCTTCATAGGAGGCATAGGGGTCTAAATATGAAGGGTAAAATCTGACCTGTCAAGGCCATAGATTTGTTAATGTTGGGGCTTAAAATACCTGAAATAGGGGTAACTTTGACCCCCTATAACAAGAGGATGAGGGTAGTTATGCCTTAATCAGACCCATATTACTTTTGAACATGTCCCAAGGAAGTGTTATTCATGTTTTAATATGGCATATATCATTTGGGGGCAGCAGGAAAAATTCAATAAGTTTCTATATTTAAGGGGTAACTAATACAGCCATTGCGTGCCCATGGCTGAGGTAGGGGTACTTTCGTGGCCCCTTACAGGCTCAAATGTCTAATTAACCCCCCACCTAAGGTGAATAACTCTTGGAAAGGTTCTTAGGAAAAGATATTCAGGACTTGGGCTTCATAGGAGGCATAGGGGTCTAGATTTGAAGGGTAAAAGTTGACCTGTCAAGGCCATGGATTTGTTGATGTCGGGGCTTAAAATACCTGAAATAGGGGTAACTTTGACCCCTTTTAACAAAAGAATGAGTGTAGTTATGCCTTAATCAGACCCATATTACTTTCGAACATGTCTTAAGGAAGAGTTATTCATGTTTTAATATGGCATATATCATTTGGGGGCAGCAGGAAAAATTCAAGAAGTTTGTATATTCAAAGGGTAACTAATACAGCCATCGCATGCCAATGGCTGATGTCGGGGCTTAAAATACCTGAAATAGGGGTAACTTTGACCCCTTTTAACAAAAGAATGAGTGTAGTTATGCCTTAATCAGACCCATATTACTTTCGAACATGTCTTAAGGAAGAGTTATTCATGTTTTAATATGGCATATATCATTTGGGGGCAGCAGGAAAAATTCAAGAAGTTTGTATATTCAAAGGGTAACTAATACAGCCATCGCATGCCAATGGCTGAGGTAGGGGTACTTTCAAGGCACCTTACAGGCTCAAATGCCTAATTAACCCCTCACCTAAGATGAATAAATATTAGAAAGGTTCTTAGGAAGGGATATATAGAACTTGGGCTTTATAGGAGGCATAGGGGTCTAGATTTGAAGGGTAACAGTTGACCTGTCAAGGCCATGGATTTGTTGATGTCGGGGCTTAAAATACCTGAAATAGGGGTAACCTTGACCCCTTTTAATAAAAGAATGAGGGTAGTTATGCCTTAATCAGACCCGTATTACTTTGGAACATGTCTTAAGGAAGAGTTATTCATGTTTTGATATGGCATATATCATTAGGGGGCAGCAGGAAAATTTCAAGAAGTTTGTATATTTAAGGGGTAACTAATACAGCCATCGCGTGCCAATGGCTGAGGTAGGGGTACTTTTGTGGCCCCTTACAGGCTCAAATGCCCAAGTAACCCACCACCTAAGGTGAATAACTCTTGGGAAGGTTCTTAGGAAGTGATATCCAGGACTTGGGCTTTATAGGAGGCATAGGGGTCTAGATATGAAGGGTAAAAGTTGACCTGTCAAGGCCATGGATTTGTTGATGTCGGGGCTTAAAATACCTGAAATAGGGGTAACTTTGACTCCTTATAACAAAAGAATGAGGGTAGTTATGCCTTAATCAGACCCGCATTACTTTAGAGCATGTCGTAAGGAAGAGTTAATTATGTTTTAATATGGCATATATCATTAGGAGGCAGCAGGAAAAATTCAAGAAGTTTGTATATTCACGGGGTAACTAATACAGCCATCGCATGCCAATGGCTGAGGTAGGGGTACTTTCGTGGCACCTTAGAGGCTCAAATGTATAATAAACCCCCACCTAAGGTAAATAACTCTTGGGAAAGTTCTCAGGAAGAGATATCCAGGACTTGGGCTTCATCGGAGGCATAGGGGTCTAGATATGAAGGGTAAAAGTTGACCTGTCAAGGCCATGGATTTGTAGATGTCGGGGCTAAAAATACCTGAAATAGGGGTAACTTTGACCCCTTATAACAAAAGAATGAGTGTTGTTATGCCTTAATAAGACCCAGATTACTTTAGAACATGTCTTAAGGACGAGTTATTCATGTTTTGATATGGCATATCTCATTAGGGGGCAGCAGGAAAAATTCAAGAAGTTTGTATACTGTAAAACTGGTAATGATTGCGTGATTTTAATTATTGCGTTTTAATGCGAATGCATGAGGACGCAATAATTAGAACACGCATAAATCTGTCCCTTCTGTTTCCCTTCTGTTTATTGGTGGAGATTCGCATTAATTAAAACACGCATAAAAGAGAAAATGAAAAAAACGCAATATTTACTACACGCAAACATTACCAGTTTTACAGTATTGAAGGGGTAACTAATACAGCCATTGCGTACCCATGGCTGAGGTAGGGGTACTTCAAGGCACCTCAGAGGCTCAAATGTCTAATTAACCCCCCACCTAAGGTGAATAACTTTTGGGAAGGATCTTAGGAAGAGATATCGAGGACTTGGGCTTCATAGCAGGCATAGGGGTCTATATATGAAGGGTAAAAGTTGACCTGTCAAGGCCATGGATTTGTTGATGTCGGGGCTTAAAATACCTGAAATAGGGGTAACTTTGACCCCTTATAACAAACGAATGAGGGTAGTTATGCCTTAATCGAACCTGTATTACTTTAGAACATGTCTTAAGGAAGAGTTATTAATGTTTTGATATGGCATATATCATTAGGAGGCAGCAGGAAAAATTCAATAAGTTTGTATATTCAAGGGGTAACTAATACAGCCATCGCATGCCAATGGCTGAGGTAGCGGTACATTCAAGGCACCTTACAGGCTCAAATGTCTAATTAACCCCCCACCCAAGGTAAATAACTCTTGGGTAGGTTATTAGGAAGAGATATCCAGGACTTGGGCCTAATAGGAGGCATAGGGGTCTAAATATGAAGGGTAAAAGTTGACCTGTCAAGGCCATGGATTTGTTGATGTCGGGGCTTAAAATACCTGAAATAGGGGTAACTTTGACCCCTTTTAACAAAAGAATGAGGGTAGTTATGCCTTAATCAGACCCGTATTACTTTAGAACATGTCTTAAGGAAGAGTTATTCATGTTTTAATATGGCATATATCATTAGAGGGCAGCAGGAAAAATTCAATAAGTTTGTATATTTAAGGGGTAACTAATACAGCCATCGCATGCCAATGGCTGAGGTAGGGGTACATTCAAGGCACCTTACATGCTCAAATGTCTAATTAACCCCCCACCCAAGGTAAAAAACTCTTGGGTAGGTTATTAGGAAGAGATATTCAGGACTTGGGCTTCATAGGAGGCATAGGGGTCTAAATATGAAGGGTAAAATTTGACCTGTCAAGGCCATAGATTTGTAAATGTTGGGGCTTAAAATACCTGAAATAGGGGTAACTTTGACCCCTTATAACAAAGTAATGAGGCTAGTTATGCCTTAATTAGACCCATATTACTTTCGAACATGTCGTAAGGAAGAGTTATTCATGTTTTAATATGGCATATATCATTTGGGGGCAGTAGGAAAAATTCAAGAAGTTTGTATATTCAAGGGGTAACTAATACAGCCATCGCATGCCAATGGCTGAGGTAGGGGTACTTTCAAGACACCTTACAGGCTCAAATACCTAATTAACCCCCCACCTAAGATGAATAACTCTTGGGAAGGTTCTTAGGAAGGGATATATAGAACTTGGGCTTTATAGGAGGCATAAGGGTCTAGATTTGAAGGGTAAAAGTTGACCTGTCAAGGACATGGATTTGTTGATGTCGGGGCTTAAAATACCTGAAATAGGGGTAAACTTTGACCCCCTTTAACAAAAAAATGAGTGTAGTTATGCGTTAATCAGACCCGTATTACTTTAGAACATGTCTTAAGGAAGAGTTATTCATGTAAGTTTTAATATGGCATATATTATTAGGGGGAAGCAGGAAAAATTCAAGAAGTTTGTATATTTAAGGGGTAACTAATACAGCCATTGCGTGCCAATGGCTGAGGTAGGGGTTCTTTCAAGGCACCTTACATGTCAAATGTCTAATTAACCCCCCACCCAAGGTAAATAACTCTTGGGTAGGTCATTAGGAAGAGATATTCAGGACTTGGGCTTCATAGGAGGCATAGGGGTTTAAATATGAAGGGTAAAAGTTGACCTGTCAAGGCCATAGATTTGTAAATGTCGGCGCTTAAAATACCTAAAATAGGGGTAACTTTGACCCCTTATAACAAAATAATTAGGCTAGTTATGCCTTAATCATACCCATATTACGTTCATACATGTCTTAAGGAAGAGTTAGTCATGTTTTAATATGGCATATATCATTTGGGGGCAGCAGGAAAAATTCAAGAAGTTTGTATATTCAAAGGGTAACTAATACAGCCATCGCATGCCAATGGCTGAGGTAGGGGTACTTTCAAGGAACCTTACAGGCTCAAATGCCTAATTAACCCCCCACCTAAGATGAATAAATATTGGGAAGGTTCCTAGGAAGGGATATAAAGAACTTGGGCTTTATAGGAAACATAGGGGTCTAGATTTGAAGGGTAAAAGTTGACCTGTCAAGGCCATGGATTTGTTGATGTTGGGGCTTAAAATACCTGAAATAGGGGTAACTTTGACTCCTCATAACAAAAGAATGAGGGTAGTTATGCCTTAATCAGACCCGTATTACTTTAGAACATGTCTTAAGGAAGAGTTATTCATGTTTTAATATGGCATATATCATTAGGGGGCAGCAGAAAAAATTTAAGAAGTTGTATATTTAAGGGGTAACTAATACAGCCATCGCATGCCAATGGCTGAGGTAGGGGTACTTTCGTGGCACCTTAGAGGCTCAAATGTATAATAAACCCCCACCTAAGGTAATCAACTCTTGGGAATGTTCCCAGGAAGAGATATCCAGGACTTGGGCTTCATCGGAGGCATAGGGGTCTAGATATGAAGGGTAAAAGTTGACCTGTCAAGGCAATGGATTTGTAGATGTCGGGGCTTAAAATACCTGAAATAGGGGTAACTTTGACCCCTTTTAACAAAAGAATGAGTGTAGTTATGCCTTAATCAGACCCAGATTACTTTATAACATGTCTTAAGGACGAGTTCTTCATGTTTTGATATGGCATATCTCATTAGGGGGCAGCAGGAAAAATTCAAGAAGTTTGTATATTCAAAGGGTAACTAATACAGCCATCGCATGCCAATGGCTGAGGTAGGGGTACTTTCAAGGCACCTTACAGGCTCAAATGCCTAATTAACCCCTCACCTAAGATGAATAAATATTGGAAAGGTTCTTAGGAAGGGATATATAGAACTTGGGCTTTATAGGAGGCATAGGGGTCTAGATTTGAAGGGTAACAGTTGACCTGTCAAGGCCATGGATTTGTTGATGTCGGGGCTTAAAATACCTGAAATAGGGGTAACCTTGACCCCTTTTAATAAAAGAATGAGGGTAGTTATGCCTTAATCAGACCCGTATTACTTTGGAACATGTCTTAAGGAAGAGCTATTCATGTTTTGATATGGCATATATCATTAGGGGGCAGCAGGAAAAATTCAAGAAGTTTGTATATTTAAGGGGTAACTAATACAGCCATCGCGTGCCAATGGCTGAGGTAGGGGTACTTTTGTGGCCCCTTACAGGCTCAAATGCCCAAGTAACCCACCACCTAAGGTGAATAACTCTTGGGGAGGTTCTTAGGAAGTGATATCCAAGACTTGGGCTTTATAGGAGGCATAGGGGTCTAGATATGAAGGGTAAAAGTTGACCTGTCAAGGCCATGGATTTGTTGATGTCGGGGCTTAAAATACCTGAAATAGGGGTAACTTTGACTCCTTATAACAAAAGAATGAGGGTAGTTATGCCTTAATCAGACCCGCATTACTTTAGAGCATGTCGTAAGGAAGAGTTAATTATGTTTTAATATGGCATATATCATTAGGAGGCAGCAGGAAAAATTCAAGAAGTTTGTATATTCACGGGGTAACTAATACAGCCATCGCATGCCAATGGCTGAGGTAGGGGTACTTTCGTGGCACCTTAGAGGCTCAAATGTATAATAAACCCCCACCTAAGGTAAATAACTCTTGGGAAAGTTCTCAGGAAGAGATATCCAGGACTTGGGCTTCATCGGAGGCATAGGGGTCTAGATATGAAGGGTAAAAGTTGACCTGTCAAGGCCATGGATTTGTAGATGTCGGGGCTAAAAATACCTGAAATAGGGGTAACTTTGACCCCTTATAACAAAAGAATGAGTGTAGTTATGCCTTAATCAGACCCAGATTACTTTAGAACATGTCTTAAGGACGAGTTATTCATGTTTTGACATGGCATATCTCATTAGGGGGCAGCAGGAAAAATTCAAGAAGTTTGTATATTTAAGGGGTAACTAATACAGCCATTGCGTACCCATGGCTGAGGTAGGGGTACTTCAAGGCACCTCAGAGGCTCAAATGTCTAATTAACCCCCCACCTAAGGTGAATAACTTTTGGGAAGGATCTTAGGAAGAGATATCGAGGACTTGGGCTTCATAGGAGGCATAGGGGTCTATATATGAAGGGTAAAAGTTGACCTGTCAAGGCCATGGATTTGTTGATGTCGGGGCTTAAAATACCTGAAATAGGGGTAACTTTGACCCCTTATAACAAACGAATGAGGGTAGTTATGCCTTAATCAGACCTGTATTACTTTAGAACATGTCTTAAGGAAGAGTGATTAATGTTTTGATATGGCATATATCATTAGGAGGCAGCAGGAAAAATTCAATAAGTTTGTATATTCAAGGGGTAACTAATACAGCCATCGCATGCCAATGGCTGAGGTAGTGGTACATTCAAGGCACCTTACAGGCTCAAATGTCTAATTAACCCCCCACCCAAGGTAAATAACTCTTGGGTAGGTTATTAGGAAGAGATATTCAGGACTTGGGCTTCATAGGAGGCATATGGGGTCTAAATATGAAGGGTAAAATTTGACCTGTCAAGGCCATAGATTTGTAAATGTTGGGGCTTAAAATACCTGAAATAGGGGTAACTTTGACCCCTTATAACAAAATAATGAGGCTAGTTATGCCTTAATTAGACCCATATTACTTTCGAACATGTCGTAAGGAAGAGTTATTCATGTTTTAATATGGCATATATCATTTGGGGGCAGTAGGAAAAATTCAAGAAGTTTGTATATTCAAGGGGTAACTAATACAGCCATCGCATGCCAATGGCTGAGGTAGGGGTACTTTCAAGGCACCTTACAGGCTCAAATACCTAATTAACCCCCCACCTAAGATGAATAACTCTTGGGAAGGTTCTTAGGAAGGGATATATAGAACTTGGGCTTTATAGGAGGCATAAGGGTCTAGATTTGAAGGGTAAAAGTTGACCTGTCAAGGCCATGGATTTGTTGATGTCGGGGCTTAAAATACCTGAAATAGGGGTAAACTTTGACCCCCTTTAACAAAAGAATGAGTGTAGTTATGCGTTAATCAGACCCGTATTACTTTAGAACATGTCTTAAGGAAGAGTTATTCATGTAAGTTTTAATATGGCATATATTATTAGGGGGAAGCAGGAAAAATTCAAGAAGTTTGTATATTTAAGGGGTAACTAATACAGCCATTGCGTGCCAATGGCTGAGGTAGGGGTTCTTTCAAGGCACCTTACATGTCAAATGTCTAATTAACCCCCCACCCAAGGTAGATAACTCTTGGGTAGGTTATTAGGAAAAGTTATTCAGGACTTGGGCTTCATAGGAGGCATAGGGGTTTAAATATGAAGGGTAAAAGTTGACCTGTCAAGGCCATAGATTTGTAAATGTTGGGGCTTAAAATACCTGAAATAGGGGTAACTTTGACCCCTTATAACAAAAGAATGAGGCTAGTTATGCCTTAATCAGACCCATGTTACTTTCGAACATGTCTTAAGGAAGAGTTATTCATGTTTTAATATGGCATATATCATTTGGGGGCAGCAGGAAAAATTCAAGAAGTTTGTATATTCAAAGGGTAACTAATACAGCCATCGCATGCCAATGGCTGAGGTAGGGGTACTTTCAAGGAACCTTACAGGCTCAAATGCCTAATTAACCCCCCACCTAAGATGAATAAATATTGGGAAGGTTCCTAGGAAGGGATATATAGAACTTGGGCTTTATAGGAGGCATAGGGGTCTAGATTTGAAGGGTAAAAGTTGACCTGTCAAGGCCATGGATTTGTTGATGTTGGGGCTTAAAATACCTAAAATAGGGGTAACTTTGACCCCTTTTAACAAAAGAATGAGGGTAGTTATGCCTTAATCAGACCCAGATTACTTTAGAACATGTCTTCAGGAAGAGTTATTCATGTTTTGATATGGCATATATCATTAGGGGGCAGCAGGAAAAATTCAAGAAGTTTGTATATTTAAGGGGTAACTAATACAGCCATCGCATGCCAATGGCTGAGGTAGGGGTACTTTCAAGGCACCTTACATGCTCAAATGTCTAATTAACCCCCCACCCAAGGTAAATAACTCTTGGGTAGGTTATTAGGAAGAGATATTCAGGACTTGGGCTTCATAGGAGGCATAGGGGTCTAAATATGAAGGGTAAAAGTTGACCTGTCAAGGCCATATATTTGTAAATGTCGGCGCTTAAAATACCTAAAATAGGGGTAACTTTGACCCCTTATAACAAAAGAATGAGGCTAGTTATGCCTTAATCAGACCCATATTACTTTCGAACATGTCTTAAGGAAGAGTTATTCATGTTTTAATATGGCATATATCATTTGGGGGCAGCAGGAAAAATTCAAGAAGTTTGTATATTCAAAGGGTAACTAATACAGCCATCGCATGCCAATGGCTGAGGTAGGGGTACTTTCAAGGAACCTTACAGGCTCAAATGCCTAATTGACCCCTCACCTATGATGAATAAATAGTGGGAAGGTTCCTAGGAAGGGATATATAGAACTTTGGCTTTATAGGAGGCATAGGGGTCTAGATATGAAGGGTAAAAGTTGACCTGTCAAGGCCATGGATTTAATGATGTCGGGGCTTAAAATACCTGAAATAGGGGTAACTTTGACTCCTTATAACAAAAGAATGAGGGTAGTTATGCCTTAATCAGACCCGCATTACTTTAGAGCATGTCGTAAGGAAGAGTTATTCATGTTTTAATATGGCATATATCATTAGGAGGCAGCAGGAAAAATTCAAGAAGTTTGTATATTCACGGGGTAACTAATACAGCCATCGCATGCCAATGGCTGAGGTAGGGGTACTTTCGTGGCACCTTAGAGGCTCAAATGTCTAATAAACCCCCACCTAAGGTAAATAACTCTTGGGAATGTTCTCAGGAAGAGATATCCAGGACTTGGTACCGGTTTCATCGGAGGCATAGGGGTCTAGATATGAAGGGTAAAAGTTGACCTGTCAAGGCCATGGATTTGTAGATGTCGGGGCTAAAAATACTTGAAATAGGGGTAACTTTGACCCCTTATAACAAAAGAATGAGGGTAGTTATGCCTTAATCAGACCCAGATTACTTTAGAACATGTCTTAAGGAAGAGTTATTCATGTTTTGATATGGCATATATTATTTGGGGGCAGCAGGAAAAATTCAAGAAGTTTGTATATTTAAGGGGTAACTAATACAGCCATTGCGTACCCATGGCTGAGGTAGGGGTACTTAAAGGCACCTCAGAGGCTCAGATGTCTAATTAAACCCCCACCTAAGGTAAATAACTCTTGGGAAGGTTCCTAGGAAGAGATATTCAGGACTTGGGCTTCATAGGAGGCATAGGGGTCTATATATGAAGGGTAAAAGTTGACCTGTCAAGGCCATGGATTTGTTGATGTCGGGGCTTAAAATACCTGAAATAGGGGTAAATTTGACCCCTTATAACAAAAGAATGAGGGTAGTTATGCCTTAATCAGACCCGTATTACTTTAGAACATGTCTTAAGGAAGAGTTATTCATGTTTTTATATGGCATATATCATTAGGAGGCAGCAGGAAAAATTCAATAAGTTTGTATATTCAAGGGGTAACTAATCCCAGCAAACACAAAATATTTTTCAAAATATTTTTAAAAGGACTGAACAAAATTTGTTAGAAACATTCACAATAAACATGAATAAAACATTAGCAAAATGTTCAATAACCATAGGGAAAACATTAATGAAATAATGAATGTAAATAATGTTTTGCAATAAAAATATGATATTAGTAAAACATTTACGAGAATAAAGGAATATTTTCTTACAATATTAACCAATATTCTTTTCATAATAATGTCTGATAACATTATGTTATCTTTTATCAACATTTTTAGTTAATATTTAATGTCTGCGTATTACAAATGTTGTTTTTAACATTTATTGAATGTTTTATTAACATACTTTAAAATGTTTCTAAAACGTCTGAAAAAGTATAGATAAAATGTCAATTTAAACATTAATGAAACGTTAGACAATATTTTTCCAAAATATGTTTGAATATATCAAACTGTAATTTTTTTAACATTTAAAATAAATCTTTTAAAGCTGCCTAATAAAGGAATATTTTCTCACAATATTAACAAATATTTTTTTCATAATAATGTTTGATAACATTATATTATCTTTTATCAACATTTATGAGGTTAGTTATGCCTTAATCAGACCCATATTACTTTAGAACATGTCTTAAGGAAGGCTTATCCATGTTTTAATATGGCATATATCATTAGGGGGCAGCAGGAAAAATTCAAGAAGTTTTTTATAATTAAGGGGTAACTAATACAGCCATCGCGTGCCAATCGCTGAGGTAGGAGTACTTTCAAGGCCCCTTACAGGCTCAAATGCCCCAGTAACCCACCACCTAAGGTCAATACCTCTTGGGAATGTTCTTAGGAAGAGATATTCAGGACATGGGCTTCATAGGAGACATAGGGGTCTAGATATGGAGGGTAAAAGTTGACCTGTCAAGGCCATGGATTTGTAGATGTCGGGGCTTAAAATACCTGAAATAGGGGTAACTTTGACCCCTTATAACAAAAGAATGAGGTTAGTTATGCCTTAATCAGACCCATATTACTTTAGAACATGTCTTAAGGAAGGCTTATTCATGTTTTAATATGGCATATATCATTAGGGGGCAGCAGGAAAAATTCAAGAAGTTTTTTATAATCAAGGGGTAACTAATACAGCCATCGCGTGCCAATCGCTGAGGTAGGAGTACTTTCAAGGCCCCTTACAGGCTCAAATGCCCAAGTAACCCACCACCTAAGGTCAATACCTCTTGGGAATGTTCTTAGGAAGAGATATTCAGGACATGGGCTTCATAGGAGACATAGGGGTCTAGATATGGAGGGTAAAAGTTGACCGGTCAAGGCCATGGATTTGTAGATGTCGGGGCTTAAAATACCTGAAATAGGGGTAACTTTGACCACTCTTAACAAAAGAATGAGGGTAGTTATGCCTTAATCAGACCCATATTACTTTAGAACATGTCTTAAGGAAGAGTTATTCATGTTTTAATATGGCATATATCATTAGGGGGCAGCAGGAAAAATTCAAGAAGTTTGTATATTTAAGGGGTAACTAATACAGCCATCGCGTGCCCATGGCTGAGGTACGGGTACTTCAAAGCACCTTACAGGCTCAAATGTCTAATTAACCCCCCACCTAAGGTAAATTACTCTTGGGAAGGTTGCTGAGGAAGAGATATGCAGGACTTGGGCGTCATAGACGGCATAGGGGTCTAGATATGAAGGGTAAAAGTTGACCTGTCAAAGCCATGGATTTGTAGATGTCGGGGCTTAAAATACCTGAAATAGGGGTAACTTTGACTCCTTATAACAAAAGAATGAGGGTAGTTATGCCTTAATCAGACCCGCATTACTTTAGAGCATGTCGTAACGAAGAGTTATTCATGTTTTAATATGGCATATATCATTAGGAGGAAGCAGGAAAAATTCAAGAAGTTTGTATATTCACGGGGTAACTAATACAGCCATCGCATGCCAATGGCTGAGGTAGGGGTACTTTCGTGGCACCTTAGAGGCTCAAATGTCTAATAAACCCCCACCTAAGGTAAATAACTCTTGGGCAGGTTCTTAGGAAGAGATATCCAGGACTTGGGCTTCATAGGAGGCATAGGGCTCTAGATATGAAGCGTAAAAGTTGACCTGTCAAGGCCATGGATTTGTAGATGTCGGGGCTTAAAATACCTGAAATAGGGGTAACTTTGACCCCTTATAACAAAAGAATGAGTGTAGTTATGCCTTAATCAGACCCAGATTACTTTGGAACATGTCTTAAGGAAGAGTTATTCATGTTTTGATATGGCATATCTCATTTGGGGGCAGCAGGAAAAATTCAAGAAGTTTGTATATTTAAGGGGGAACTAATACAGCCATTGCGTACCCATGGCTGAGGTAGGGGTACTTCAAGGCACCTCAGAGGCTCAAATGTCTAATAAACCCCCACCTAAGGTAAATAACTCGTGGGCAGGTTCTTAGGAAGAGATATTCAGGACTTGGGCTTCATAGGAGGCATAGGGGTCTAGATAAGAAGGGTAAAAGTTGACATGTCAAGGCCATGGATTTGTAGATGTCGGGGATTAAAAAACCTGAAATAGGGGTAACTTTGACCCCTTTTAACAAAAGAATGAGGGTAGTTATGCCTTAATCAGACCCGTATTACTTTAGAACATGTCTTAAGGAAGAGTTATTCATGTTTTAATATGGCATATATTACTAGGGGGAAGCAGGAAAAATTCAAGAAGTTTGTATATTTAAGGAGTAACTAATACAGCCATTGCGTGCCAATGGCTGAGGTAGGGATACTTTCGTGGCCCCTTACAGACTCAAATGTCTAATTAACCCCCCAGCTAAGGTAAATAACTCTTGGGAAGGTTCTTAGGAAGAGATATCCAGGACGTGGGCTTCATAGGAGGCATAGGGGTCTATATATGAAGGGTAAATGTTGACATGTCAAGGCCATGGATTTGTAGATGTCGGGGCTTAAAATACCTGAAATAGGGGTAACTTTGACCCCTTATAACAAAAGAATGAGGCTAGTTATGCCTTAATCAGACCCATATTACTTTAGAACATGTCTTAAGGGAGAGTTATTCATGTTTTAATATGGCATATATCATTTGGGGGCAGCAGGAAAAATTCAAGAAGTTTGTATATTCAAGGGGTAACTAATACAGCCATCGCATGCCAATGGGTGAGGTAGGGGTACCTTCAAGGCACCTTACAGGCTCAAATGCCTAATTAACCCCCCACCTATGATGAATAACTCTTGGGAAGTTTCTTAGGAAGGGATATATAGAACTTGGGCTTTATAGGATGCATAGGGGTCTAGATTTGAAGGGTAAAAGTTGACCTGTCAAGGCCATGGATTTGTTGATGTCGGGGCTTAAAATACCTGGAATAGGGGTAACTTTGACCCCTTTTAACAAAAGAATGAGGGTAGTTATGCCTTAATCAGACCCGTATTACTTTAGAACATGTCTTATAAGGAAGAGTTATTCATGTTTTAATATGGCATATATCATTAGGGGGCAGCAGGAAAAATTCAAGAAGTTTGTATATTTAAGGGGTAACTAATACAGCCATCGTGTGCCAATGGCTGAGGTAGGGGTACTTTCGTGGCCCCTTACAGGCTCAAATGCCCGAGTAACCCACCACGTAAGATGAATAACTCTTGGGAAGGTTCTTAGGAAGAGATATCCAGGACTTGGGCTTTATAGGAGGCATAGGGGTCTAGATATGAAGGGTAAAAGTTGACCTGTCAAGGCCATGGATTTGTTGATGTCGGGGCTTAAAATACCTGAAATAGGGGTAACTTTGACTCCTTATAACAAAAGAATGAGGGTAGTTATGCCTTAATCAGACCCGCATTACTTTAGAGCATGTCGTACGGAAGAGTTATTCATGTTTTAATATGGCATATATCATTAGGAGGCAGCAGGAAAAATTCAAGAAGTTTGTATATTCACGGGGTAACTAATACAGCCATCGCATGCCAATGGCTGAGGTAGGGGTACTTTCGTGGCACCTTAGAGGCTCAAATGTCTAATAAACCCCCACCTAAGGTAAATAACTCTTGGGAAGGTTCTCAAGAAGAGATATCCAGGACTTGGGCTTCATAGGAGGCATAGGGGTCTAGATATGATGGGTGAAAGTTGACCTGTCAAGGCCATGGATTTGTAGATGTCGGGGCTAAAAATACCTGAAATAGGGGTAACTTTAACCCCTTATAACAAAAGAATGAGTGTAGTTATGCCTTAATCAGACCCAGATTACTTTAGAACATGTCTTAAGGAAGAGTTATTCATGTTTTGATATGGCATATATCATTAGGGGGCAGCAGGAAAAATTAAGAAGTTTGTATATTTAAGGGGTACCTAATACAGCCATTGCGTACCCATGGCTGAGGTAGGGGTACTTCAAGACACCTCAGAGGCTCAAATGTCTAATTAACCTCCCACCTAAGGTAGATAACTCTTGGGGAGGTTTCTAGGAAGAGATATTCAGGACTTGGGCTTCATAGGAGTCATAGGGGTCTAGATATGAAGGGTAAAAGTTGACCTGTCAAAGCCATGGATTTGTAGATGTTGGGGCTTAAAATACCTGAAATAGGGGTAACTTTGACCCCTTATAACAAAAATATGAGGTTAGTTATGCCTTAATCAGACCCATATTACTTTAGAACATGTCTTAAGGAAGGCTTATTCATGTTTTAATATGGCATATATCATTAGGGGGCAGCAGGAAAAATTGAAGAAGTTTTTTATAATTAAGGGGTAACTAATACAGCCATCGCGTGCCAATCGCTGAGGTAGGAGTACTTTCAAGGCCCCTTACAGGCTCAAATGCCCCAGTAACCCACCACCTAAGGTCAATACCTCTTGGGAATGTTCTTAGGAAGAGATATTCAGGACATGGGCTTCATAGGAGACATAGGGGTCTAGATATGGAGGGTAAAAGTTGACCTGTCAAGGCCATGGATTTGTAGATGTCGGGGCTTGAAATACCTGAAATAGGGGTAACTTTGACCCCTTATAACAAAAGAATGAGGTTAGTTATGCCTTAATCAGACCCATATTACTTTAGAACATGTCTTAAGGAAGGCTTATTCATGTTTTAATATGGCATATATCATTAGGGGGCAGCAGGAAAAATTCAAGAAGTTTTTTATAATCAAGGGGTAACTAATACAGCCATCGCGTGCCAATCGCTGAGGTAGGAGTACTTTCAAGGCCCCTTACAGGCTCAAATGCCCAAGTAACCCACCACCTAAGGTCAATACCTCTTGGGAATGTTCTTAGGAAGAGATATTCAGGACATGGGCTTCATAGGAGACATAGGGGTCTAGATATGGAGGGTAAAAGTTGACCGGTCAAGGCCATGGATTTGTAGATGTCGGGGCTTAAAATACCTGAAATAGGGGTAACTTTGACCACTCTTAACAAAAGAATGAGGGTAGTTATGCCTTAATCAGACCCATATTACTTTAGAACATGTCTTAAGGAAGAGTTATTCATGTTTTAATATGGCATATATCATTAGGGGGCAGCAGGAAAAATTCAAGAAGTTTGTATATTTAAGGGGTAACTAATACAGCCATCGCGTGCCCATGGCTGAGGTACGGGTACTTCAAAGCACCTTACAGGCTCAAATGTCTAATTAACCCCCCACCTAAGGTAAATTACTCTTGGGAAGGTTGCTGAGGAAGAGATATGCAGGACTTGGGCGTCATAGACGGCATAGGGGTCTAGATATGAAGGGTAAAAGTTGACCTGTCAAAGCCATGGATTTGTAGATGTCGGGGCTTAAAATACTTGAAATAGGGGTAACTTTGACCACTCTTAACAAAAGAATGAGGGTAGTTATGCCTTAATCAGACCCAGATTACTTTAGAACATGTCTTAAGGAAGAGTTATTCATGTTTTGATATGGCATATATCATTAGGGGGCAGCAGGAAAAATTCAAGAAGTTTGTATATTTAAGGGGTAACTAATACAGCCATCGCGTGCCAATGGCTGAGGTAGGGGTACTTTCGTGGCCCCTTACAGGCTCAAATGCCCCAGTAACCCACCACCTAAGGTCAATACCTCTTGGGAATGTTCTTAGGAAGAGATATTCAGGACATGGGCTTCATAGGAGACATAGGGGTCTAGATATGGAGGGTAAAAGTTGACCGGTCAAGGCCATGGATTTGTAGATGTCGGGGCTTAAAATACCTGAAATAGGGGTAACTTTGACCACTCTTAACAAAAGAATGAGGGTAGTTATGCCTTAATCAGACCCATATTACTTTAGAACATGTCTTAAGGAAGAGTTATTCATGTTTTAATATGGCATATATCATTAGGGGGCAGCAGGA
Organism: Maea johnstoni; assembly: GCA_963942565.1. Lineage (NCBI taxonomy): Eukaryota > Metazoa > Annelida > Polychaeta > Spionida > Magelonidae > Maea > Maea johnstoni. Next base: position 39,757,793 of record OZ012684.1, read on the forward strand.
AAAATTCAAGAAGTTTGTATATTTAAGGGATAACTAATACAGCCATCGCATGCCAATGGCTGAGGTAGGGGTACTTTTAAGGCGCCTTACAGGCTCAAATGTCTAATTAACCCCCCACCCAAGGTAAATAACTCTTGGGTAGGTTATTAGGAAGAGATATTCAGGACTTGGGCTTCATATAGGAGGCATATATGGGGTCTAAATATGAAGGGTAAAAGTTGACCTGTCAAGGCCATAGATTTGTAATTGTCGGGGCTTAAAATAACTGAAATAGGGGTAACTTTGACCCCTTTTAACAAAAGAATGAGGGTAGTTATGCCTTAATCAGACCCGTATTACTTTAGAACATGTCTTAAGGAAGAGTTATTCATGTTTTAATATGGCATATATCATTAGGGGGCAGCAGGAAGAATTCAAGAAGTTTGTATATTTAAGGGGTAACTAATACAGCCATCGCGTGCCAATGGCTGAGGTAGCGGTACTTTCGTGGCCCCTTACAGGCTCAAATGCCCAAGTAACCCACCACCTAAGGTGAATAACTCTCAGAAACGTTCTTAGGAAGAGATATCCAGGACTTGGGCTTTATAGGAGGCATAGGGGTCTAGATATGAAGGGTAAAAGTTGACCTGTCAAGGCCATGGATTTGTTGATGTCGGGGCTTAAAATACCTGAAATAGGGGTAACTTTGACTCCTTATAACAAAAGAATGAGGGTAGTTATGCCTTAATCAGACCCGCATTACTTTAGAGCATGTCGTACGGAAGAGTTATTCATGTTTTAATATGGCATATATCATTAGGAGGCAGCAGGAAAAATTCAAGAAGTTTGTATATTCACGGGGTAACTAATACAGCCATCGCATGCCAATGGCTGAGGTAGGGGTACTTTCGTGGCACCTTAGAGAGGCTCAAATGTCTAATAAACCCCCACCTAAGGTAAATAACTCTTGGTAAGGTTCTCAAGAAGAGATATCCAGGACTTGGGCTTCATAGGAGGCATAGGGGTCTAGATATGATGGGTAAAAGTTGACCTGTCAAGGCCATGGATTTGTAGATGTCGGGGCTAAAAATACCTGAAATAGGGGTAACTTTGACCCCTTATAACAAAAGAATGAGTGTAGTTATGCCTTAATCAGACCCAGATTACTTTAGAACATGTCTTAAGGAAGAGTTATTCATGTTTTGATATGGCATATATCATTAGGGGGCAGCAGGAAAAATTAAGAAGTTTGTATATTTAAGGGGTACCTAATACAGCCATTGCGTACCCATGGCTGAGGTAGGGGTACTTCAAGGCACCTCAGAGGCTCAAAAGTCTAATTAACCCCCCACCTAAGGTAGATAACTCTTGGCAAGGTTCCTAGGAAGAGATATTCAGGACTTGGGCTTCATAGGAGTCATAGGGGTCTAGATATGAAGGGTAAAAGTTGACCTGTCAAAGCCATGGATTTGTAGATGTCGGGGCTTAAAATACCTGAAATAGGGGTAACTTTGACCCCTTATAACAAAAGAATGAGGTTAGTTATGCCTTAATCAGACCCATATTACTTTAGAACATGTCTAAAGGAAGGCTTATTCATGTTTTAATATGGCATATATCATTAGGGGGCAGCAGGAAAAATTCAAGAAGTTTTTTATAATTAAGGTGTAACTAATACAGCCATCGCGTGCCAATCGCTGAGGTAGGAGTACTTTCAAGGCCCCTTACAGGCTCAAATGCCCCAGTAACCCACCACCTAAGGTCAATACCTCTTGGGAATGTTCTTAGGAAGAGATATTCAGGACATGGGCTTCATAGGAGACATAGGGGTCTAGATATGGAGGGTAAAAGTTGACCTGTCAAGGCCATGGATTTGTAGATGTCGGGGCTTAAAATACCTGAAATAGGGGTAACTTTGACCACTCTTAACAAAAGAATGAGGGTAGTTATGCCTTAATCAGACCCATATTACTTCAGTACATGTCTTAGGGAAGAGTTATTCGTGTTTTAATATGGCATATATCATTAGGGGGCAGCAGGAAAAATTCAAGAAGTTTGTATATTTAAGGGATAACAAATACAGCCATCGCGTGCCCATGGCTGAGGTACGGGTACTTCAAAGCACCTTACAGGCTCAAATGTCTAATTAACCCCCCACCTAAGGTAGATTACTCTTGGGAAGGTTGCTGAGGAAGAGATATGCAGGACTTGGGCGTCATAGACGGCATAGGGGTCTAGATATGAAGGGTAAAAGTTGACCTGTCAAAGCCATGGATTTGTAGATGTCGGGGCTTAAAATACTTGAAATAGGGGTAACTTTGACCACTCTTAACAAAAGAATGAGGGTAGTTATGCCTTAATCAGACCCAGATTACTTTAGAACATGTCTTAAGGAAGAGTTATTCATGTTTTGATATGGCATATATCATTAGGGGGCAGCAGGAAAAATTCAAGAAGTTTGTATATTTAAGGGGTAACTAATACAGCCATCGCGTGCCAATGGCTGAGGTAGGGGTACTTTCGTGGCCCCTTACAGGCTCAAATGCCCAAGTAACCCACCACGTAAGATGAATAACTCTTGGGAAGGTTCTCAGGAAGAGATATCCAGGACTTGGGCTTCATAGGAAGCATAGGGGTCTAGATATGAAGGGTAAAAGTTGACCTGTCAAGGCCATGGATTTGTAGATGTCGGGGCTAAAAATACCTGAAATAGGGGTAACTTTGACCCCTTATAACAAAAGAATGAGGTTAGTTATGCCTTAATCAGACCCATATTACTTTAGAACATGTCTTAAGGAAGGCTTATTCATGTTTTAATATGGCATATATCATTAGGGGGCAGCAGGAAAAATTCAAGAAGTCTTTTATAATTAAGGGGTAACTAATACAGCCATCGCGTGCCAATCGCTGAGGTAGGAGTATTTTCAAGGCCCCTTACAGGCTCAAATGCCCAAGTAACCCACCACCTAAGGTCAATACCTCTTGGGAATGTTCTTAGGAAGAGATATTCAGGACATGGGCTTCATAGGAGACATAGGGGTCTAGATATGGAGGGTAAAAGTTGACCTGTCAAGGCCATGGATTTGTAGATGTCGATGCTTAAAATACCTGAAATAGGGGTAACTTTGACCACTCTTAACAAAAGAATGAGGGTAGTTATGCCTTAATCAGACCCATATTACTTTAGAACATGTCTTAAGGAAGAGTTATTCATGTTTTAATATGGCATATATCATTAGGGGGCAGCAGGAAAAATTCAAGAAGTTTGTATATTTAAGGGATAACAAATACAGCCATCGCGTGCCCATGGCTGAGGTACGGGTACTTCAAAGCACCTTACAGGCTCAAATGTCTAATTAACCCCCCCACCTAAGGTAAATTACTCTTGGGAAGGTTCCGAGGAAGAGATATGCAGGACTTGGGCTTCATAGGAGGCATAGGGGTCTAGATATGAAGGTTAAAAGTTGACCTGTCAAAGCCATGGATTTGTAGATGCCTGGGCTTAAAATACTTGAAATAGGGGTAACTTTGACCCCTTATAACAAAAGAATGAGGTTAGTTATGCCTTAATCAGACCCATATTAGTTTAGAACATGTCTGAAGGAAGGGTTATTCATGTGTTAATATGGCATATATCACTAGGAGGCAGCAGGAAAAATTCAAGAAGTTTGTATAATTTGATAATTAGAGAGTTAATTCTGCATATATGACGCCTGTGAAGATGATAGTGGCGCATCCTATTGTCTGACAGTGAAACTAACGGACAAAGAAACTAGCGTAGCTCCCCTTCTATTTTTTTTTTACATTACATTTTTGTCCGTTTTTAAACATTCCGGATCCTTCCAAACGGAAAAATCTGGAATGTTACACACGGACTATCAAGGCAGTGTACAGTATAGCGAAGCGGCACCAGACGCTAAGTACGCTATATATAAACACAAGCGGAAATATCGTGTTCTACAGTATACAAACTTCTTGAATTTTTCCTGCAGCCCCTAATGATATATGCCCTATTAAAATATGAATAACTCTTCCTTAGGATATGTTCTAACGTAATATTGGTCCATTTAAGGCATAACTACCCTCAGTCTTTTGTTATAAGGGGTAAAGGTTACCCCTATTTCAGGTATTTTAAGACCTGACATCAACGAATCCATGGCCATGACACGTCAACTTTTACCCTTCATATCTAGACCCCTATGCCTCCTATGAAGCCCAAGTCCTGAATATCTTTTCCTAAGAACCTTCCCAAGAGTTATTTACCTTAAGTGGGGGGTTACTTGGACATTTGAGCCTGCAAGGGGCCTCAAAAGTACCCCTACCTCAGCCATTGGCACGCGATGGCTGTATTAGTTACCCCTTAATTATACTAACTTCTTGAATTTTTCCTGCAACCCCCTAATGATATATGCCCTATTAAAACATGAATAACTCTTCCTTAAGACATGTTCTAAAGTAATATGGGTCTGATTAAGGCATAACTACCATCATTCTTTTGTTATAAGGGGTCAAAGTTACCCCTATTTCAGGTATTTTAAGCCCCGACATCTACAAATCCATGGCCTTGACAGGTCAACTTTTACCCTCCATATCCTGAGCCCTATGACTCCTATGAAGCCCAAGTCTTGAATGTCCCTTCCTAAGAACCTTCTCAAGAGTTATTTACCTTAGGTGAGGAGTTACTTGGACATTTGAGCCTGTAAGGGGCCTCAAAAGTACCCCTACCTCAGCCATTGGCACGCAATGGCTGTATTAGTTACACACACACACACACACACACACACACACACACACACACACAGCGATTTGAATAAAGAAGGGTGAATTTCAGCTATGAAAGGCAAATTTTTTTGGAGGGTTTTGGAAAAATTTGGATAGTGTGTGCATGCTTGTTATATTTAGTGCAGAGCATCCCCAGGCTGCCCCGGTATATACCGGTAATATGCCTTTGTTCTTAACTGAATTTCTGAAGATGAACAAAGCCTACACCCATATGAAAAGAAAATGTAGTTATTTACATGTTTTAACGATTAGCAAAAACAACCTTCAAAGCAAACATCATGCTTCAACTGGAACCGAGAGATTTCTGACTGGCACGCCCAGCCTTCACGGCAAACTATGGATGAAATTTTGAATTTAATCATGATCACTTTTTCTGCCAAATTCAGATTTTATTGTGACAGCCCAGATGTAAATTTTGCAGTACGTGCTTAGAACAAACCCCATCGTTGTAGGTTCGTTTCCTTTTTCATTTTTGTAGACACAAACAAAGAAGGAGCATGTTGTTATAACACTTATTCAGCCGAAATTCAGTTGCTGATACAGGGCTGGTCCAGGGATCTTATACAAATCACCATTCACAATTCAAAATAATGATTTTGTTGCTGTTAAAAAAAATTATAAATCCTCTGGTCCTCCACCGGTTACAACTGGTTCCATTAACCCTGCCTGCATCAGGAGCGTGCTAGTGCTACAAACAACCCCTGAATATAAACTTAATACATGAAGATTATTGGAAAATACTTCGAGACCTATGTTATAATTAAAGACTACATATACAGGTACAGCCTTCTCAAGATGTTTTCATATGTTTAGGTTGATATGCGCACGCCACAAGCGTGGATTAGTTTTGGAGAATTGACAGTGGTGTCGACGTCCAAATTTGAGAGTCCTAGAGCACGCAGACAATTGGTCCTGGGGCCTGGTTCTCGTATCGTAAGGTGCGATTTTCATTGTTGAAAATCGTACTTTACGATTTTTCTGTTTCTCGAAGCTGCGACTATTGTAAATATTTACAAAAGTCGCGTAAAATTTACGATAACCTCAGAGGTCATCGTAAATTTACGAATGACGTCTTGTTGCATGGCAACGTCGGGTAATCTTGCGCACCGACACGGGCACTTGACCATACATATAATTTATCTATATTTATAAATAACCTGTGTATGTTGATATATGTTTAAATAATACATACACGTACATAAATATTAATCATTTATTCATGGATAATTGTTTAAATATGATAAAATAAATGGTTTCTGAATATTTATTAGGTCTCAACGGCTTGTTCTTAATGTGCCTCAGCTTGGTACGACGTTTCTTGGAGTAGATGGCAGCACTGGCCTTCTAGATACTATAGGGAGAATAGGACGCAAACCTTTTCCTCTTTACAGAATCACCTTAAGGTGATTCGGTAGATAAACAAACACACCTCATTGTAGCATAATCATAGAACAATGTGTATCTCCACCAATGTGAACCGAAAACCAAAATCTTAATCTGAAAATTAAGCAGCCTTCCATGCTAAAAACCAATCAGACAACAAATCTCTCTCTCTCTCTCTCTCTCTCTCTCTCTCTCTCTCTCTCTCTCTCTCTCTCTCTCTCTCTCTCTCTTCCCACCGAGGCCTCTCATATGAGTAACCATTTGCCAGGGTTTCCGTCATCTTTCAGCTTGTTTGCATTGAGAAATTTGGGCCAATTAACACATCACCTTTTCATAGAATGAACTACGAATATATTGATACTCATATAAGGCTTTGTTAGAGACCACAGGGAACGTATAACGACAGTGCATTTCTACTAGATCTAGTATGTTATAGGCGCATTTTCGCTTGTACAAGACGAGATATCAGTTTGTGCGAAAGGAGGGCACACTGACTTAGGCTGCCTATAACATATCTACCTTTATACCATACCTTTTAAAAACAACTAGAGGGTTGAAGAACTGTCAAAACATTTGGTCCATATTTGTTTTATGCAGTGTGACTACATGATATTTTGGGGTTAACTTTATAAAATGTTTTCAAACTTTTTTTTTTCAATATCCATCCTTCTATACAGTAGACGAAAATTACATGGAGTATCGGCCACCAGATGTCGCTACGTTCCCTGGGTTATAGCGGGGTATCCCAATATACCCTGCTTTCAGCCAATAGGCGTTCTCTATTCGCATCAGACAGCTCATTAATGACCCGAGTGCAACACTTAGTACACTGCAGGCGTGTTACAACACCTCTAACCATAGCTTGCGCGCTGGGTCTATTTTTCTTTAAAGGACAATTACACCGTCAGGCTAATATATGCTGAGAACTTACTTTAGTATGTATACTTTACAGTCCCTGTTCACCTGAATACTGTTTGGCTTCCTTACCTCTGAAATTGCACTTAATTGCCAACCCCCAACCAGCCATTAAGCTCAAGACCATGGGAGCCATTGTATCCCACAATGCACTGCTACTCTACATCTGACAGGCAGTCCAGGCCAGAATAGTTGCACTTCCTGTATGTGCAGCACCCGGCATCACACATGAAACCATGACAACAATGTTGTGAAAATGGTGATTTGTGCTGTTTATTGGATGCTACAACAGATATGACAGGGGAAAAAGAAAGGGAATTTCCTTTTTCTCCATTTCAAACCTAAAGATTAACCCACAAAAAGAAGGATTAAGCAGCAAGATGGCTATTCAACATTGGGACAGAATGGACAATGAAAAACTAATCATTTAAGTGGAGCCCAAAGTGTTTGTCATGAACACTTTGAGGAATCTTGTTTTGAGGCAGAACTACAAACAAAACTTGGATTTAGGAGGTTTAAACACCCGAAACCTGGTGCAGTGCCTACAATATTCAATTTTGATCCCACACAGAGCCATGTTCAACAAATGAGAAAAGAAAAGGGTCCAGAAGTGCTCAAAAAAGAAGGCAATATCTGTTACATCAAATTGTTGGAAGACAATTTCTCTTTAAAGGGTACAATCAAATGGCTAAGAAAGGGAGTGGGATAATAATACACTTAACATTTGTTATGGATAAGTTTGTTTCTGCCAAACCCCTTAATTTGCTGATTATTTATTCTATACCCTTAACATCAGAGTCATATAACTCATCATTTTGATTGTTTGTATGACAGCTGGGAAAGGTTTGTATCAAATGACTTCCCTTAATAATTTTTAAATCTTAAAACTAGACTTGTAAACCCATCAGGGAAAGTGTTCCTTAGATTGACAGTACTAGCCAAGTCAATTGCATTACATGACTAATTGATTAGTAGTTCCCCAGATTCACTTCCTGCAATGGTGATAGCAATCAACAAAATTGTGTTGAGATGGCTGTTTCCTGAGCACCTGCTGTCCCCAGGGTGTTTTCAACTCTGGGAAGTGCTTGCAATTGTTGTAATCTACCCTACTTACTATATCCTGCCTTTTAACAACTACAATGTAAATCAGTACAAACAGACAATAATTTACAATCAGTGTACTATCTGACTGTGGTCTAGAGCGATGGGAAGGGTAAGTATTTTACTCTTACATCTTAAACTTACAGAATCTAGATAGTGTGTCCTTGTAAACTCAATAAATATATCATATGATCTTTGTCAAATTCCTACTACTAGAAGAAACAGGACACAATGCATTTGGGCACACTCCTAGCCTTGTGTATGCTGATGCTGGCTATGGCAGAGGTTGTGCAACTATTCTGTCATGAGCTAGTTTCAAAATGGCCGCCCCCAGATACATGGCAAAACATGACTTAAAACAGCAATAAACTTTTAATGTGGAGGTGGGTGGTTGTGATGTCTTGGATATGAGTAGAGTATACCCTAAGACACTATTTGGGCCCATGTTTTATTCATGGTGGAATTGTCCTTTAAAGAAAATATTTTTTCTTAAAGAGAAATATTTTTTTCTGTAAAGAAAAATAGATCATTTTTTCTTTTCAGAAAAACATTTTTTCTTTAAAGACATATAGTGAATAAACGCATGAATGGCATTCCATAGTAATTCGTACCCGCTGCATCTCCCCGGTATCTACCTCTCTGTTCTATACCAAACCTAGTGCACCTTGATGGAGATAAGTATTATTACATTTATGCCTATCAAATGATCACACATGTTCTTTGCTAACGAATTACATCATCTACAGGAGAAAGTTTTCTACTGGTAAATCAGATACTTAAATTCTCGTTCCACTAGACACGTCAGGTTGTGGTATTGCGGTCTCTGCCTTTACATTTTTTTCTTATTCCCTAACTGTTTGAAATGGTTATTGCTTTACATTTTTGCAGCCGACATGGATCCTTAGTAAGTGTAACCATTATATTACCCCGCAACTACATGTATCATACTCGGTAATTTTATCAACACCATAGCTATCCACTTCTATCTTGAGTCCATGCGCCCTCTGACGGCTTAAAACGCAACTAATCAAATATAATCATATTTGTAAGATATTTATAGAGGGATTGTTAAGCCATAAAAGAACAGCATCTTATTGAGGATCATTTGCTCAAAATGCATTTTAGCACGAAAGAATATGTGGTTGTGCACAATGCGTAAGTTCAGTTAGAGGTATGAATTGGTTAGACCAGAGGATAGGGATTAAGACCCAGAAAGACTCAATTCAAGAGGTGAACTTTTGGATTGAAGGTGTAATATTTTGGAGGGACACGCGAAGCTGTGCGGAGACAGGGCGCCCGCGACAGCACGTCAGGTGGAGAAGAAATGTGTCAATCTCACTAAAATCTAGAGACAAGAGCTGATCACCTAACCAGTGATTACCCATATTGAGAAGGCATTGTACCTTGGGCTTGAAAAGCGAGCAAGCTCGCAAAATAAAGAATTGGCGCAAAAACGTCGAGCCAGACAGGTGTGTTGGAAAGGCCAAGACATTCTGCACTGTATGCATTCTATGGCGTGTCCTTTTAGCTGGTGTGTCTGCTATAACTAACTAGTCAAAGTAAGCAACCAATCACTATTGCTACATGACTGCGATACTCCTAGCTTTCTTATCGCCATCAGTTGACAAAAATGTTAACCAACAAGGATTATGATACCTCAGACAGACCAAACCAGGGTTAGGTGTCCAACTGACGCACAGTGCGATAAAGTCCGCAATATGTACGACAAAACAACCCCTGAAATCACTGTTTAACTCAGGGAATTATCGGGAAGCATGACCAAAGATTCCGTTAAATGTTTCACTTGCATTTTTAATTACGTAAAGATTGTACCATTTATTGATACCACATGGTGGATGATATAGGTCTTCATCATTGCTACGATGGCTGATATTGAAGTGCCGCCTGGTGACAATATTCAAAGTGACTTTTCGCACTGCGCTTGCTTAAAATTGCTGTCCAGGGGCCTGTTTCTCGTATCGTAAAGTACGAATCGTTCCTAATTTACGATTTCCTAAATTTAGGAACGTCTTTACGAAAATCAGTTATTGCGTTTCTCGAAGCTCTTTGTAAATGAATTCAAAATCTTCTAATTGATGACGTCATTTGCGGGGACACGATCGCATGGTCAGACACAATTTAAATGTTTTTGTTATATAATAGGGATAGCAGGGGTGTGGTAAGGAACAAGACAAAACAAACTTTTTATTCGTTCTCCTTTATTCTTCAGACACCTGTGCCTGTACCAATATATAGCATGTCATCTTATAGCACATAGTAAACAACGGCCATGTACCGGCGTTTGTGTTGCTTGAACTACCTTTACTGCAGACACAACTATCAGGCCAATATGTGAATAACTTACATGATTGTCTTTTTCTTTGACTTTGAACCATTTATTTCATACATGGGTCTAATAGTTCTAACGATTTATTTTATAGCCTACACATGGTGAACATGCGGAACATGAATGTTTTAAGAATTGAGGTCGTAAAGTACAAGATAACCGAATGGTCAGATGTGATTTTTTTTAATGTCACACGTTGAATCTTAGATGAATAATTCATCGAGGTTTGAATACAATGTAGTGTATGTCCAGTCCTGTTACGATGGTTTGTCATCATGTTCTTGAGGAAACGATGATACTAGAAGGTGTCGCCATCTTTACTCCATTGACAGAACTAATGTTTAGGCAAGCCGGGAATCGTAGAAGAAAACAGGAATAACAACTTTCAGTCAACTTTTCTCAAAATATGGCGTTGGTCAAATATGTTTGTACTTAAATGCAATACAAAGTGCATTTCCATTCCAGTTATTGGGCTTCACTGTCATGATCTAGTGGAAACTGTAGTACTAGATGGTGTCGCCATCTTTACTCAAATGATATAACTAAACTTTAAGAATGTGAGAAAAATATTTCAAGGGGATTTGTAAAACCAATCAGGAATAACAAATGAGAATAATGGTGATGGTCTTTTATAAACCTATATTCATCGCAGTGATAGTAGGATGGTCGAATGTTTTACTTCTATGAACTTGTTCAATATAGATAGTACAGTGGTATAGGATTAAATTAATAATGTTTTCATCTATCTAAGGTATAGGTAGTGTCATTTTGAAGGGGAGATGTATGGAATGGCACCGTCAGAGTTTTTTTATCAAAATATTTTCCAATATTTTCCAAAAGCAAATAAATTAAGAAATACTTGACACAGCAGCCGCGGTATAGGGTGATCGAATGTATTATTACATTATCATAGTATTGTATATTTACCTTTAAGATAAATTAAGTACGTTGCTATATGTAGTATAATATTGAAGGGGGATATGTATGGAACGCACCTTTTTTATGGCCATACCTTCTACCCCAACCCATCTTTTCCTCAGTATATTTGTCCCATAATTGGTCACCGGGATAATCCTGAGATGGTCTGCTTAACCATTTCTAGAAAAATCTGACCGTGTTCCCAAATGGTCGCACGGTGCTTTAAAAAGTTCCAGATACTCCCCTTTCATTTGAGACCAAGAAATAAGAGCTACCCGGTGGGGTAATTAAACTCTGGTTTTAAAGCCATTTGAGGATTTCGCCGCTAGTCTATTCCATGACAATCCATCATGTTTATTATAGTTTAGTGGGTACTTTCAATTCTTGTACGATAGAAAATCCCAACAGCACGGATTGAGGATGTGGTGATTTCCGCAGGTAGAATTTCTGAAAGTTCCAATGTCTATTCACAAGTACCTGACTGGCATCAGCTCTTAACAGATTTGGGGGAACATGGAAAAGTAAAATATGTTTAGACAGTATAATTAACAGCATAGGTTAGGCCTATTTACTGACCACATACATTGCATACCTTACACCCCTTATTACCCCCCAAAGGGGTTAGGAGTTCCTCTAGAAATCGTCGTGTGCATCAATGATACTTTTGACAATAACTTTAGAATTAATAATAACTTTACAAAATATTTGAAGGAGAGTTGTTGGTTATGCTTTGATGAACATTTCTTCTTCATATATTTTCCCAACTATACATTCTGCTGAAATATTTTACCAAAATTGTCAGGCTGCTTTTGGCCTTTGTGAGCATTAATGGGTTAATATCTATGGCCCCAGATAAGACTTCTGCTTCGTATCCCTATAAGTGATTATGATTCCATATAGTAATATGCACGAACACATACAGGGAGAAAAAGAAAGATGAACTATATTTTTAAATTCTGGTCTTGGTGACTATATTTTATTCATGGGGTTGGCATCCCAAATGAAAAACTTAGTGAGTTAAATAGTCGGTATATATATATATATATATGTATATATATATATATATATATATGTATATATATATATATATATATATATATATATATATATATATATATATATATATATATATATATATATATATATATATATATATATATAAATATATATATATATATATATATATATATATATATATATATATATATATATATATATATATATATATATATATGTATATATATATATATATACATATATATTTGAGTTTATAGTTGAGCGAGACCTAGAAGCCATGTTTGTTCGCATAGAGACATAAACGGTGCGATGACACCTCCGAGGTGTCATCATACCGTTTATCAACGTTGACTTGCGATGACGACCTGAACGGGAGAACGTTGATCAACGTTGATGGTGCTGAACAAGGCCATCTTTTATCTCGTACACAGGTTCTGCCATAACGTTTTACCATCTCTGACATGTATACATGTTCCACTGCCTACTTTTTTAATCTTTTTTCCTATATTCAGGTTCTGCCATCCTGTTTTAACATCTCTGACATAGTATACATGTTCTGCCGCCTACTTTCTCAATCTTTTTTCCCATATACAGGTTCTGCCATCCTGTTTTAACGCCTCTGACATGTTCCGCCGCCCCTTTTTTTAACATTTTATCCTATATACAGGTTCTGCCATCCTGTTTTACCATTTTTTAAACAGTATACATGTTCCGCCGCCCCCTTTTTTCAGTCTTTTTTCCTATAAACAGGTTCTGCCATCCTGTTTTACCATCTTTTAAACAGTATACATGTTCCGCCGCCCCTTTTTTTCAATCTTTTTTCCTATATACAGGTTCTGCCATCCTGTTTTACCATTTTTTAAACAGTATACATGTTCCGCCGCCCCCTTTTGCAACCTATTCTCCTATATACAGGTTCTGCCATCCTGTTTAACCATCTTTTAAACAGTATACATGTTCCGCCGCCCCCTTTTTTCAATCTTTCTTCCTATATACAGGTTCTGCCATCCAGTTTTACCATTTTTTAGACAGTATACATGTTCCGCCGCCCCCTTTTTTCAATCTTTTTTCCTATATACAGGTTCTGCCATCCTGTTTTACCATTTTTTAAACAGTATACATGTTCCGCCGCCCCCTTTTTTCGATCTTTTTTCTGATATACAGGTTCTGCCATCCTGTTTTACCATCTTTTAAACAGTATACATCTTCCGCCGCCCCCTTTTTTCAACCTATTCTCCTATATACAGTTTCTGCCATCCTGTTTTACCATCCTTTAAACAGTATACATCTTCCGCCCCCCCCCGTTTTTCAATCTTTTTTCCTATATACAGGTTCTGCCATCCTGTTTTACCATTTTTTAAACAGTATACATGTTCCGCCGCCCCCTTTTTTCAATCTTTTTTTCCGATACACAGGTTCTGCCATCCTGTTTTACCATCTTTTAAACAGTATACATGTTCCGCCACCCCCTTTTTTCAAACTTTTTTCCTATATACAGATTCTGCCATCCTGTTTTACCATATTTTAAACAGTATACATGTTCCGCCGCCCCCGTTTTTCAATCTTTTTTCCTATATACAGGTTCTGCCATCCTGTTTTACCATTTTTTAAACAGTATACATGTTCTGCCGCCCTCTTTTTCAATCTTTTTTTCTATATACAGGTTCTGCCATCCTGTTTTAACATCTTTGAAACAGTATACATGTTTCACCGCCCCTTTTTTCAATCTTTTTTCCTATATACAGGTTCTGCCTTGTGGGGCGGGTTTTCTTTGGGTTGGTTTAGCCTCGGGTTCGACGTGGGCCTTGTTCAAAACCATAAACGTTGATTAACGTTGATCTAACGTATCCCGTTCAGATCGTCATCGCAAGTAAACGTTGATACCATTCAGATTCCGTTTTCCCACCACGTTGATCAACGTTGATGGTCATTTAAGTATATCAGAACTAAATATTCAATGATTGGAAGAGCTAATATAAGACCACACAGTGAAATGGTACGGGTGCATGTGACACTCATTCGGTGTCCACTTGGGTCCCCTTGGTACCTGACTGCTGTAAACAATGGTGGTGATTAACTTTGAGAAGTGCTCGGGAGGTGCTTGTGGAATACGCAGTGGATTTTCTAACCACATACACCTCGCAAGCACTACGCAAAGTTTTATACTTAGAGTCCGAGAGCTGCTGAAGTGGACTAGATATGCAATCTTCTCGGAACGGAACCATTTAAATCCTAAAAATAAAATGTTGTTATAAGAACAAGCTTGGTACCCTTTCCAACACAAGTCGAATTTGCAGACTCACTCAAAAGTATTTTTCAAATCATAGTAAAAATTAATCCCCATTATGATAGGAAATTTTCAAACTTTAAATCATTTACTGCATTGTATTACCCAATACACATTTGACGATGTAATTCCCATATCAGTTATCACATCTTCAAGTTTAATTTCTTTACCTTGTTTTCTATTTTATATATACATGTACCCTTCTTTGTATACAGGATAAGCACATTTACTATTTTCCCCCAAAATTGAGTTTCCTAGTAAATAATCAAAAGCTGTTAGTTTTATTTGTCGGTCTATTGTATCTTTCAATCAATTTTCAGTCAGGACGGCTTGTTGCCGCACTAACAATTCTTAATTATTTACCGGCACACCCGGCGAAAACCACCGCCTAACCCCATGTCAATGGCCAATCCTCACATGCTCCGACTGGGATTTGAACCCGGGTAGCAGTGAGAGACAATGCCCTAGACAACACGGCTATCAGGGCAGGCCCTACAACCATACAACTGGCTGATCACGACTTAGCCTCAATATGTCAGAGGAAGTGACGAAAATCGAATTTCCAAATTCCAGTCTTGCACAAACCTGACCACATGGACTATTCGGTTTCTGGTACAAACACAACTTGTAAACAATGGCACCTATTTATCTCTGTCTAATTGTTAGGCTAGGTATGAACAGATTTACTAATTGCGATGGCACATACATCAGATGAATTTGTAACATTACATTAACAGATAAAACAGATAAACAATGTTACAATATACAGGGTTTTC
This sequence comes from Maea johnstoni, assembly GCA_963942565.1. Lineage (NCBI taxonomy): Eukaryota > Metazoa > Annelida > Polychaeta > Spionida > Magelonidae > Maea > Maea johnstoni. The sequence goes on from OZ012684.1 coordinate 39,773,298, forward strand.
AATATTGACCAAAACATTAATCAGAAATAGGAGGCTGACAACCAAGTCAAACACTGTGCTTTAGCCTGTTGTTTCATGTTACTAATGACAGGAATAATACATTCAACCCAACTGACCCCACTCGGATTAATTTCCTGTTCTACAGTACTGTGTAATTGTGCTTGGCATATGAGCATATTTTGTGGAATTTTAGCTTTAATCAGATGGCAGCAGTTGAACTTTGAACTGAATACGTATTTTTTTCACTTTCAACGAAAAATGTCGTGGGAAATGTTTATAAAGTTGCAGTAGGGAACAATTACATAAAATGAGACACTGTTCCCTCCACACTAATCTATCGTTAGAATTTGCAAAACTTGATGTAACATTCTTGGTCCGTAATTGTGGAAGGACGCCCCGTTAAAACACTGTACATTTTTTCTTCAGTTTTTTACTCTCACATTTTAAACCCTGCTGCGAAGGTACGGGTACTCTTGTAATGGTTAACTGTATTGTGTTGTATTGTATGTTTATTGACTGCACTGCCAAGTGTACAGAATCATATATAGAGTGTACAATAGCTATCTTACCCATGAAAACCTAAACGTTTTTTTTTAAGTTTCAATAAATGTATTTGTACAATCTATTTTGATATTTTTACAAGGTAGGAATACAAAGCTGATAAGATCTCTTCATATGGTAAGGCAGTTTACCAGAATAGCAACTTCAAGAGGTACTGTGCATTACAAATGTTTTCATGCCACCCCAACTTCATAAATGGCACCCATTATCACCCATTCCACCAGTACAGGCTCCTTGAGGTTACCGCACACGCGATTTCATTTTGAGTACGGACAATTTCAACTGAAATATTGAAGTAAATGATTGTCAAGAAGAACTCCGATATTCCCTAGGTAGACTCTAAATCCCTCCAGATGTCAGGAATGATGTCATGAAAACTTGTCAGGGTTACTTAACCATTAACCTAGCCCTAATCCTGGACCTGATTCCTAACGCTAACCCTAAACCTAAGTAAGGTATTCCAAGATCACAAGTATCCATGACGTCATTCCTGACACCTGCAGGGATTTAGAGTCTACATATTCCCTAAGGGCAGTAGGTATCAAACTTCAACCCACGGACTGGTCTACGTGTTTTTTCTAAATCCCCGTATTTACAAAAGGTGGCAGCACAAGTCGGCAGTGACGCATATCATGTCAGCAGGTGTATAGCACTAATTAGGGATTTACGTATAGAAGTTTACCACTAAACTCGACACTACAGCAATCCTGGTGTAGTAGCAAGTAAACCCGTTAATTGCGAAAATGGTCTGATCCTATTATAAGTAGAAATATAAAGGGTTGAATAATATAGAGTTTCCCCACTGGTCATATTGCATTACGTAAATATCACCGAAGCTTCTCTGCTGCAAATACACATATGGTCGGGCAAATATTTCCCAATTAGTGTTCCGAGGTCAAGACATTTTATCATGTGCCATACTAATGGTTACTTATCATGATGTGGAATGGGTAGAGAGAACGATGTTGTTATTGAGATGTTTAAATATTAACCTCGACTTACCCTGGATGGATGGATGGATTGATGGATGGATATAAAACATATACATACAGAGATATTCATAACAAAAACACATCCTTTATATGCAATATGAACTCCAAATTTTAGCCATATTGCGGCTAAGTCGTAATTAGCCAATTGGAAGAAGAAACCGGAGTACCCGGCGAAAACCAACACCTAACCCCGAGGCACTGGCAGCTTTCACTTGAAGGGATTCGAAACCGGACAGTGGTGAGAGACAGCTAACAGTCATTGGCAACGCCTTAGGCCACGCGGCCATCAGGGCAGGCCCTTACAAGGATGCCAGTCCGGTGACTTAACGACTTGACCGTCACAGAGCGGATAAAAAACGGCAAATTTGGCACGGGGTGTCCTTTAGGTCCACCTGATTGACATTTGCCAAGGAGCACTCGCCCAAATATCTCTGGTTACAACTGACCTTTAAAAGGTACCTTATGTACATAAGAATCACCTTATCATGCATTTTAAGATCATAAAACATATAATATGGGTCGAGTGTACTCATCACCTATACTTGATTTGATGAAATATACCGCCAGTTGCCATGGTAACAGCAAATATCCAAAATGGCTGCCGTTTACATATTTGTGCACCTCCCCAACAAAGATGAACACACATATAATGTTCTCCTGAGTCAAACTAGCATGCATATTGAAATGTTATTCAATCTGCTTATAATGGCTTGTGTAAATGATTTGACTTAGGATAAGCGTTTAATTGAATTCCTATTATATGAAGTAATAAAACCAACATTTCCCTATTTTTAATCCAGCACATACCTGCACCCAGGTCTTCTGCAAAGAATAATTATCCATGGCAAAGGGAAGACTACCGAGATGTAAAATAACAGCGATTAGTTGTTATTCTTTGGATGATCAGGCACCTTAAATACTCGCGGAGGTTTATGCAAAGAAAATTTCGATATTCTTAAATCATTATATACCTACATCACCTCATAAATGTATTGAAATAAGAGGTTGACATACATGTATATGATTTACATTTTTCTCGTAGATACTCCTCAGAAGTGGATAATCCTCAGAAATATTTGTTGATCTTTGACATAGAATTTCCTAGTACAATAAATAACATCGGATTTGCCTTACATCCTTACCATCAATAAGCATCATGTAAAGAAATAATTAAGCATTTCCCGGACGTCCTCTAACTATAACGACAGGAAGCTGCTCGGAGGGCATTTTAGCAATGGACGAAGGGTCACTGCTCTCTTACCTGTTGGTTTGAAGATCACTGCCAATTCATCATCTGATGGAGTAATGTAAGTATTGATTGATAGTGCAGACACATAGAAGAAAGGTTGTCTTAGGTTTTTTAATGAATCCGTATAGAGTGAGACTGGATTTAATGTTAACCTATGCATATTTCATTTAATCTGCTTGAAACTCTATTCAATTACTAGTATTGTAGCATTTGAAAAATATAAGTATTGCTTAATATAGTAAGGCTTTATCAAAGGTACATGACATGACATTGACCGGCTGTTCAATGAAAGTCTAATGCTGACAGACTGATACCCCTCAGTGTCAGTATATTTAGGCACCTCACAATCCTTGACGGATCATATCATTGATTATTTTAGCTATTCCTGGTTGCTCATCCATTTCTAGTACAGCCAGAGATCCAGTGAAAAAAACCAATGCAAGAGGTTGTGAGATAGGTGTTTATATTAACTGTTCAGGAGGGAAATCGCGCTGTTTTGCATGGGGCGCCCGCGGTTGCAAAAATAGGGCTTGTTGTAGTGTGGTTGTGGGGATCCGTGCGCCGAAACTGATGGCCGGCGCACGGATCCAAGGCCCAAATGCAGGGCATCACTGGTTGCACACTCCACAATTGTGGAAGTAAACTGTTTGAAATCACCTTGTATGGCTTACAGCAATTCTGATTTTTTTTCATTAAAGTAGCACATGGGGTTCAAACCAGGAATTCAAGAAACACCATCTTAACCCTACTCCGGATTGGTAGCAGGTAGAGAATATCATAACCAAGCGTCCTTAGTCAGCCCATATTCTATGTCATTTCAATATTTACAACTTTTCACTCAAATGACATAGGTAGGGGTACTTTCAAGGCACCTTACAGACTCAAATGTCTAATTAACCCCCCACCTAAGGTAAATAACTCTTGGGAAGGTTCTTAGGAAGAGATATTCAGGACTTGGGCTTCATAGGAGGCATAGGGGTCTATATATGAAGGGTAAAAGTTGACCTGTCAAGGCCATGGATTTGTTGATGTCGGGGCTTAAAATACCTGAAATAGGGGTAACTTTGACCCCTTATAACAAAAGAATGAGGGTAGTTATGCCTTAATCAGACCCATATTACTTTCGAACATGTCTTAAGTAAGAGTTATTCATGTTTTAATATGGCCTATATCATTAGGGGGCAGCAGGAAAAATTCAAGAAGTTTGTATATTTAAGGGGTAACTACTACAGCCATCGCGTGCCATTGGCTGAGGTAGGGGTACTTTCAAGGCCCCTTACAGGCTCAAATGTCTAAGTAACCCCCTACCTAAGGTAAATAACTCTTGAGAAGGTATTAAGGAAGAGATATTCAGGACTTGGGGTTCATAGGAGGCATAGGGATCTAGATATGAAGGGTAAAAGTTGACCTGTCAAGGCCATGGATTTGTTGATGTCGGGGCTTAATATACCTGAAATAGGAGTAACTTTGACCCCTTATAACAAAAGAATGAGGGTAGTTATGCCTTAATCAGACCCGTATTACTTTAGAACATGTCATAAGGAAGAGTTATTCATGTTTTAATATGGCATATATCATTAGGAGGCAGCAGGAAAAATTCAAGGAGTTTGTATATTTAAGGGGTAACTAATACAGCCATCGCATGCCAGTGGCTGAGGTAGGGGTACTTTCAAGGCATCTTACAGGCTCAAATGTCTAATTAACCCCCCACCCAAGGTAAATAAATCTTAGGTAGGTTATTAGGAAGAGATATCCAGGACTTGGGCTTCATAGGAGGATTAGGGGTCTAAATATGAAGGGTAAAAGTTGACCTGTCAAGGCCATAGATTTGTAAATGTTGGGGCTTAAAATACCTGAAATAGGGGTAACTTTGACCCCTTATAACAAAAGAATGAGGGTAGTTATGCCTTAATCAGACCCATATTACTTTTGAACATGTCCTAAGGAAGAGTTATTCATGTTTTAATATGGCATATATCATTTGGGGGCAGCAGGAAAAATTCAAGAAGTTTGTATATTCAAGGGGTAACTAATACAGCCATCGCATGCCAATGGCTGAGGTAGGGGTACTTTCAAGGCACCTTACAGGCTCAAATGTCTAATTAACCCCCCACCTAAGGTGAATAACTCTTAGGAAGGTTCTTAGGAAGAGATATTTAGAACTTGGGCTTCATAGGAGGCATAGGGGTCTAGATTTGAAGGGTAAAGGTTGACATGTCAAGGCCATGGATTTGTTGATGTCGGGGCTTAAAATACCTGAAATGGGGTAACTTTGACCCCTTTTAACAAAAGAATGAGGGTAGTTATGCCTTAATCAGACCCGTATTACTTTAGAACATGTCTTAAGGAAGAGTTATTCATGTTTTAATATGGCATATATCTTTAGAGGGCAGCAGGAAAAAATCAAGAAGTTTGTATATTTAAGGGGTAACTAATACAGCCATCGCATGCCAATGGCTGAGGTAGGGGTACTTTCAAGGCACCTTACATGCTCAAATGTCTAATTTACCCCCCACCCAAGGTAAATAACTCTTGGGTAGGTTATTAGGAAGAGATATTCAGGACTTGGGCATCATAGGAGGCATAGGGGTCTAAATATGAAGGGTAAAAGTTGACCTCTCAAGGCCATAGATTTGTAAATGTCGGCGCTTAAAATACCTAAAATAGGGGTAACTTTGACCCCTTATAACAAAAGAATGAGGCTAGTTATGCCTTAATCAGACCCATATTACTTTCGAACATGTCATGTTTTAATATGGCATATATCATTTGGGGGCAGCAGGAAAAATTCAAGAAGTTTGTATATTCAAAGGGTAACTAATACAGCCATCGCATGCCAATGGCTGAGGTAGGGGTACTTTCAAGGAACCTTACAGGCTCAAATGCCTAATTAACCCCCCACCTAAGATGAATAAATATTGGGAAGGTTCCTAGGAAGGGATATATAGAACTTGGGCTTTATAGGAGGCATAGGGGTCTAGATATGAAGGGTAGAAGTTGACCTGTCAAGGCCATGGATTTGTAGATGATGGGGCTTAAAATACCTGAAATAGGGGTAACTTTGACCCCTTATAACAATAGAATGAGGGTAGTTATGCCTTAATCAGACCCATATTACTTTTGAACATGTCCTAAGGAAGTGTCATTCATGTTTTAATATGGCATATATCATTTGGGGGCAGCAGGAAAAATTCAAGAAGTTTGTATATTTAAGGGGTAACTAATACAGCCATCGCATGCCAATGGCTGAGGTAGGGGTACTTTCAAGGCACCTTACATGCTCAAATGTCTAATTAACCCCCCACCCAAGGTAAATAACTCTTGGGTAGGTTATTAGGAAGAGATATTCAGGACTTGGGCTTCATAGGAGGCATAGGGGTCTAAATATGAAGGGTAAAAGTTGACCTGTCAAGGCCATAGATTTGTAAATGTTGGGGTTTAAAATACCTGAAATAGGCGTAACTTTGACCCCTTATAACAAAAGAATGAGGGTAGTTATGCCTTAATCAGACCCATATTACTTTCGAACATGTCTTAAGGAAGAGTTATTCATGTTTTAATATGGCATATATCATTTGGGGGCAGCAGGAAAAATTCAAGAAGTTTGTATATTCAAAGGGTAACTAATACAGCCATCGCATGCCAATGGCTGAGGTAGGGGTACTTTCAAGGAACCTTACAGGCTCAAATGCCTAATTAACCCCCCACCTAAGATGAATAAATATTGGGAAGGTTCCTAGGAAGGGATATATAGAACTTGGGCTTTATAGGAGGCATAGGGGTCTAGATTTGAAGGGTAAAAGTTGACCTGTCAAGGCCATGGATTTGTTGATGTTGGGGCTTAAAATACCTGAAATAGGGGAAACTTTGACTCCTCATAACAAAAGAATGGGGGTAGTTATGCCTTAATCAGACCCGTATTACTTTAGAACATGTCTTAAGGAAGAGTTATTCATGTTTTAATATGGCATATATCATTAGGGGGCAGCAGGAAAAATTCAAGAAGTTTGTATATTTAAGGGGTAACTAATACAGCCATCGCATGCCAATGGCTGAGGTAGGGGTACTTTCAAGGCACCTTACATGCTCAAATGTCTAATTAACCCCCCACCCAAGGTAAATAACTCTTGGGTAGGTTATTAGGAAGAGATATTCAGGACTTGGGCTTCATAGGAGGCATAGGGGTCTAAATATGAATGGTAAAAGTTGACCTGTCAAGGCCATATATTTGTAAATGTCGGCGCTTAAAATACCTAAAATAGGGGTAACTTTTACCCCTTATAACAAAAGAATGAGGCTAGTTATGCCTTAATCAGACCCATATTACTTTCGAACATGTCTTAAGGAAGAGTTATTCATGTTTTAATATGGCATATATCATTTGGGGGCAGCAGGAAAAATTCAAGAAGTTTGTATATTCAAAGGGTAACTAATACAGCCATCGCATGCCAATGGCTGAGGTAGGGGTACTTTCAAGGAACCTTACAGGCTCAAATGCCTAATTGACCCCTCACCTAAGATGGATAAATATTGGGAAGGTTCCTAGGAAGGGATATATAGAACTTGGGCTTTATAGGAGGCATAGGGGTCTAGATATGAAGGGTAAAAGTTGACCTGTCAAGGCCATGGATTTAATGATGTCGGGGCTTAAAATACCTAAAATAGGGGTAACTTTGACCCCTTTTAACAAAAGAATGAGGGTAGTTATGCCTTAATCAGACCCAGATTACTTTAGAACATGTCTTCAGGAAGAGTTATTCATGTTTTGATATGGCATATATCATTAGGGGGCAGCAGGAAAAATTCAAGAAGTTTGTATATTTAAGGGGTAACTAATACAGCCATCGCATGCCAATGGCTGAGGTAGGGGTACTTTCAAGGCACCTTACATGCTCAAATGTCTAATTAACCCCCCACCCAAGGTAAATAACTCTTGGGTAGGTTATTAGGAAGAGATATTCAGGACTTGGGCTTCATAGGAGGCATAGGGGTCTAAATATGAAGGGTAAAAGTTGACCTGTCAAGGCCATATATTTGTAAATGTCGGCGCTTAAAATACCTAAAATAGGGGTAACTTTGACCCCTTATAACAAAAGAATGAGGCTAGTTATGCCTTAATCAGACCCATATTACTTTTGAACATGTCCTAAGGAAGAGTTATTCATGTTTTATTATGGCATATATCATTTGGGGGCAGCAGGAAAAATTCAAGAAGTTTGTATATTTAAGGGGTAACTAATACAGCCATCGCATGCCAATGGCTGAGGTAGGGGTACTTTCAAGGCACCTTACAGGCTCAAATGTCTAATTAACCCCCCACCTAAGGTGAATAACTCTCGGGAAGGTTCTTAGGAAGAGGTATTTAGAACTTGGGCTTCATAGGAGGCATAGGGGTCTAGATTTGAAGGGTAAAAGTTGACATGTCAAGGCCATGGATTTGTTGATGTCGGGGCTTTAAATACGTGAAATAGGGGTAACTTGGACCCCTTTTAACAAAAGAATGAGGGTAGTTATGCCTTAATCAGACCCGTATTACTTTAGAACATGTCTTAAGGAAGAGTTATTCATGTTTTAATATGGCATATATCATTAGAGGGCAGCAGGAAAAATTCAAGAAGTTTGTATATTCAAAGGGTAACTAATACAGCCATCGCATGCCAATGGCTGAGGTAGGGGTACTTTCAAGGAACCTTACAGGCTCAAATGCCTAAATAACCCCCCACCTAAGATGAATAAATATTGGGAAGGTTCCTAGGAAGGGATATATAGAACTTGGGCTTTATAGGAGGCATAGGGGTCTAGATTTGAAGGGTAAAAGTTGACCTGTCAAGGCCATGGATTTGTTGATGTTGGGGCTTAAAATACCTGAAATAGGGGTAACTTTGACTCCTCATAACAAAAGAATGAGGGTAGTTATGCCTTAATCAGACCCGTATTACTTTAGAAAATGTCTTAAGGAAGAGTTATTCATGTTTTAATATGGCATATATCATTAGGGGGCAGCAGGAAAAATTCAAGAAGTTTGTATATTTAAGGGGTAACTAATACAGCCATCGCATGCCAATGGCTGGGGTAGGGGTACTTTCAAGGCACCTTACATGCTCAAATGTCTAATTAACCCCCCACCCAAGGTAAATAACTCTTGGGTAGGTTATTAGGAAGAGATATTCCGGACTTGGGCTTCATAGGAGGCATAGGGGTCTAAATATGAAGGGTAAAAGTTGACCTGTCAAGGCCATATATTTGTAAATGTCGGCGCTTAAAATACCTAAAATAGGGGTAACTTTGACCCCTTATAACAAGAGAATGAGGCTAGTTATGCCTTAATCAGACCCATATTACTTTCGAACATGTCTTAAGGAAGAGTTATTCATGTTTTAATATGGCATATATCATTTGGGGGCAGCAGGAAAAATTCAAGAAGTTTGTATATTCAAAGGGTAACTAATACAGCCAGCGCATGCCAATGGCTGAGGTAGGGGTAATTTCAAGGAACCTTACAGGTTCAAATGCCTAATTAACCCCTCACCTAAGATGAATAAATATTGGGAAGGTTCCTAGGAAGGGATATATAGAACTTGGGCTTTATAGGAGGCATAGGGGTCTAGATATGAAGGGTAAAAGTTGACCTGTCAAGGCCATGGATTTAATGATGTCGGGGCTTAAAATACCTGAAATAGGGGTAACTTTGACTCCTTATAACACAAGAATGAGGGTAGTTATGCCTTAATCAGACCCGCATTACTTTAGAGCATGTCGTAAGTAAGAGTTATTCATGTTTTAATATGGCATATATCATAAGGAGGCAGCAGGAGAAATTCAAGAAGTTTGTATATTCACGGGGTAACTAATACAGCCATCGTATGCCAATGGCTGAGGTAGGGGTACTTTCGTGGCACCTTAGAGGCTCAAATGTCTAATAAACCCCCACCTAAGGTAAATAACTCTTGGGAAGGTTCTCGGGAAGAGATATCCAGGACTTGGGCTTCATAGGAGGCATAGGGGTCTAGATATGAAGGGTAAAAGTTGACCTGTCAAGGCCATGGATTTGTAGATGTCGGGGCTAAAAATACATGAAATAGGGGTAACTTTGACCCCTTATAACAAAAGAATGAGGCTAGTTATGCCTTAATCAGACCCAGATTACTTTAGAACATGTCTTAAGGAAGAGTTATTCATGTTTTAATATGGCATATATCATTTGGGGGCAGCAGGAAAAATTCAAGAAGTTTGTATATTTAAGGGGTAACTAATACAGCCATTGCGTACCCATGGCTGAGGTAGGGGTACTTCAAGGCAACTCAGAGGCTCAAATGTCTAATTAACCCCCCAGCTAAGGTAAATAACTCTTGGGAAGGTTCCTAGGAAGAGATATTCAGGAACTGGGCTTCATAGGAGGCATAGGGGTCTAGATATGAAGGGTAAAAGTTGACCTGTCAAGGCCATGGATTTGTTGATGTCGAGGCTTAAAATACCTGAAATAGGGGTAACTTTGACTCCTTATAACAAAAGAATGAGGCTAGTTATGCCTTAATCAGACCCATATTACTTTAGAACATGTCTTAAGGAAGAGTTATTCATGTTTTAATATGGCATATATCATTTGGGGGCAGCAGGAAAAATTCAAGAAGTTTGTATATCCAAGGGGTAACCAATACAGCCATCGCATGCCAATGGCTGAGGTAGGGGTACTTTCAAGGCACCTTACAGGCTCAAATGTCTTATTAACCCCCCACCTAAAGTGATTAACTCTTGGGAAGGTTCTTAGGAAGAGATATCCAGGACTTGGGCTTCATAGGAGGCATAGGGGTCTATATATGAAGGGTAAATGTTGACATGTCAAGGCCATGGATTTGTAGATGTTGGGGCTTAAAATACCTGAAATAGGGGTAACTTTGACCCCTTATAACAAAAGAATGAGGGTAGTTATGCCTTAATCAGACCCATATTACTTTTGAACATGTCCTAAGGAAGTGTCATTCATGTTTTAATATGGCATATATCATTTGGGGGCAGCAGGAAAAATTCAAGAAGTTTGTATATTTAAGGGGTAACTAATACAGCCATTGCATGCCAATGGCTGAGGTAGGGGTACTTTCAAGGCACCTTATACATGCTCAAATGTCTAATTAACCCCCCACCCAAGGTAAATAACTCTTGGGTAGGTTATTAGGAAGAGATCTTCAGGAATTGGGCTTCATAGGAGGTATAGGGGTCTAAATATGAAGGGTAAAAGTTGACCTGTCAAAGCCATAGATTTGTAAATGTTGGGGCTTAAAATACCTGAAATAGGGGTAACTTTGACCCCTTATAACAAAAGAATGAGGGTAGTTATGCCTTAATCAGACCCATATTACTTTTGAACATGTCCTAAGGAAGTGTTATTCATGTTTTAATATGGCATATATCATTTGGGGGCAGCAGGAAAAATTCAAGAAGTTTGTATATTTAAGGGGTAACTAATACAGCCATTGCATGCCAATGGCTGAGGTAGGGGTACTTTCAAGGCACCTTATACATGCTCAAATGTCTAATTAACCCCCCACCCAAGGTAAATAACTCTTGGGTAGGTTATTAGGAAGAGATCTTCAGGAATTGGGCTTCATAGGAGGTATAGGGGTCTAAATATGAAGGGTAAAAGTTGACCTGTCAAGGCCATATATTTGTAAATGTCGGCGCTTAAAATACCTAAAATAGGGGTAACTTTGACCCCTTATAACAAGAGAATGAGGCTAGTTATGCCTTAATCAGACCCATATTACTTTCGAACATGTCTTAAGGAAGAGTTATTCATGTTTTAATATGGCATATATCATTTGGGGGCAGCAGGAAAAATTCAAGAAGTTTGTATATCCAAGGGGTAACCAATACAGCCATCGCATGCCAATGGCTGAGGTAGGGGTACTTTCAAGGCACCTTACAGGCTCAAATGTCTTATTAACCCCCCACCTAAAGTGATTAACTCTTGGGAAGGTTCTTAGGAAGAGATATCCAGGACTTGGGCTTCATAGGAGGCATAGGGGTCTATATATGAAGGGTAAATGTTGACATGTCAAGGCCATGGATTTGTAGATGTTGGGGCTTAAAATACCTGAAATAGGGGTAACTTTGACCCCTTATAACAAAAGAATGAGGGTAGTTATGCCTTAATCAGACCCGTATTACTTTTGAACATGTCCTAAGGAAGTGTCATTCATGTTTTAATATGGCATATATCATTTGGGGGCAGCAGGAAAAATTCAAGAAGTTTGTATATTTAAGGGGTAACTAATACAGCCATTGCATGCCAATGGCTGAGGTAGGGGTACTTTCAAGGCACCTTATACATGCTCAAATGTCTAATTAACCCCCCACCCAAGGTAAATAACTCTTGGGTAGGTTATTAGGAAGAGATCTTCAGGAATTGGGCTTCATAGGAGGTATAGGGGTCTAAATATGAAGGGTAAAAGTTGACCTGTCAAAGCCATAGATTTGTAAATGTTGGGGCTTAAAATACCTGAAATAGGGGTAACTTTGACCCCTTATAACAAAAGAATGAGGGTAGTTATGCCTTAATCAGACCCATATTACTTTTGAACATGTCCTAAGGAAGTGTTATTCATGTTTTAATATGGCATATATCATTTGGGGGCAGCAGGAAAAATTCAAGAAGTTTGTATATTTAAGGGGTAACTAATACAGCCATTGCATGCCAATGGCTGAGGTAGGGGTACTTTCAAGGCACCTTATACATGCTCAAATGTCTAATTAACCCCCCACCCAAGGTAAATAACTCTTGGGTAGGTTATTAGGAAGAGATCTTCAGGAATTGGGCTTCATAGGAGGTATAGGGGTCTAAATATGAAGGGTAAAAGTTGACCTGTCAAGGCCATATATTTGTAAATGTCGGCGCTTAAAATACCTAAAATAGGGGTAACTTTGACCCCTTATAACAAGAGAATGAGGCTAGTTATGCCTTAATCAGACCCATATTACTTTCGAACATGTCTTAAGGAAGAGTTATTCATGTTTTAATATGGCATATATCATTTGGGGGCAGCAGGAAAAATTCAAGAAGTTTGTATATTCAAAGGGTAACTAATACAGCCAGCGCATGCCAATGGCTGAGGTAGGGGTAATTTCAAGGAACCTTACAGGTTCAAATGCCTAATTAACCCCTCACCTAAGATGAATAAATATTGGGAAGGTTCCTAGGAAGGGATATATAGAACTTGGGCTTTATAGGAGGCATAGGGGTCTAGATATGAAGGGTAAAAGTTGACCTGTCAAGGCCATGGATTTAATGATGTCGGGGCTTAAAATACCTGAAATAGGGGTAACTTTGACTCCTTATAACACTAGAATGAGGGTAGTTATGCCTTAATCAGACCCGCATTACTTTAGAGCATGTCGTAAGTAAGAGTTATTCATGTTTTAATATGGCATATATCATAAGGAGGCAGCAGGAGAAATTCAAGAAGTTTGTATATTCACGGGGTAACTAATACAGCCATCGTATGCCAATGGCTGAGGTAGGGGTACTTTCGTGGCACCTTAGAGGCTCAAATGTCTAATAAACCCCCACCTAAGGTAAATAACTGTTGGGAAGGTTCTTAGGAAGAGATATTTAGAACTTGGGCTTCATAGGAGGCATAGGGGTCTAGATATGAAGGGTAAAAGTTGACCTGTCAAGGCCATGGATTTTTTGATGTCGGGGCTTAAAATACCTGAAATAGGGGTAACTTTGACCCCTTTTAACAAAAGAATGAGGGTAGTTATGCCTTAATCAGACCCGTATTACTTTAGAACATGTCTTAAGGAAGAGTTATTCATGTTTTAATATGTCATATATCATTAGGGGGCAGCAGGAAAAATTCAAGAAGTTTGTATATTTAAGGGGTAACTAATACAGCCATCGCATGCCAATGGCTGAGGTAGGGGTACTTTCAAGGCACCTTACATGCTCAAATGTCTAATTAACCCCCCACCCAAGGTAAATAACTCTTGGGTAGGTTATTAGGAAGAGATCTTCAGGAATTGGGCTTCATAGGAGGTATAGGGGTCTAAATATGAAGGGTAAAAGTTGACCTGTCAAAGCCATAGATTTGTAAATGTTGGGGCTTAAAATACCTGAAATAGGGGTAACTTTGACCCCTTATAACAAAAGAATGAGGGTAGTTATGCCTTAATCAGACCCATATTACTTTTGAACATGTCCTAAGGAAGTGTTATTCATGTTTTAATATGGCATATATCATTTGGGGGCAGCAGGAAAAATTCAAGAAGTTTGTATAATCAAGGGGTAAATAATACAGCCATCGCATGCCAATGGCTGAGGTAGGGGTACTTTCAAGGCACCTTACAGGCTCAAATGTCTAATTAACCCCCCACCCAAGGTAAATAACTGTTGGGAAGGTTCTTAGGAAGAGATATTTAGAACTTGGGCTTCATAGGAGGCATAGGGGTCTAGATATGAAGGGTAAAAGTTGACCTGTCAAGGCCATGGATTTTTTGATGTCGGGGCTTAAAATACCTGAAATAGGGGTAACTTTGACCCCTTTTAACAAAAGAATGAGGGTAGTTATGCCTTAATCAGACCCGTATTACTTTAGAACATGTCTTAAGGAAGAGTTATTCATGTTTTAATATGTCATATATCATTAGGGGGCAGCAGGAAAAATTCAAGAAGTTTGTATATTTAAGGGGTAACTAATACAGCCATCGCATGCCAATGGCTGAGGTAGGGGTACTTTCAAGGCACCTTACATGCTCAAATGTCTAATTAACCCCCCACCCAAGGTAAATAACTCTTGGGTAGGTTATTAGGAAGAGATATTCAGGACTTGGGCTTCATAGGAGGCATAGGGGTCTAAATATGAAGGGTAAAAGTTGACCTGTCAAGGCCATATATTTGTAAATGTCGGCGCTTAAAATACCTAAAATAGGGGTAACTTTGACCCCTTATAACAATAGAATGAGGGTAGTTATGCCTTAATCAGACCCATATTACTTTTGAACATGTCCTAAGGAAGTGTCATTCATGTTTTAATATGGCATATATCATTTGGGGGCAGCAGGAAAAATTCAAGAAGTTTGTTTATTTAAGGGGTAACTAATACAGCCATTGCATGTCAATGGCTGAGGTAGGGGTACTTTCAAGGCACCTTACATGCTCAAATGTCTAATTAACCCCCCATCCAAGGTAAATAACTCTTGGGTAGGTTATTAGGAAGAGATATTCAGGAATTGGGCTTCATAGGAGGCATAGGGGTCTAAATATGAAGGGTAAAATTTGACCTGTCAAGGCCATAGATTTGTAAATGTTGGGGCTTAAAATACCTGAAATAGGCGTAACTTTGACCCCTTATAACAAAAGAATGAGGGTAGTTATGCCTTAATCAGACCCATATTACTTTCGAACATGTCTTAAGGAAGAGTTATTCATGTTTTAATATGGCATATATCATTTGGGGGCAGCAGGAAAAATTCAAGAAGTTTGTATATTCAAAGGGTAACTAATACAGCCATCGCATGCCAATGGCTGAGGTAGGGGTACTTTCAAGGAACCTTACAGGCTCAAATGCCTAATTAACCCCCCACCTAAGATGAATAAATATTGGGAAGGTTCCTAGGAAGGGATATATAGAACTTGGGCTTTATAGGAGGCATAGGGGTCTAGATTTGAAGGGTAAAAGTTGACCTGTCAAGGCCATGGATTTGTTGATGTTGAGGCTTAAAATACCTGAAATAGGGGTAACTTTGACCCCTTATAACAATAAAATGAGGGTAGTTATGCCTTAATCAGACCCATATTACTTTTGAACATGTCCTAAGGAAGTGTCATTCATGTTTTAATATGGCATATATCATTTGGGGGCAGCAGGAAAAATTCAAGAAGTTTGTATATTTAAGGGGTAACTAATACAGCCATTGCATGCCAATGGCTGAGGTAGGGGTACTTTCAAGGCACCTTACATGCTCAAATGTCTAATTAACCCCCCATCCAAGGTAAATAACTCTTGGGTAGGTTATTAGGAAGAGATATTCAGGAATTGGGCTTCATAGGAGGCATAGGGGTCTAAATATGAAGGGTAAAATTTGACCTGTCAAGGCCATAGATTTGTAAATGTTGGGGCTTAAAATACCTGAAATAGGGGTAACTTTGACCCCTTATAACAAAAGAATGAGGCTAGTTATGCCTTAAGCAGACCCATATTACTTTCGAACATGTCTTAAGGAAGAGTTATTCATGTTTTAATATGGCATATATCATCTGGGGGCAGCAGGAAAAATTCAAGAAGTTTGTATATTCAAAGGGTAACTAATACAGCCATCGCATGCCAATGGCTGAGGTAGGGGTACTTTCAAGGAACCTTACAGGCTCAAATGCCTAATTAACCCCCCACCTAAGATGAATAAATATTGGGAAGGGTCCTAGGAAGGGATATATAGAACTTGGGCTTTATATGAGGCATAGGGGTCTAGATATGAAGGGTAAAAGTTGACCTGTCAAGGCCATGGATTTGTTGATGTTGGGGCTTAAAATACCTGAAATAGGGGTAACTTTGACTCCTCATAACAAAAGAATGAGGGTAGTTATGCCTTAATCAGACCCGTATTACTTTAGAACATGTCTTAAGGAAGAGTTATTCATGTTTTAATATGGCATATATCATTAGGGGGCAGCAGGAAAAATTCAAGAAGTTTGTATATTTAAGGGGTAACTAATACAGCCATCGCATGCCAATGGCTGAGGTAGGGGTACTTTCAAGGCACCTTACATGCTCAAATGTCTAATTAACCCCCCATCCAAGGTAAATAACTCTTGGGTAGGTTATTAGGAAGAGATATTCAGGAATTGGGCTTCATAGGAGGCATAGGGGTCTAAATATGAAGGGTAAAATTTGACCTGTCAAGGCCATAGATTTGTAAATGTTGGGGCTTAAAATACCTGAAATAGGCGTAACTTTGACCCCTTATAACAAAAGAATGAGGGTAGTTATGCCTTAATCAGACCCATATTACTTTCGAACATGTCTTAAGGAAGAGTTATTCATGTTTTAATATGGCATATATCAGTTGGGGGCAGCAGGAAAAATTCAAGAAGTTTGTATATTCAAAGGGTAACTAATACAGCCATCGCATGCCAATGGCTGAGGTAGGGGTACTTTCAAGGAACCTTACAGGCTCAAATGCCTAATTAACCCCCCACCTAAGATGAATAAATATTGGGAAGGTTCCTAGGAAGGGATATATAGAACTTGGGCTTTATAGGAGGCATAGGGGTCTAGATTTGAAGGGTAAAAGTTGACCTGTCAAGGCCATGGATTTGTTGATGTTGAGGCTTAAAATACCTGAAATAGGGGAAACTTTGACTCCTCATAACAAAAGAATGAGGGTAGTTATGCCTTAATCAGACCCGTATTACTTTAGAACATGTCTTAAGGAAGAGTTATTCATGTTTTAATATGGCATATATCATTAGGGGGCAGCAGGAAAAATTCAAGAAGTTTGTATATTTAAGGGGTAACTAATACAGCCATCGCATGCCAATGGCTGAGGTAGGGGTACTTTCAAGGCACCTTACATGCTCAAATGTCTAATTAACCCCCCACCCAAGGTAAATAACTCTTGGGTATGTTATTAGGAAGAGATATTCAGGACTTGGGCTTCATAGGAGGCATAGGGGTCTAAATATGAAGGGTAAAAGTTGACCTGTCAAGGCCATATATTTGTAAATGTCGGCGCTTAAAATACCTAAAATAGGGGTAACTTTGACCCCTTATAACAAAAGAATGAGGCTAGTTATGCCTTAATCAGACCCATATTACTTTCGAACATGTCTTAAGGAAGAGTTATTCATGTTTTAATATGGCATATATCATTTGGGGGCAGCAGGAAAAATTCAAGAAGTTTGTATATTCAAAGGGTAACTAATACAGCCATCGCATGCCAATGGCTGAGGTAGGGGTACTTTCAAGGAACCTTACAGGCTCAAATGCCTAAATTGACCCCTCACCTAAGATGGATAAATATTGGGAAGGTTCCTAGGAAGGGATATATAGAACTTGGGCTTTATAGGAGGCATAGGGGTCTAGATATGAAGGGTAAAAGTTGACCTGTCAAGGCCATGGATTTAATGATGTCGGGGCTTAAAATACCTAAAATAGGGGTAACTTTGACCCCTTTTAACAAAAGAATGAGGGTAGTTATGCCTTAATCAGACCCAGATTACTTTAGAACATGTCTTCAGGAAGAGTTATTCATGTTTTGATATGGCATATATCATTAGGGGGCAGCAGGAAAAATTCAAGAAGTTTGTATATTTAAGGGGTAACTAATACAGCCATCGCATGCCAATGGCTGAGGTAGGGGTACTTTCAAGGCACCTTACATGCTCAAATGTCTAATTAACCCCCTACCCAAGTTAAATAACTCTTGGGTAGGTTATTAGGAAGAGATATTCAGGACTTGGGCTTCATAGGAGGCATAGGGGTCTAAATATGAAGGGTAAAAGTTGACCTGTCAAGGCCATATATTTGTAAATGTCGGCGCTTAAAATACCTGAAATAGGGGTAACTTTGACCCCTTATAACAAAAGAATGAGGCTAGTTATGCCTTAATCAGACCCATATTACTTTTGAACATGTCCTAAGGAAGAGTTATTCATGTTTTATTATGGCATATATCATTTGGGGGCAGCAGGAAAAATTCAAGAAGTTTGTATATTCAAGGGGCAACTAATACAGCCATCGCATGCCAATGGCTGAGGTAGGGGTACTTTCAAGGCACCTTACAGGCTCAAATGTCTAATTAACCCCCCACCTAAGGTGAATAACTCTCGGGAAGGTTCTTAGGAAGAGGTATTTAGAACTTGGGCTTCATAGGAGGCATAGGGGTCTAGATTTGAAGGGTAAAAGTTGACATGTCAAGGCCATGGATTTGTTGATGTCGGGGCTTAAAATACGTGAAATAGGGGTAACTTGGACCCCTTTTAACAAAAGAATGAGGGTAGTTATGCCTTAATCAGACCCGTATTACTTTAGAACATGTCTTAAGGAAGAGTTATTCATGTTTTAATATGGCATATATCATTAGAGGGCAGCAGGAAAAATTCAAGAAGTTTGTATATTTAAGGGGTAACTAATACAGCCATCGCATGCCAATGGCTGAGGTAGGGGTACTTTCAAGGAACCTTACAGGCTCAAAAGCCTAATTAACCCCCCACCTAAGATGGATAAATATTGGGAAGGTTCCTAGGAAGGGATATATAGAACTTGGGCTTTATATGAGGCATAGGGGTCTAGATATGAAGGGTAAAAGTTGACCTGTCAAGGCCATGGATTTGTAGATGTTGGGGCTTAAAATACCTGAAATAGGGGTAACTGTGACCCCTTATAACAATAAAATGAGGGTAGTTATGCCTTAATCAGACCCATATTACTTTTGAACATGTCCTAAGGAAGTGTCATTCATGTTTTAATATGGCATATATCATTTGGGGGCAGCAGGAAAAATTCAAGAAGTTTGTATATTTAAGGGGTAACTAATACAGCCATTGCATGCCAATGGCTGAGGTAGGGGTATTTTCAAGGCACCTTACATGCTCAAATGTCTAATTAACCCCCCATCCAAGGTAAATAACTCTTGGGTAGGTTATTAGGAAGAGATATTTAGGAATTGGGCTTCATAGGAGGCATAGGGGTCTAAATATGAAGGGTAAAATTTGACCTGTCAAGGCCATAGATTTGTAAATGTTGGGGCTTAAAATACCTGAAATAGGGGTAACTTTGACCCCTTATAACAAAAGAATGAGGCTAGTTATGCCTTAATCAGACCCATATTACTTTCGAACATGTCTTAAGGAAGAGTTATTCATGTTTTAATATGGCATATATCATCTGGGGGCAGCAGGAAAAATTCAAGAAGTTTGTATATTCAAAGGGTAACTAATACAGCCATCGCATGCCAATGGCTGAGGTAGGGGTACTTTCAAGGAACCTTACAGGCTCAAATGCCTAATTAACCCCCCACCTAAGATGAATAAATATTGGGAAGGTTCCTAGGAAGGGATATATAGAACTTGGGCTTTATAGGAGGCATAGGGGTCTAGATTTGAAGGGTAAAAGTTGACCTGTCAAGGCCATGGATTTGTTGATGTTGGGGCTTAAAATACCTGAAATAGGGGTAACTTTGACTCCTCATAACAAAAGAATGAGGGTAGTTATGCCTTAATCAGACCCGTATTACTTTAGAACATGTCTTAAGGAAGAGTTATTCATGTTTTAATATGGCATATATCATTAGGGGGCAGCAGGAAAAATTCAAGAAGTTTGTATATTTAAGGGGTAACTAATACAGCCATCGCATGCCAATGGCTGGGGTAGGGGTACTTTCAAGGCACCTTACATGCTCAAATGTCTAATTAACCCCCCACCCAAGGTAAATAACTCTTGGGTAGGTTATTAGGAAGAGATATTCCGGACTTGGGCTTCATAGGAGGCATAGGGGTCTAAATATGAAGGGTAAAAGTTGACCTGTCAAGGCCATATATTTGTAAATGTCGGCGCTTAAAATACCTAAAATAGGGGTAACTTTGACCCCTTATAACAAAAGAATGAGGCTAGTTATGCCTTAATCAGACCCATATTACTTTCGAACATGTCTTAAGGAAGAGTTATTCATGTTTTAATATGGCATATATCATCTGGGGGCAGCAGGAAAAATTCAAGAAGTTTGTATATTCAAAGGGTAACTAATACAGCCATCGCATGCCAATGGCTGAGGTAGGGGTACTTTCAAGGAACCTTACAGGCTCAAATGCCTAATTAACCCCCCACCTAAGATGAATAAATATTGGGAAGGTTCCTAGGAAGGGATATATAGAACTTGGGCTTTATAGGAGGCATAGGGGTCTAGATTTGAAGGGTAAAAGTTGACCTGTCAAGGCCATGGATTTGTTGATGTTGGGGCTTAAAATACCTGAAATAGGGGTAACTTTGACTCCTCATAACAAAAGAATGAGGGTAGTTATGCCTTAATCAGACCCGTATTACTTTAGAACATGTCTTAAGGAAGAGTTATTCATGTTTTAATATGGCATATATCATTAGGGGGCAGCAGGAAAAATTCAAGAAGTTTGTATATTTAAGGGGTAACTAATACAGCCATCGCATGCCAATGGCTGGGGTAGGGGTACTTTCAAGGCACCTTACATGCTCAAATGTCTAATTAACCCCCCACCCAAGGTAAATAACTCTTGGGTAGGTTATTAGGAAGAGATATTCCGGACTTGGGCTTCATAGGAGGCATAGGGGTCTAAATATGAAGGGTAAAAGTTGACCTGTCAAGGCCATATATTTGTAAATGTCGGCGCTTAAAATACCTAAAATAGGGGTAACTTTGACCCCTTATAACAAGAGAATGAGGCTAGTTATGCCTTAATCAGACCCATATTACTTTCGAACATGTCTTAAGGAAGAGTTATTCATGTTTTAATATGGCATATATCATTTGGGGGCAGCAGGAAAAATTCAAGAAGTTTGTATATTCAAAGGGTAACTAATACAGCCAGCGCATGCCAATGGCTGAGGTAGGGGTAATTTCAAGGAACCTTACCGGTTCAAATGCCTAATTAACCCCTCACCTAAGATGAATAAATATTGGGAAGGTTCCTAGGAAGGGATATATAGAACTTGGGCTTTATAGGAGGCATAGGGGTCTAGATATGAAGGGTAAAAGTTGACCTGTCAAGGCCATGGATTTAATGATGTCGGGGCTTAAAATACCTGAAATAGGGGTAACTTTGACTCCTTATAACACAAGAATGAGGGTAGTTATGCCTTAATCAGACCCGCATTACTTTAGAGCATGTCGTAAGTAAGAGTTATTCATGTTTTAATATGGCATATATCATAAGGAGGCAGCAGGAGAAATTCAAGAAGTTTGTATATTCACGGGGTAACTAATACAGCCATCGTATGCCAATGGCTGAGGTAGGGGTACTTTCGTGGCACCTTAGAGGCTCAAATGTCTAATAAACCCCCACCTAAGGTAAATACCTCTTGGGAAGGTTCTCGGGAAGAGATATCCAGGACTTGGGCTTCATAGGAGGCATAGGGGTCTAGATATGAAGGGTAAAAGTTGACCTGTCAAGGCCATGGATTTGTAGATGTCGGGGCTAAAAATACATGAAATATTGGTAACTTTGACCCCTTATAACAAAAGAATGAGGCTAGTTATGCCTTAATCAGACCCAGACTACTTTAGAACATGTCTTAAGGAAGAGTTATTCATGTTTTGATATGGCATATATCATTAGGGGGCAGCAGGAAAAATTCAAGAAGTTTGTATATTTAAGGGGTAACTAATACAGCCATTGCGTACCCATGGCGAGGTAGGGGTACTTCAAGGCAACTCAGAGGCTCAAATGTCTAATTAACCCCCCAGCTAAGGTAAATAACTCTTGGGAAGGTTCCTAGGAAGAGATATTCAGGACCTGGGCTTCATAGGAGGCATAGGGGTCTAGACATGAAGGGTAAAAGTTGACCTGTCAAGGCCATGGATTTGTTGATGTCGAGGCTTAAAATACCTGAAATAGGGGTAACTTTGACTCCTTATAACAAAAGAATGAGGCTAGTTATGCCTTAATCAGACCCATATTACTTTAGAACATGTCTTAAGGAAGAGGTATTCATGTTTTAATATGGCATATATCATTTGGGGGCAGCAGGAAAAATTCAAGAAGTTTGTATATCCAAGGGGTAACCAATACAGCCATCGCATGCCAATGGCTGAGGTAGGGGTACTTTCAAGGCACCTTACAGGCTCAAATGTCTTATTAACCCCCCACCTAAAGTGATTAACTCTTGGGAAGGTTCTTAGGAAGAGATATCCAGGCCTTGGGCTTCATAGGAGGCATAGGGGTCTATATATGAAGGGTAAATGTTGACATGTCAAGGCCATGGATTTGTAGATGTTGGGGCTTAAAATACCTGAAATAGGGGTAACTTTGACCCCTTATAACAAAAGAATGAGGGTAGTTATGCCTTAATCAGACCCATATTACTTTTGAACATGTCCTAAGGAAGTGTCATTCATGTTTTAATATGGCATATATCATTTGGGGGCAGCAGGAAAAATTCAAGAAGTTTGTATATTTAAGGGGTAACTAATACAGCCATTGCATGCCAATGGCTGAGGTAGGGGTACTTTCAAGGCACCTTATACATGCTCAAATGTCTAATTAACCCCCCACCCAAGGTAAATAACTCTTGGGTAGGTTATTAGGAAGAGATCTTCAGGAATTGGGCTTCATAGGAGGCATAGGGGTCTAAATATGAAGGGTAAAAGTTGACCTGTCAAAGCCATAGATTTGTAAATGTTGGGGCTTAAAATACCTGAAATAGGGGTAACTTTGACCCCTTATAACAAAAGAATGAGGGTAGTTATGCCTTAATCAGACCCATATTACTTTTGAACATGTCCTAAGGAAGTGTTATTCATGTTTTAATATGGCATATATCATTTGGGGGCAGCAGGAAAAATTCAAGAAGTTTGTATAATCAAGGGGTAACTAATACAGCCATCGCATGCCAATGGCTGAGGTAGGGGTACTTTCAAGGCACCTTACAGGCTCAAATGCCTAATTAACCCCCCACCTAAGATGAATAAATATTGGGAAGGTTCCTAGGAAGGGATATATAGAACTTGGGCTTTATAGGAGGCATAGGGGTCTAGATTTGAAGGGTAAAAGTTGACCTGTCAAGGCCATGGATTTGTTGATGTTGGGGCTTAAAATACCTGAAATAGGGGTAACTTTGACTCCTCATAACAAAAGAATGAGGGTAGTTATGCCTTAATCAGACCCGTATTACTTTAGAACATGTCTTAAGGAAGAGTTATTCATGTTTTAATATGGCATATATCATTAGGGGGCAGCAGGAAAAATTCAAGAAGTTTGTATATTTAAGGGGTAACTAATACAGCCATCGCATGCCAATGGCTGGGGTAGGGGTACTTTCAAGGCACCTTACATGCTCAAATGTCTAATTAACCCCCCACCCAAGGTAAATAACTCTTGGGTAGGTTATTAGGAAGAGATATTCCGGACTTGGGCTTCATAGGAGGCATAGGGGTCTAAATATGAAGGGTAAAAGTTGACCTGTCAAGGCCATATATTTGTAAATGTCGGCGCTTAAAATACCTAAAATAGGGGTAACTTTGACCCCTTATAACAAGAGAATGAGGCTAGTTATGCCTTAATCAGACCCATATTACTTTCGAACATGTCTTAAGGAAGAGTTATTCATGTTTTAATATGGCATATATCATTTGGGGGCAGCAGGAAAAATTCAAGAAGTTTGTATATTCAAAGGGTAACTAATACAGCCAGCGCATGCCAATGGCTGAGGTAGGGGTAATTTCAAGGAACCTTACAGGTTCAAATGCCTAATTAACCCCTCACCTAAGATGAATAAATATTGGGAAGGTTCCTAGGAAGGGATATATAGAACTTGGGCTTCATAGGAGGCATAGGGGTCTAGATATGAAGGGTAAAAGTTGACCTGTCAAGGCCATGGATTTAATGATGTCGGGGCTTAAAATACCTGAAATAGGGGTAACTTTGACTCCTTATAACACAAGAATGAGGGTAGTTATGCCTTAATCAGACCCGCATTACTTTAGAGCATGTCGTAAGTAAGAGTTATTCATGTTTTAATATGGCATATATCATTAGGAGGCAGCAGGAGAAATTCAAGAAGTTTGTATATTCACGGGGTAACTAATACAGCCATCGCATGCGAATGGCTGAGGTAGGGGTACTTTCGTGGCACCTTAGGGGCTCAAATGTCTAATAAACCACCACCTAAGGTAAATAACTCTTGGGAAGGTTCTCAGAAGGAGATATCCAGGACTTGGGCTTCATAGGAGGCATAGGGGTCTAGATATGAAGGGTAAAAGTTGACCTGTCAAGGCCATGGATTTGTAGATGTCGGGGCTAAAAATACATGAAATAGGCGTAACTTTGACCCCTTATAACAAAAGAATGAGGCTAGTTATGCCTTAATCAGACCCAGATTACTTTAGAACATGTCTTAAGGAAGAGTTATTCATGTTTTGATATGGCATATATCATTAGGGGGCAGCAGGAAAAATTCAAGAAGTTTGTATATTTAAGGGGTAACTAATACAGCCATTGCGTACCCATGGCTGAGGTAGGGGTACTTCAAGGCACCTCAGAGGCTCAAATGTCTAATTAACCCCCCAGCTAAGGTAAATAACTCTTGGGAAGGTTCCTAGGAAGAGATATTCAGGACATGGGCTTCATAGGAGGCATAGGGGTCTAGATATGAAGGGTAAAAGTTGACCTGTCAAGGCCATGGATTTGTTGATGTCGAGGCTTAAAATACCTGAAATAGGGGTAACTTTGACTCCTTATAACAAAAGAATGAGGCTAGTTATGCCTTAATCAGACCCATATTACTTTAGAACATGTCTTAAGGAAGAGTTATTCATATTTTAATATGGCATATATCATTTGGGGGCAGCAGGAAAAATTCAAGAAGTTTGTATATTCAAGGGGTAACCAATACAGCCATCGCATGCCAATGGCTGAGGTAGGGGTACTTTCAAGGCACCTTACAGGCTCAAATGTCTTATTAACCCCCCACCTAAAGTGATTAACTCTTGGGAAGGTTCTTAGGAAGAGATATCCAGGACTTGGGCTTCATAGGAGGCATAGGGGTCTATATATGAAGGGTAAATGTTGACATGTCAAGGCCATGGATTTGTAGATGTTGGGGCTTAAAATACCTGAAATAGGGGTAACTTTGACCCCTTATAACAAAAGAATGAGGGTAGTTATGCCTTAATCAGACCCATATTACTTTTGAACATGTCCTAAGGAAGTGTCATTCATGTTTTAATATGGCATATATCATTTGGGGGCAGCAGGAAAAATTCAAGAAGTTTGTATATTTAAGGGGTAACTAATACAGCCATTGCATGCCAATGGCTGAGGTAGGGGTACTTTCAAGGCACCTTATACATGCTCAAATGTCTAATTAACCCCCCACCCAAGGTAAATAACTCTTGGGTAGGTTATTAGGAAGAGATCTTCAGGAATTGGGCTTCATAGGAGGCATAGGGGTCTAAATATGAAGGGTAAAAGTTGACCTGTCAAAGCCATAGATTTGTAAATGTTGGGGCTTAAAATACCTGAAATAGGGGTAACTTTGACCCCTTATAACAAAAGAATGAGGGTAGTTATGCCTTAATCAGACCCATATTACTTTTGAACATGTCCTAAGGAAGTGTTATTCATGTTTTAATATGGCATATATCATTTGGGGGCAGCAGGAAAAATTCAAGAAGTTTGTATAATCAAGGGGTAACTAATACAGCCATCGCATGCCAATGGCTGAGGTAGGGGTACTTTCAAGGCACCTTACAGGCTCAAATGTCTAATTAACCCCCCACCCAAGGTAAATAACTGTTGGGAAGGTTCTTAGGAAGAGATATTTAGAACTTGGGCTTCATAGGAGGCATAGGGGTCTAGATATGAAGGGTAAAAGTTGACCTGTCAAGGCCATGGATTTGTTGATGTCGGGGCTTAAAATACCTGAAATAGGCGTAACTTAGGACCCCTTTTAACAAAAGAATGAGGGTAGTTATGCCTTAATCAGACCCGTATTACTTTAGAACATGTCTTAAGGACGAGTTATTCATGTTTTAATATGGCATATATCATTAGAGGGCAGCAGGAAAAATTCAAGAAGTTTGTATATTTAAGGGGTAACTAATACAGCCATCGCATGCCAATGGCTGAGGTAGGGGTATTTTCAAGGAACCTTACAGGCTCAAATGCCTAATTAACCCCCCACCTAAGATGGATAAATATTGGGAAGGTTCCTAGGAAGGGATATATAGAACTTGGGCTTTATATGAGGCATAGGGGTCTAGATATGAAGGGTAAAAGTTGACCTGTCAAGGCCATGGATTTGTAGATGTTGGGGCTTAAAATACCTGAAATAGGGGTAACTTTGACCCCTTATAACAATAAAATGAGGGTAGTTATGCCTTAATCAGACCCATATTACTTTTGAACATGTCCTAAGGAAGTGTCATTCATGTTTTAATATGGCATATATCATTTGGGGGCAGCAGGAAAAATTCAAGAAGTTTGTATATTTAAGGGGTAACTAATAGAGCCATCGCATGCCAATGGCTGAGGTAGGGGTACTTTCAAGGCACCTTACATGCTCAAATGTCTAATTAACCCCCCATCCAAGGTAAATAACTCTTGGGTAGGTTATTAGGAAGAGATATTCAGGACTTGGGCTTCATAGGAGGCATAGGGGTCTAAATATGAAGGGTAAAAGTTGACCTGTCAAGGCCATATATTTGTAAATGTCGGCGCTTAAAATACCTAAAATAGGGGTAACTTTGACCCCTTATAACAAGAGAATGAGGCTAGTTATGCCTTAATCAGACCCATATTACTTTCGAACATGTTTTAAGGAAGAGTTATTCATGTTTTAATATGGCATATATCATTTGGGGGCAGCAGGAAAAATTCAAGAAGTTTGTATATTCAAAGGGTAACTAATACAGCCATCGCATGCCAATGGCTGAGGTAGGGGTACTTTCAAGGAACCTTACAGGTTCAAATGCCTAATTAACCCCTCACCTAAGATGAATAAATTTTGGGAAGGTTCCTAGGAAGGGATATATAGAACTTGGGCTTGATAGGAGGGATAGGGGTCTAGATATGAAGGGTAAAAGTTGACCTGTCAAGGCCATGGATTTAATGATGTCGGGGCTTAAAATACCTGAAATAGGGGTAACTTTGACTCCTTATAACACAAGAATGAGGGTAGTTATGCCAACCGTGGAAAAAGCCATGTGGAAGGTAATTTTCGGTGGACACTTTGTCAATATCCTTACTTGGATCGTGTCTTTGCATTGTGAGTACTAACCGACAGTGATGTCCATACCCTGATATTTATATTTTTTGCTATTGACTATTTGGTATGAACCAAATAACGTCAATAGGCAAGTTCCGCTATCCCGTGTACGGCCCCGGGAACGGCTAAAGATAGTGCCACGTCACGCAAAGTGATGCATCGTCATCACTTTGCGTGTAGCCTGGCACTGCCTGGCGCGGAGCCGATCTCGGGAACCGGCTAAGCAGCGCTGTAGGCCGTAAGTCCAAAACGGCGCAGCTATTTGAATAAATGTGGAATATTAAATTGATAATCCACAAAAACATTGATTGCAACATTGAGTTAAATATGTTAACTCAACATTGACCAAGCGGTTTTAAAAAATTCGCCGGTTTTGATGTAGAAATTTCAAATTTAAAAATAGGCTCCGTTTAGCAGAGATGATCGCCACTTGATTTCTTTAATCAGCTACGGCCTAGCCGTTAGTCCCGTCGTAGCGGATTCATATTTTTACCCACCCGCCTCCGCCTACGGCTCCGTACAAGCTCAGCCGTTCCCGGGGCCGTTCACGGGATAGCGGAATCTGCCTAATATATAGAATGAGTCGGCCCCGGCTAGACCCACTTCAGCATCAGACGTGCTGTAGGGTAGCACATTGAAACATTGTCTGAAGCTTATATATGGGAAAATTTTTGGCATATTTTCGGGCCCGTGTACTTTTAGCTAATAGAGAGATTGGGCTATCCCGTTTCCGACAACGGGAACGGGATAGGCGACGATGACGTCACCATAGAATGTGTGGACGTCATCGTTTCCCACATAGCTCGACTCTGCGCCGTTCTCAACACCCGACATAAACTGGCTGTATCCCGTAAGTATCGAACGGTGTAGCGTCTTGCTAAATTTATGCTGTAAATACAAAGACGACATCTATTGACAAATTCAACAACTACATTTTAGACATCTATTGACAGATACTTATCTCGACGGCATAGCCCAACCTTGGATACGATGTTCCAACATCGAGATCGGTAACGGCATAGAAGGTGATATGCTTACGCGATCTCGATGTCGGAAACGGGATAGCCCAACCTCTCTAAAATGTCGAAAAAGGGGAACGACTTTACGGTAATCCTATGAATTGCGAAACAGCGAAATATGTATAGGACGTACACCTACGGTATACTTGATACTAGTCTACACGGCGGAGATGCCTAATTCTGAGAACATTAGTGGCAGGGCCGAGAACAACTCATCAGTCAGAAGTGCGGCAAAGAATCTTTAATTGGCAACAACATACTGTACACAAATGACAAATTTATAGAAGAACTCATAGTCAATAACATGCTGTACAAATCACAATCAATATCTGGTCACGGTGGTTGCGCGTGACAGTGCAACTCACAGGTGGAAGCCGGCTGTCCCCGCAACTGTGCCGCGAGAGAGTTGAGGAGGGCAACTGGGCAGGCTGGGGAGGGCCCCAACGCTTTGAGGGGTACCGAGAACCCCTGTGCTGCCGACTGGTGGCACTTGGCCCACTTGATCTTGAGCCAGACATGATCGCCCTCAACGGTTAGGTCTGCAAAAGAGGGAAATCTGGTGAAATCGTAAGGTTGATGTGTGGGGGGGGGGGGGGGTAGGGAGGAAAGCCTGGTCATGGAAAAGAAAGTGACGGAGAGAAGTGTGGCGAAGACGGTGCCCCTGGGCCCCCTGCTCCTGGCAGAAACACAGAGCCGCTCCAGTGTTGTGAAGGGCAGGGGAGGGGCGTGTGCCGGCACGTGCCGCAGCGTGTGCTGCAGGGAGCGGCAAAAGAGAGAAACTTGCCTGGAGTCGAAGGCTGAGATGGCCAGCCCCCGATCCAGGTGAAAACCCCTGATGGAGGCAAAGGTGTTGGTCACCGATTTCGGTGCCTTGAAACTGCGGAGGAGAAAACTCCCCGAAGAGGAGCAGGCCCCTAGGGTGGGCGGGGAAGTCCTGCAGCTGGAAGTAAAGGCAAAAGGCGACATAAAGTAGTAGATGGGACCTGTGGTTCGCCCGTGTGCCCAGGCGAAAGGCATTACCTGTCCTGATCGCAACTGCTCGCTCCAGGCCTCGCCGATCTGCAAGAAAGTGATTACATGGTGTCAGTTATCATGAAAACCTCTTGTGGAATGCGTAGCTGCCGCGCCCGGCTGAGTTTATTGTCATTGAATATCCTGTCTACATATACCTGCCCTGTGTGGGCCCGTGACAGGGCATCTGCTCTCCCCATCTCTACCCCTGGCTGGTGCGTGACATGTAGTTCCAAGTCATGCACCGTGCCTAGTAGGAATAGTTCCCTGACGCACCTCTGCATGTATGGGTCCCGTGAGCGCCCTGAGCGTACAGCTAGGCAAGCGTTCATATTGTCGCATCGTACGTCCACCCTCTGGTGGGCCCAATCCTTGGCCCAGGTCCGCCACCACAATGTTTAATAGCTCCAAGTGAGCTATAGTGTGTTCTTGTTGTAGTACTGCCTCTGGGAATTTCTCACTGTAGTACTGAGTCCCGTTGTACGCGCCGCAGCCCGTAGTGCAGGCGTCGAGTTCCAGTTCGCCCTGGCACTGGATGTGTTGTTTGTCGAGGATTCGGATGCCATTGTAGCTCGGCCACATGTCCGTGAAGAACTGTAGGTCCATTTTGAACCCTAGAGAGAGAGTTTCCATCCCCCTGCGCGGCGCCTCCCTCAGGTTCTCTAACATACGATTGGTGAAAATGCGTGGCCACGAATTGCAGTAGGCCCAGTAGTCGTTGCATTTCGCGTTGTGTGGCCCTCTGTCGCCCCACCCATTCTGCTAGCTCCCCCTGTATCTCGACCATCTTGCCCCGGGGAATCTGCATTGTCATGTCGACTGTGTTGAATAGGATCCCCAGCCATATCATGGTGTGAGCTGGCCTGCAGACCTTTTTGGTGGCCTCTACTATGCCCAGCTCGCCCATGATGTTTTGTAACGTGTCGAGGGCGTCGTCCGCCTTGTCGAGTGTAGCTTCTGCCCCGCCGAAGTCGTCTAGGTACGGCTTCGATAGGTAGCCCCGCTGCCCGTGGATGTGCGAGATAGCTTCCGTGGTTCTCTGCATGAATAATGTGGATGTTCTTAACCCGAAGGGGGGGCACATATCGAGATAGAATCTCCCCTGGTGTTGGAAGCCCAGAAGGGGCCAGTCTGTGGGGTCTACCCGTAGTTGGCGGTACCCGCGAGCCAGGTCGATTTTGTATAAATACGCTCCCGGCCCCAGTTCTAATATCCTATCCTCCATGAATTGTACCGTGGGTAACTTTATGTGTGCCCCGCCCCCCAAGTAACACTCACCATCTACGCCGTCGTTTATGGATGCCCCCTCTGGCCAGGATAGGTCCATGATAACCCTGCGGTGTGCAGAGTCCTTCTTGGGTTAGGTCATGAGGGGGCTGATGTGAGTGGGCTTGACCGGTGCCCCGTTGAAAGGCCCCAGTAGTGCGTTGTGTGCCAGCTCGGTGGCGATGTAGTGTTCGATGTCCCCCTCATATTGCATGGCCGATGCATGGTTCTGCAGAGTGGACTGCAGTGGCATGCTGCGATCGAAGTTGATAGGCCAGCCATATTCCAACATCGGCAGTAATTGTTTGTCATCGTAGTCTGCTAAGTATCGTTTCCAAGCCTCGATGTTGAGGCCGCTGGGGACCCTGCAGCGTGCCCCCGCGAAGTTGTATAATCCTTCTGCAACCACTGACTCGTAGGTGTGTCTGAGATCCGCACTGTGTGTGGAGGGTGTGCGGGGGAAGCTGGCATCTGCCCCCCCGTGCTCCAATGATAAGTCCGTTTTCCCCTCTCCCTGACCTTCCGACCCTGCGCGCACTGGGTCACCCTGAATGTCGCTACTTAGTTTGTCCCGGGGAAGCCCCTGGTTGTTTTCCCCCGCTGTCTCGCACCTGTCGTCGCCCCGCAATGTCACTTTGATAAGAGGGAGGTTTATGCCTCCCTCTTTTTCCCGTTTTTTGACTCGTCGGTTTGTTTTCGGATGCAATCGTCCTCCGCATGTCTGCACATCAAACTGCACGACTTAAGGCAGTATGCACACACGTGTGAATAAGGCATGTGATCGCGGTTGAGATCGCATGTGTGTTTTTGAAAAGCGGCGCAACATTTTGCACCCGGGGGGGCTTGCCGTGGTTGTGTTTTTACCCCTTCTTTCGCCTCCTTTTTCTCTGGGAATACAGCCCTGGAGTATGTCATTCGGTAATCCCTCATTGTGTCTGTGTCTGTCCATTCAAGCGCCCCTTTTTCCACCTCCTTGCCTATTGTTTCATAGAAATCACGGGCATTAGCCCACGAGTAGTCTATTTTGTCCTGCAACAAGTTGGTTAACAACGGCATCATCACTTCGCTGTCCATTTTGTTTGTCGAACTTTTGAGCATTTTCAGGAATCCGTATGCGAATTCCTCTACTTTGAGTTCACTATAGGCCAGGTCTTTACGTTTCCCGTTGACCCTGCGCGACACATGCATGTGAGGCCAGTCTATGGCCCGTTTCACTTTGTCTGAGGCTACCATTAAAGATCCGGACTTCTTACCTCTTGTTTTGTTTTGTGAGAGGTCTGTCGTGTCTTCATCCTCCCCGTCATCTTCTCCCAGCCGTGCTATGCGACCCGCTGCCTGGGCCATTAGTTGTATGTTCTTCCGGAGGGAACCCGGCGTTGCTGTTTCTACCTCGCCTCCCTGTGCGCCCCCGGCTTCGCTTAAATCCTCCTCTTCCTCCGACGATAGCTCTTGCTCGCCCAGTCTGTGGGGAGCCGCTGATTCCGTGTCAGCCCGATTGCGAGAGTTCATTTCCCCCATCTGTCGTTGTAATTCCGCAATGGCAGCCAGTATTTGGCTCTGGGTGTCTTCCCCATTGTCAGTCGGAGGTGCTTGCCGGCAGTGTTTCCCGGTCGGTGGGGGATGCGAGATCCCGCATTTTTTGCATTTATACGGACGTGGCATCGTGTTTGCGTTCGATGTAGTCCGAAACGAAGAATTCAGTGGGAGACGGGTATCCGCAAGCCGTAATTGAAAAGCCCGAGAGAACTGAAGTGCTTCTCTGTGGGTGATTAACCGCAGACTGATTGACTGCACGTGTGCCGGGAGTGTGTCGGTGGAGAGTGGAGGCCTGCGATTGGTGGGTTGCGGCACGCACCACTCAAGGGCAGTGGACACACGTAGGCCTCGTGCCGCTGGGCAGGCGACTGAGCGGAAAGTGTGAGGGTAGCAGGGTCTGCTCTCGCCCGCCCCAAATGCCCCGGAATGTTACCATTCCCCCGATATCGCTAAACTGGCCATAAGTTCTTAAACCATGGTAAGTGTGTGTTATGAATTGTTAAATTGATAGTGTGCACGTACGTTGGCATACCCGTCAGCATTCAACAATCCAAAATCAGGATATATCACTTATCAGGCAGTTTACTATACAGCGGCGTCTTTTGGTTTTATTTTGTTTAGTTCCAATTCTGGGAGGGGCCAGGTTATTACTTTGCTTAAGGAGCGGGCCTTTAGAGTTGATAATCATGGAAACATATGTTAATAGGATAACTTTAATTTCAGTTTATGTATTAGATCACAATTGCTGCATAATAATATACACACAGTTTTCAAAAACACGCATATAGCTTTGGAACTGAAAATGTCTTCATCAACAACATTTACATTGTGTGATCTTTCCAGACATTGTGTGATCTTTCAAGATCAAATACTTACTATGTTCAGCATATTATGAAATTCTTGGCCGATGGCTAGATAATAAATTTATTCTTGAGGAATGGTGGACAATTTTTGAAAGTTGGCAAATCAGTAGCTAATCTGAAGATTTCTGACCAAGTTATATAATTCAACCATCCAAAATCAGGAGATTTTATGCGGTTCCAATCCTGGCCACCAGGGGTCAGATTAGTTTATTAGTTTAGGAGTGGGCTATTATATTTACAGGTGTTGGCAAATCGATAACTATACAAGTATGATTATGAAATAACTTTAATTTTATGTAGCAGATCACACTTGCAGCATGATGACAAATTCCCAGTTATGAGAAACACACAGAGATTGCTTTTGAACTGAATACATCATAATAGTCCATGACCCAAAGGGTTGGTCACTATCATATTGGGGGGAGGGGGCAAATTCTGATTAATGTTTTTGAATTCCCCATATTCTCAGCTTCATGGTATTTCAGTAACAAATATTTCCAAATCAGACCTTTTTTTCTTTTCCCAGGTGAACTTAGCTTTATATATTTACACGATCACTAATTTGCTTTTACTCATTACCCATATTCCTCATATTTCATAACTAATACATCTCTATCCATTCCCCTTGAGACATGGATCCGTGCGCCGGCCTACATAATTTGGCGCACGGATCCATTCCTCTGCCATACCTCCCTAACCGTTTTGCGCTGTGTTGCGCCCAGCGCCACTAGCTTCATACTACTTTCCATTCCTTTCATTTCCACTCCTATCACCTTGTATCGGACTTTCTCTGGGTGAGTACCCAACGGAATCTCTCTCTCTCTCTCTCTCTCTCTCTCTCTCTCTCTCTCTCTCTCTCTCTCTCTCTCTCTCTCTCTCAATATGTGGAAATACACTAGCACTAGTCCATATTAGATTGAAATTCGCATAAGTCGAAACGCATCATGGTAGTAAGAAGCTAATTCAAGATAGAATATATGCCTTATGATAACCTTAGTCATAACGTATTACTTGATAGTGTCTTTCGTAACGGTTAAGTTAAATTTACAAATTGTAACTTTAACGGGGCAACCATGTTCCTTCCCTAAACATAGTTTTAGTTATTTCAACGCTGTAAGTCATTGAAACTGTTTGGCACCTTCTTATATAATAGCTTTCAGTTTTTAGGCAACGCCAGGGTACTTATTTCAAACCTTTTCGTTCACCACGGAGGTCAACCAAAACCCGGCCATATATGAATAGAAATGAATGCCCTTCGTCACCCTTCGGTCAGTAAAGCGATTCGGGTTAAGGTAGAACCATACTCGATACACGGGTCATGTTTAAAACTTCAATATCTGAAAACTGAGTTTCATGAAGACAACGGCACGTATGCTATTGAAAAGGTTACATCTCATAGTTAACGAATAATGGTAAACTTATCAATAAGTTACTATTTTGAGGTAATGCGGCACCCTTAAAGATCCCATCTGGATGTGTTTCGTTTTTTGGCAAAATATCAACACTCGCCCTTTACTTGAAAAGGAAAGTCTACCATATGAGCATTTATGTCTTTGGTAAGGTGCAAGGTCCTACCTCAACAGAGGATCTGCACGATGAGTATCTTAAAAACATTTTTGAATGTTCCCATAAGCCTCAAAATTACTAACAGCACGTGTTATACATAATAAATGCTGATTTTCAGGTCCTGTCAGAATTCAAGGTACCTGTGGCATGACGTTGCACCTAGAGGGGGTTCATGTCTGCCATATTCTAAACTACTGGCTTCGAAGACTGTATCATTATTCACGTTCAGCCAAAAAATGAGATGGAAATTTTGGTCACGATAGTCTAGCTCGAATGAATCTGCATGGTTAAGGTGATGAGTACCATTGCAAGCGAGTTAAAAGCCCCATCCCAAAACGAGTGAACACTACTCATGTGAAATCTTTTGTTTTGATATCCATTTTTAGTGGTCAGTCCCAATGACACCACCTAGTGGTGATAATCTAGGTGTACTAAGTTATCACCTTACGTTGTTTGCACATTCGCGTTTTCGGGGATACAGTGAATAAAACTCGCAGAGAGATGGTTATGTCGACTTCAAATGTCACAAAGGCCAAGGAAGCTGTGGTGTATGTGATATACCCGAGGTGTTCCGAGGCGGAGCCGAGTAACCCAAAAGGTATCACATACACCACAGCTTCCAAGGTATGTAACTATGTAACTTGTACCACAGTTGACTGCCTTCCACCAATCACAGGCCGAGAAAAGCTTGGCAGGGCACTCTTGCTAAGTTCCTTTCGGTAACACCTTTGGGTTTAGGCAGCACTTTTTGAGGCCTCTGATTTGTGGAGGGCAAGCAACTGTGGTACAGACTGGGTATACACGAGTTGCAGTCTGCTCACCTCGGCACTTGAGTGGAAAAACCAGCGAGCCACTTGTCAGTATCAAGTACAATGTACCCGAGCAAACCCTCGTTCAAAACGTAATGCATATGTCCTCTTTATTGGTAATGGTCTCGCCAACACAGAACAGACATCTGGTTTACATGTTTATGTCGTAATTTTGCCGATCTGAGGTTTTTCAGAATTTTCGAAATCTTAATTTACCTATAGCGCCTCTGATTGGTAAATACCGACAAATTAAAATCATCGCTGAATTAACAAGACTTACTGAGGTATGCGGAAACGGGTAATTGTTGAGTATTTTTGGAATGTTTAGTTTTGAAACAAGACATATTATTGATTGTTAAGGTGATGAGTACCATTGCCAGCCAGTTAAAAGCCCCATCCCGAAACACACCTCAAAACAGCATAATCCTATAACTAGGTGTATCTCCAGGTTCCTGGGTGTTATCAGGTACAGAATATCATCGCCAACTGTCATTATTCAATCCATACTCTGTTTTAAGTAATGAGATTATGTCATTTGAGTGAAAAGTTGTAAATATTGAAATGAAATAGAATATGGGTTGACTAAGGACGGTTGGCTATGATATTATCTACCTGACAACACTCACGAACCTGGAGATACTCCTTGTTCTATGATTATGCTACAATGAGGTGTGTTTCTGGACGGGCCTTTTATCTAGCTTGCAATGGTACCCATCACCTTAAGGCAAGCAATATATATATTTTGAGTAGGTAGACACCATATGCTTTCATCATTAGACCCCTTGCACCTTTTTTGTATTAAGAATATAGCTCTATATATAGTAACCGTAGTGAGGGCTAAATACAGCAACTTAATGAAGACTCACCTAATGGCCATCCTATTCTAGGGTTGTTGTGTCTTAGCATTATCCCTCATTCACATTACTCTAGACAATTAGTTAGTACTTGTATAATGATAGAATTGAAGACATGTTGAAGATGTGTTTTGTACTTAATGACCCTACATTCTGGGTAAATGTGCACAAATGAAAAAAACGGTGCATTATTGGATGTTTTTGTTTGAATAAAAGGCATAGATAAGATTGTAAATGCAAGCAATATAGTTAATTCTAAGAAGCCACAAAAGCAGAGTTAGACTCAACTTTTACCCGTGGGGTCACTCAGTACAAACACATCTTTAACATTTGTCATCACTAATTTCAATAGACAAGGACCTTATCAATTGTGAAGAGTAAATTCAATGAGTAATAATGCTAAGAAGCCTTATAACTAGAATCGGGTGATCATAGGGTGAGTTTCCACCAAGTTACTGTATATAGCCCTCAATAAAGCTACCATGCACTAAGCCATGTATAATACAAAAATGTATTAGTGGATCTAATAATACATCAACTGAGGCAAATAGTGTCCACTTTCTGAAAATACATGTATATATTCCTTGCCAGAACAGCACCTGATATGCCTTGCATTAAAACTAAAAAGCAACAACATACTCGTTGCAAACCCAACTTAAACATTTCATTTTACTTTTTCACTAGACAAGGACCTTAATCATTTATCAAGAGTAATTTGAATGAGGAATGGTGAGAAGAAAACCACCAAATAAGAGTTTAACTGAAGAGTAATTTTTCAGTGTTTTCTCTACTTCAAAAAGATTGCCATTGAAACGTGCGATATCGAAACGTACCATGGAAACGTGCGCATTGTACCAATTTTCCGTTCCGGCATCACACAGGTTCGGAATCCTGAGACTCTAAGCTTTCATTCGATATATGATGTTGGGATTACTCCTAAAATAGGCCACTTTTTGGGTCTCTGCTGCTACACTGTTTGGACTTTAACCGGAAAAGTAGTTCATGCTACAAGCCAGCATATCTGAGGTCAAATGAAGGTAATAAGTCTCTCTATACCCTAAGGTATGGGATCAAGTATAGTCCAGAACTTTTAGTTTAGGCACGCATGTAAAGTGTATACCAACTTATTCTTGAATAAGGTTTATATAGTCGGGGAACCAGACCAATATTCAGCAGAGCCTCGCACTGAGGTCAAATTAAGGTTTTCGCTTACTAGCTGGTTTTTGTAGGCGTGGTGTTGCCCTAGAATCATGTTCGAAATTAACCATTTTGAGTTGAAAATGTCACATTAAGATGGCCAAATATATGGGTTAGGTGAAACAAAAATCGTGCTAGATGTGATCTAATTGAAGATACTGGATCACGTGACCACCCGTACTGATGGTATTTAAGAACTCCCTAATGGTAGATCAATCATGCGAATTAGGATCATAGTGAGGTCAAAAGGGCAGAAATGTTTGTTTAGACTACAGTGTATTTCATAATCTTGCCATAATGCTTCTGACCATGCACAACAGTGATACAGTTTGCTCTTAAATGTGATTTGTACAAATCAACATCTGCTAATATTTCATACCACCCATGTTTACATATGTTCAATACTGATCAACCTATAACAAAAGAAAGACAAGTGGTGTGGAAAATATGCTTAAAATAGGTTCGTATTACATGATTAGTTAGTTATTGCATTATTTGACGAGGAGCTATAACCTCACTAATTCATGAAGAAAAATGTTTGTAAAGAATTGCTACAACATACTAAAATCTCAAGATGACTCCAGTTACTTTTTACAAGTAAATGACACAAATAACTACTTAGTATAATGGTACTTGAAAATAAAGCTATTACATTGTCAGTAAAAAATATTGAACGGTCGATTAGTTATAGTACTAGTATTATATTATCTTACATTAATGGCTAATGCGTTACACGGTTGTTTATCTTAAGTTACTACATAATCGGTAAATGTTACTTCACGACTGGTCACATACCAGTATGGATAATAGTTGTTACACGATCAGTCACTTGTTACATAAAAGATTACTTTTAAGATATACTACAATGGGACTTAGGCCAACGCCTTCGCACCGCAATCATTCACAGTGGCCGAGACGTGTATGGTTGGTGAAATCGTATGACTTGTATCATAGTGTGACATACATAAATACATACACACATACATACATACATGCATACATACATGCATGCATGCATGTCCACATGCAGTGTTATACACAAATGCATACACAGATACATACAAACAACACACACATAAATACATTTATCATCAGCTCCACTCTGATACTAGCAGCTGATTGGTCAATAGCTGTGGTGTACTGGATCCTAGCATTGCTTTCATTAATTGTCAATGTTAGTATCCCAATAAATGTTTATCCCCATTCTAAATGCGTTATCAAAAAATATATATATGAAATAAAAAAAATAATTAAAAATAAAAAAAAATTAAAAAAGAATTAAGAAAAAAGATTTTTTTTCTTAATTAAATAAATAAGAATTAAAAAATACATAAATAGATAAAAAGAATTGAAAAAAAACAACTTTTTTTAAGAAATTAAGAATATATATTTTTTTAAAATTAACAAAAACCTGATGATAAATTCGTTTTCCTCCTTGTAAAAAAGTTCACAAGGAGGATAACTAATAGTATACATGCATACATACATGCTTACATACATACATACACATTGGAATACACAAACACATTTAAACACATACACACATATTTACATACATACGTACATACATGTACATACATGTACATGTACGCACATACATACATACAAATTTATTTTGTACGTGCATATCGCCATGTTGTCCAAAAGAAATAACTCAAGCTGAAGTTACTCCGACCTGATATAATCTATTGCAAATCTCTAGAAACTATCATTTTGTCTGTCATAGTTAATATATATTTCTCTTTTCTTTTTTTCTGCAAGTCACTCATGCGACAAACGAAGTTCAACTTTTGAAAGATTTGTTCAGAGATTATAACTTGCAAGCTCGCCCTGTTTTGAATCACAGTTCAAGTGTTGAGGTTACAATCGACATCGCGCTACGAGAGCTACTGGACGTGGTAAGTGGACTTTAATTCACTTAAATCCTGAACTAATTTGGTTATGATGTTCTTACAAGTAAACGGTTTGCAGAAGGACCTACAAGGTGTTAAATAGAAGCAAATATTACTTATCTAAAGTTTAAAATTAAGATTTTTTTCTTATCTTAATATTCAGTAATTTTATTTAGTTTCAAAAGTATCAGCGCTTTGGAAGGCTTGTGTCAAACCATTATTAACAGTTAAAGAAATTGAATCGCTAAATGTTTACGGTGCAAATTAAACTCGTTGTACCAACTTCTCTCAAGGGTTAGTTGAACTCCAAAAAGTAGTTGACCGATATTTGGGATGTTTGGATAACGTTAACTTAATCAATGTATCTATTGATAACTCATGTGAAAAGTGTTATGCATGGACAAATCGTGGTATGAAAGTTTCATGCCTGAGAATGAAATTTCGATGCCTGAAAATGAAATTTTCATGCATGAAAATGAAATTTCCATGAACCTCGCTTTGTCGAAATTTGTGGCCAGCGATCAGTACGAAGTAACAATTTCCGAAATGTTGGTCATATCTTCCTAATGGAGGCATCATTTGGAAATTTAATGGAATGGGGAATGATTTTCAGAAAGAATATAACAACACCCATCTAGTTTTTGCGAATTAGTGCTATACGTCAAAAAGTATTGAAAAGTGTGTTAGTATTTTGAACGAGTATTTGCAGAAATACGCTGTTACGTCTACATAGGCGAGAATTCGCCATATATCAATCAAGCATGAATGTTAACATATCATTCATGAGACTTCTATATATAGATATGTCCTATGTATTACATACATAGATGTGGTTTATACGTTTTGTTTGTTCATGGTCCAGTATAAGTCTATACCTATACAGGTTTCCCCCTTCGTTTGGTGTACCATAAACTAGCTTCTATGCGTTTTGATGTTATACTTTATTTTATATACAATTATTCCTGCACCTATTGTACCTAAGGTCGTGTGGTCTACTATTGGACATTTGGTTTACAAAAATGACACACGAATGGTTTGTATTGGCAATATGTTCAACTACGCTCCTAGCATTGTCATCTATCCACAGGAGATGACATCTAAATATGCCTGGGAGGCAGGCTAGGTATACTATTGATAGTGCTTTTTCCTAGACTAGGCTTCTCGCCCCTGAAAAATTAACATTATCTTCTGAGTTTACCAGCCAGTGTGGTGTAATGCTAGCAATGACAAATACATTCAACCGGTGAGATAAGAGTGAGATAAGTAATTTGGCGATTTGGACACCTTGACTACTTGTTATCTAAAAAAAAAAGTAGAATTAAGGCCCTGCACGTGCAGGTACCCATTAATATTTACTCTCTGTTATACTAAAATTAAAGGTCTACATAAAACGGGAAAATTAAAAAACGGGAAAAGCATATGTCCTCTTTTCGGAAATATTAGAAACGGAAACACCCAAAAATTAGAAATTGTCACAGGGAAAAAATAGCATTCTACAGCAAGCAGAGAGACATGAGATGTTTCATCAATGCTTTACTGAATCATTTGTGGATGTTACTTTTACAATAGTCATTGACAGACGTCCACTGTAGTATTGGTTTAATCTAGTGATACCATGCTTGTTCATGATAGCCATAGTCCTAGCTGGTCTATGCCTACCTGTAGAAATCTAACATAGTTCTTTTCTTGCAAGCTTCTCTAATGGTCGAATAGATAGTCCTCACATCAGTGTCATTGTGAGCTTAGAATTAAAGCATTCATGTATACTTCTATTCCTCTTTTTCTCGTAGAATTCCGCCTCATTAAGGCTAAATTATCTTTAGAAATCTGCCCCTAGTAATGCCAGTCTGCTTGAAATTATCCAATAACGATACTCTACCACTTGATACCAATCACTCTCAATGTAAACCTTCTTGAAATCATACAATATCAATTTGAAAGCCACTTAAAAGTGTTTGACTTCCTTCTATGTCAGTACGAAACTTACCGGTAATGGTATCACCCAATATAAACATGACATCTCTAGATATTGTCCAATGCTAATATTGGTATACATATTGATCGATACC
Source organism: Maea johnstoni (assembly GCA_963942565.1). Classification (NCBI taxonomy): domain Eukaryota; kingdom Metazoa; phylum Annelida; class Polychaeta; order Spionida; family Magelonidae; genus Maea; species Maea johnstoni. Next base: position 39,815,129 of record OZ012684.1, read on the forward strand.
ACATTGATATTCTTTGTATTGGTCGTATAGGAGGAGAGAACTCAGGAGATTATCGCAAATATATGGATGAGGCAGGTGAGTTATCCAGTTATCCATAAATCTAATAATCATTTGATTCAATTTAGTTGTAACTGACATCGTGATGAACATGTAGGTAAAGCATATGGCTGAACGGCTAGTGTTCGATCACACAATGTTCCCTCAATACGAGGATAAGGCTATCGAGTACTTGGCAATGTTAATTGCTTAAACTCTTATTGGTATATACAAGGGTATGGCTTGAAATCACTCGTGTAGGTTAGCATATTTCTTTTGGTGTTCTAGTGTGGGTGTTTTGGCTTTACATGTTGTACACGCTGTATTGAATATACACAATGGATATTTCAGTCCTGATTTTTTTTTAATTGTGTTATTTCTTACATCCGTCCACTACATCATGAGAGAAGGGGCATAGTAAATACCCCATAACACCGTTCTTTATATTCTATACACGAACGCTTTCCAATGTACAGTAAAGACATTTAATACCTGCACTAAATGTGCGGGCAGATTCAGTATTTTCCTGGACCGTACACCCACTCAGCACTTGGTGGCTAGGCGTAAATACCATCAAACAGCTGGTCGTGACAGCAACTACTACTAAGTATGTCCTCTAATATGAGTGCCTAAGTACCATTAATCATTTAATATTTTTTCAATTGTGAAACATTTTAAGAATTTAATCTATTTTGTAGCATTATTCTACACAAATTTTAAGGCACTAAATGGCCTTTGTGTCCCGTTGTTACTTTAAGCAACCATATATTGTTTCATTCATTGCAGCAGGGCATGCACTAGGAATATCATAACTGTAAATCCTCACTTCCTCTCCATACTCTTTATCTTGCTTTGTAATAAATAAACTATTTGAAATACCGGTAACTAAGTTCCCAAGAACATTTAAGGATAAGAATGTGAGCTTCTAGCGTAAATTTATGATTTCATTTTTCTCAAATTCTATAACTGTAGTTATAGTAAGTACATTATAATTTATAATCCATCTCTACCTTCAATGTTTTATTACCTAATACAACAGAATTGGAAAGACGAGTATCTTCAGTGGAATGAATCTGCATATGGGGGAATAAAGGAGGTAAATGTAAGAAATACTGAGATTTGGAAACCAGACATCGTACTTTACAACAGATAAGAATTTATCTCAAATGTTTGGTTTTGTTTAAATATATTTGTCTACAGACACACACACAAACATATATATATATATATATATATATATATATATATATATATATATATATATATATATGTATATATATATATTTACATATATATATATATGTATAAATATATATATATATATATATATATATATATATATATATATATATATATATATATATATATATATATATATATATATATATATATATTTGTTTATTATATATATATATAAATATATATATATATAAATATATATATATATATATATATATATATATATATATATATATATATATATACTTATATACATATATATATATATATATATATTTATATATATGAATGTATATGTATTTGAATTTGAATTTCGTTTTTCGTCACATTTATGCCAATTGTGGCTAATTCGTGACTAGCCAGTTGGGAGTAGTGGAGGAAACCGGAGTACCCGGCGAAAACCACCGCCTAACTCCAATTCACTGGCAACTTTCTCACATGCCCAGGCCTAAATATATATCTACATATATATATATATAATTGTTTTTCGTTATTATCATTACTATCATTATCATTAGTATTATCATTATTATTAACATTATAATTATTATCGTTATTGTTATTAATGCATTTATTCAGCGTATACATTGCTTGATTGACTGTATTGGTAATGGACTGATCGAAATGGATATTAGATAACTTCTTTTGCATATCTTTCAGCGTTGCAATGGAAGAAATAGGCACTGATGGTTATTTTGTGACCATAATGTCAGATGGAATAGTGGTTTGGAATTATCCCCAAGTCACAATAGGTCATTGCAGAATCAACGTTCATAACTTTCCTTTTGACAGACAGTACTGTAAATTGCTATATGGCTCTTGGGCCTTCACATCTGGCAAACTAAATATCATGAACAAATCAGCACATGGTGACATTAGTTCATACATCGAAAATGCAGAATGGGACCTTGTGGACGTGCAAGTGACGAGGCATGAGATGTTCTATCAATGCTGTACTGAATCATTCATAGATGTTACTTTTACAATAGTCATTGACAGACGTCCACTGTATTATTGGTTTAATCTAGTGATACCATGCTTGTTCATGATAGCCATAGTCCTAGTTGGTCTATACCTACCAGTAGAGTCTGGAGAGAAGATATGGCTTAGTGTGACTATCATTCTGGCACTGACAGTCTTTCTACAGCTTGTGTCTGAAAAACTTCCCACCCAGGCAGAATCAATACCGTTAATAAGTAAGTACAGAGACTTTAATTGTATGTAACCAACCCCTTTTGGAAGAACGTTATCATTTCCGTTAGATATATACATATTGAAAAAGAGTAGAGTCAGTAGAGTAGAATATTCAGTCTTCTCTAGGCCTCAAAATTAATTTCTTTTAATATGGGGAGCTGAAAGCTAAAAAGAAATTTGAAAACATACTATCAATTAAACAAAGAACTTACTTTACCCAAATAACAGACCCATCAATTAATTTGTTAACAACTTTATCAATAAAGACCAGAAGGGTTACAGAAATATTTGTAAAATAGTACATTTATCTGATACGGACAGTATTAAAAAGTATTGAAAATGGGACTCCAATATTGATGTTACAATAAATTATGGACAAATTGCTGAAGCTTTAGGGTGCAATCGTAAATATAATCAAAACATTTACTCAAGATATATTCAATATAGAGTCCTCCATCACAGGATTTTCACAAGAGATACATTACTCAAAATGAAAATTATTGATAATGAAAGTTGCATAAAATGTCCACATCCTGATAGCATTGAACATTTATTTATCAATTGTCAATATACAGCAACATTGTGGACTAAGGTAGAGAAGTAGATTACTAGTATTGGATTGTTAGATTCTAGAATAGACAACTAAATTAAAGTTCTTGATGACAGGAAAAAAAATTCAACTCTATATTGTTATCTTCATATGTTTGTTTGCATATCCGTAAGAATATATATATATATATATATATATATATATATATATATATATATATATATATATATATATATATATATATATATATATATATATATATATGTATATATATATATATATATATATATATATATATATATATATATATATATATATATATATCATTAGTTATCAATTGTTTTGGAGTATGATACAACATATCTCGCAATCAGAGGCTGTATCACCCGAGCCGCAGCCGAGGGTGATACATCCCTCTGATTGCGAGATATAAGTTGTATCATACTCCAAAATAGTTGATAACGAATTTATCTCATGATTGCCCCCTCAACCTCTGCATAGGTAATAAAAAGACCCAAACTTCCCTTAAATACTTGGAATACTTCAGTATTCAGGATGGGGCAACCATCTTGCAATGTTTGGAAGAATTGGTGATTGCATCATGCACTTAGGGGGTTGCAGGAATTTGGAATTGCATCATGGGAATAATCATCTGATACAATGCTAAACTCTCCCTACCATAAAAAGCAGCAGGTTAATATAAGAATACTTGGAGGTTAATATAGGATTCTGAAAGGTTAATATAAGATTCTGAGAGGTGAATTGAAGGAAGTTCACAACACAACTTCATATCATGGGCCAATTGACCTATCAAAAGCCTAGAATTCTGCCAATCGTGAGATAAATATATATATATATACTTTATTTTCAATCGATATATATGTACCTCAGCTAAGCATCAGCAAAAGCTTTTCCGCTTTTTTTCCAGACCAGTTTTTTGCAGGAACACTTGCGTTGCCTTTCAACTTGCCTTACAGTGTTTGTCACAAATATTCACCATCGAGGGGATCATCATGACAGAGTATCTAGTTTTCTGCGCATCATTATTCTGAACTTCATGGCAAGGATGGTATGCATGAGAGAGGTAGCAGAAAGTCACAGGAAGGATGTGGACCAGGTAGATATCCAGAACTTCTGACACTTTCCACCATTTGTTGAGGGTTTGCCCATATACTAGCAGCCTGGACATGTGAAACAACTGCTAGTGACTAACGGTATGGGGGATATTTTTGGCCTGTAATCCGGTTTCATGCACCACTTAAAACTGGCAATCCATGGCTTAGCCGCAATGCTGCAGAAAAGTAATGAACAACTGAAATTCCAAAAATCAATGTACAAGCAGTTTAGTGCATCGTTTGCCATGTCCTTCCATGGAAAAAAAGCATTCGGTTAATTACCCAATTCAGACACATGATAATGTTGCTCATCTTACTTAAGCAATGTGAAATAGAGCATTGATTGTACAGAGGCTTGATCATGAATTTGATTTTTATTGTCCCAAAAGTAGAGGAAAGTTTTTTTAAAAGATCGCACCATCCTATACTATATTGACATAGATATACGAGATACAAATATCCTAATAGCTGTAAGCTTTTGTAACACCTTTGCCCCAGCTTTATTTACAAGATACTGCCAGTTAAATGTGACACTCAGCTTATACATTTTCAAAATGAGAACAAGTGTCTAGACGCCATTGTTCATACCGTGCCGCGGAGCGCCTGGAAAAGTGAAACGTTCGCAAATGTAAAAATCTGAACATACCCAGAAATTGTTTCCTGCAGTTAGGAAAATTTGACAGCGATGCCACAAAGTTAATGACATGTGAAGGCATATAGATAGTTATTGCTTACTATTGTTTCTTTATTTGGAAAGGGATTAGGTTGGTGGATCAAAAACAAATTTTCAGTTGTCTTGGAGCTCGTAATTGGTTTTTAAGACATTCCACGGACCTTCTGCCGGTTGTTGCCATCATAGCTAGCCTGTGGCATATCATTATGGAAGCACGTGTTGAAATAACAAAGGGGGAGATCAAATTCATTTTGGAAACGTATCTATTTATGGGGGGTAAATAATAAAAGTGGCCAAGTAGTTAATGACAACACTAAACTCGGAATGCTAGGAACGATCCCAATTAGAGTTACGGGATTTCATGAATATACTTCTCTTTTCACATAATTTCGTAGTACACAAGATGAATGGCCTCATTGGAAGCGCACTTGGCTACCAGTCCAGGGGATGCAGGATCAATTCCATCCACCCATAACTTAAGATTCATTTTTCCAACTGTCCAGTGCTTCGTGTGGCACTTAGAAACACTTCCTACTTAAAATAACGGTGACTTTATTTCTGTTATTTTTTTTTACTTTACTTTACTGAAATGTATTGTTGGTCAAAACCTCTGATCCCAGAAAGGACGTCTGCCTAAATTGCTGTACGCTATAAAGGGCCAATGACATTATGTTGGGCCTTGACTAAAAACGATCTTTTATCTTTGATTTAATTTTAACATTTCCACAGTTGTGAAGTTGAGAATTTCTTTAAGAAAATATAGTTTAATGGATGTAAGTAATGCTTAGCCTTCACCAAGAAATTGAGATCTGTGAAGTTTAATGGGTGTAAGTATTAATTTATATTTGTTGATGACGGAAATGTTCCCTTAAGTTCCCTATGATGTTGGTATTGTCACTTGCATGCACTCTTGCTGCACATGACTATTACTTTATGCAACGCCCACCCATTCACCTTCTATCTGCTCTTTCACACGTCCCCACGTGTTGATTAGTGCCCTATCCATGCAACTTCCACCTGTACTTTGGGCTGGAATCGGTGCACCCACCACTCACTTTTTGGGCTCACGGATCCTAACTACATGGACAATTTCTACTCTTCCTGCGGCCTTTAGCGCCCTGCCAAAACACTTGCCTTCCCCCTTCTATGTAATTGTACTGTCCTCCCAGTACCTCTTTCAACGGGGCACTATCTGGGCCAATAGATACTGTATAATGTGTTTAAATTGTGCTGTATAACACGAGGATGCAATAACTTATCATTTAATATTAGTGCTCAAAAGTTAAAAGAGCAGCTGCTTTCTGAGCACATTATTTTGTTGAATCCTGCTTAATATGATATTTTATTTGTGATTTTTTCCTCAGGCAGTATTCCAGAGAAGGGCATTTGAGTGGACCTCAACAGGCTCTATGCAAGTAAGTCTTGCATTATTTTTCTAATTCTACCATTTTGCATAAATTTTATGCTATACCAGAACTTGAGATTTAGATATGACTAATTAGATACCCCTCATAAATTTTGAATACTTGATCACTTTCTTATTCTTGCCGTTTTTTGATAAAACATATATGTCAAACATATATATTCATCACGCAGTCTTTTAGCATGATATTTTTTCAAAATATGTGATATTGTTTCATGCCCCTTTAAATATCAAATATTTACCTTATATAATATATGATCTATATCATTTGAAATATACAAATTTATTTCGAAATGTAATAATCTGAAAGTCCTTAAAAGACAGCTTTCAATTATGTACAGGAAGGTTTAAAAAATATGTAACGATAGAACCTTGGTATATAACAACAATTGCAGGTGAAGGACATTTGAGTATTCCCTAGTTGCCTGGAGTCAAGAACAATTCCCTAGAAATGCGTCAGTGCTGATATTTTGATGATCTTGAAGGAACACAAATTCCGCCATATATTTAGATGTAAAAAGGGTATCTTATTTTTGTTTATATATAAAAACACAATGTTTAAATCTTTATCTACCTTGTTATATGAATCATTTACTGTAAAGTTCGAAATATTAGCGTGGAACTATTATTGGCGACATTAGCGAGTGGGTCAGATTCGCTAATATTACGATCCGGTAATATTTGTTCCATTTTTCAACGATTTTTTTCAACAGAAATTTCACTAGAAACGGTGATCGATAGATGTGGGTACGCTGGCCGTATTTTCTAGTTTTCAACATCAACATCGTTTTGGTCTTGTGAAATTTTAAAATGAAAGATAAAAGATACTTGAAATAGAGAAAAAAAATGAAAAAAAAAGTGAAATGTGAAAAAGTGAAAAAAAAAACTTATGAAAGATCAGCTACAATAGGGAATGCTTCATGCAACAAAGGCTTTTCTTAGCTATATAGACAGAGAACTGAACATCGAGAAAATCGATGTGTGGAGTGATTTTCAAAAATAACAAATGGTAAGAGCAAAAAGCAAACTTAGATTTAGCCTGGACATATGCATTTAAAAAACTCCCCGCCCATGACTTTGCCCCTTTCGAAAGGGCAAATTATTTTTGTGTTTGGAGGCCATGTGCACCAGCGTGGATCAAGGCACGTCCGCCAAAATAACGCGCCATCTTTTGACCGTTTATCAAACCAGGTCTAGTTTGAATATCTGTCGGCAGATGGCGCTTTTTGAGATGGTTCAGACGCTAATATTACGATTCGCTAACATGGAAAAATGGATCAATTCGCTAAATTTAAGCACGCTAAAATTTCGAACTTTACAGTATTCAAAGTTTTTAACCTATGAGGGGTGAAATATCCTTATATGAATACCGCCTATAGTGAACCACATAGGAGTCCCATTTGTACACAATGCATTGTGAAAGGACCTCTGATATCAAAACCGCATAATGTGGATGGTTTTGCCCTGGTCCAGAAGCATTCACATTTCAGATACTAGTATTTCACTGTTTGTATCAACTATTTTACAGTTGCAAGAGCAGAAGGTTCGCTTACCTGACAGCAAGAACCGAACACCAGATTGTATTGTCACAGAGACTTCTCCAACAGATCCACAGACCACTATGCTCAGAAATGTGTATGTGTACCTCAGGGAGATTCTAGAGAGAAAGAGGGCCAAGGAAGAAAAGGATCGTGTGGAGGCAGAATGGCGCCTCATGGCTATTATCTTGGACCGCTTTATGATGGCAGTATTTGCCTTGTTCGCCGTGGGTATGATTTTGGTGTTTCTATGGTTCATACCTTCTGTTGAAGAAAAAGTGTTAACTTAATATTATGCAGATACATACGATTGCAGCAGGTGGCAGACTTCCATAAAAGATGACATTACCATGCAACTCAAAGAATATATGGATTGGCATGTCCTATTTGTTAGAAAGGTAAAACAGCAGGGCTTTGCCTGCTGGAGCAACAAGTAAGATGCGACATTATCATGACACACTCAAAATTAGTGAGGGTTTCCTAGAGATCAAGGCTGTGTTTTTTGTTTTGTCTTTTTGTTTTTACTAGGTACTCAGCCTCCACCACTCGGTTACAATTGAATAGTCACTACTGAGTGTGAATATAGAACAAAATGTGAGGATAAACACAATGTCCATTTTCCATTTTTTTATATTTTTGTTTAGTGAGCTGTCCATTGCCATAAAAGAACTTCCGTACTTCTGGTCATTAAGCTGCAAATGTTATATTTAGATAAACATGAACTGTTCTTAAAACACTTAGAAAGATGTCTTGAGAGGGTAATTGATAGGTATTTTACATTTTACAATTGGTTTCATTAAGGAAACATATGACACGCACGGGGCAATATGGTTTCATTAATTACAATCATATCATGGCACAAAATACTTGAATGCTTATTTTGGATATCTGAGTATCTGAAGCCCAAGACCCTCTAAAATACTACAGCATGAACAATAATAGTTTACAAACTGACAGAAACAGGCTACCAATGGAAAAGTAACTGAGTTATAATCCAGTAACAGATTTAATTATTGTTTTACGGCTGTTTAATGCTAATTCTTGACACTAAATAGTCAGACATTAGCATCCAAGTGATGTGTTTAATGGTATCAACATTGTAAGAAGAAACTCAAACTCTTACTATTTGCCAAACACCCCAAATGCTCGAAAATAATATGCATTGTAAATATTTTGACTGCATGCTCTTCTTGTAAACGCAATGGGCTTTTGAATAATCGGAGAATATGGTCGGAGTAAATTGTAAATATTACTTAATATAAAACATGTACTAACACTGAACTTTCCTTATATGCGTTTCAACTAAGTTTACAAAGGTTTTATGTTTGAATTCAATAAAGTTTATTACAAAAATTATTTTCCCACTTTGCCTTCTTTTTTGATTGTTGTTTTGTAATCACTTATTTTGTTTTCACTTCGAGATGCTTATAGAACATTCTAGATGGGTCAGGATTGTACTTTGTAAATAGTGAAATAAACATTGAGCAAGAATGTTACCTTTGATAAACAACCAATGCTTACTAATGAGCCAATAGTGAGGTACATATACATACATACATACATACATACATACACACATAGATAGATGATAAAACGTGCAAAAGGATATGCGTTTTATCCTTTACTGTGTACATATATTCTGTTAATATAATTTTTATTCTATATATCAATGAAATGACTTGATTGAGACATGCATGTCCATAAAGCACTTGATTGAGACGTGCTTATTCAATATTTGAAAGTCTAAGATTTAGCATATGCAGAACATATCCCATTGTTATAGTTTATCAAATACAAGCAGATCGAAAGATCAAAATCAAGATTTCAACATAACTTATTCAATAATAATAATAATAATAATGATAATAATAATAATAATAATAATATCCATAATGATAATAATAATAATAATAATAATAATAATAATAATAATAATGATAATAATAATGATGATAATAATAGCAATAATTATAATAATAATAATAATAATAATGTTTAATATTGATAAGAAGAAGAAGAAGAAGAAGAAGAATGATACTAATCAAAGGATTGTCTCGTTGACAAGTCCTCTGAGTGCAGGTCTTTTTGGTCTGCTGGTGGCGTGATCGTCACTACTGACTGCTTGCTGTCTATCACTCGGCCAGTGATCTGGTTTAAATAATCTTCGAGGCATGTGAGAAAGCTGCAAGTGACTTAGCGCTGGTCTTCACCGGGTACTCTGACATACAAGACATACAACTCGCTAATCATGGTTCAACCTAATATGGCAGAAATAGTGAAGATAATCGATCATCATATTCTATAGGGCATCACATTTATCGTTCATGATTTGAGAATGTGTTAAAAGAGCAGCGCAGCAGCTAAATAGTCAGAAAATTGCTAGAAAATCATTTTACTATTTTTCATACTTCTGTCATCTATTGCAATATTTTTACGCTACTCAAAGTGGAGCAAGGTCAGAAACTTTCATAGCTAATAGCCAGCTACTGTATGGAAATGTACCTACTAAAGATTGCAATGACGTTTATCTCCTATTAGTAGGTATGTCGTTTGTACATTAGCATACAAAGTATTAACGAACTCTAATTGGTATATGCACGTAACGTTATGTTTTATATATTTTTAACAATCTTAGCAGAAATGCATGTTTTACAGTGACGACATATGACAAGAGCTAACCTATATTTTCATAGATTTCCCGGGTATGTATGTTTCAATCAAGAAGATATTCTGACCATACAAACATACACAGATATACATCACGCTTCAGTATATTTGTATATGTTTGACTAATGAAAATCTATAATGAAATATGCAATACGGAGACAATTTACAAATCAAATCAAAAACGTTACATACTAAATCAAGGTTATGAAGCACAGACTATGAAAATACATCCCAGTACTGCAAAACGCATTATCTTAACTCGCATCTCACCGAACAGGTGTCAGGGCCTCTTGAAATTACATTTTGATAAACATCATTATAAGTCAAGTATCCTTTGTAGAGTATGTAGTATTAACGTAGAGTACGTGGTAGTCCTAGTCCGGGTAAATGCTGACCAAGAACGTTTTGCGTGCTTCACTCAGTGGCGCCACGTATCGGATAATTCGGGTATCAAATAAGGTGTACCAGTTCTAGACAGGTAGCGCCCTCTGGATATTCTATTGATAAGTGAGACCAGTGATTACACACCAAAACAGTAGATATTCTATATATCTGAGACTAAAATGAGTGACTTGAGATGAAAAGTGCTTCTATTTTGAGGAAACGATTTACCATTTTTACCATACTTATATGTAAATATATTCAGTATGTTATCTTTCTATAAATGTGACGATTGTTTGTCGCATTCACGCAACAATACAGGCTGCCACAATTGCGATCACTGGTGCTGAACCATACGTCAATAGCAGGCGCGGATCCACACCGGTTTGCATCGATGCATGTGCATCAATCAATCACTGAGGTGCATCGATTCATATCAAAGTGCATCGGTCAACGTTTTAAGTCAAAACTCACCATTTTGTTTGTATTTGTTTTGGAAGCCGTGCCAATCTAACCTTGGGAGGTTAGATTTTTATGCAACGCCGTGTCTGCCTCTGTCGTGCAGGAAGTAAATGTGTATGTGTAATCTAAGGCTCCAGGCCTACTCATATTCTCAGTGGAGTCGGGCTTAAAGGTATTCAATCGCCTTCGCCTGCCAGGTGCAACGGGATGGGGAGGGAGGCGGCTTCCTCTCACATTATCAATTGCACTTCCGACTGAGTGATGCGTCGATGGTCCATCGTAGACTGTCCTAATCTATATCTAAGCTAATTGGCAATTTTGATCACTGAATAATCGTCATTTAATAATCCTTGTTATGCCAACTTTGAATAATTAAAAGGGGTTGGATGATTGTATTTTCTACGAAATCTTGGCACTTAATTATTTATTCCAAAACCTTTTGTTTAGACCAAAAACCTTTTCGGCATAGTCAAGCCGATGCAAGAAAACGAGCATAAGTTCCTGGCAGTATTTCCAACTACCCTGCTAGTATACCGCAGTGCCATCTATCCACAAGGGATGACATTTAAATGTGGTCTGGAATGCGAGCTAATAATGGTTGTGTCCATTCCCAAACTTGGCTCTTGGCCATCTTATCGTAGAATCACATACTCCATGGGGAAAATGCCCCTAAACGACCATTAAGGTCAATCCTAGCCTAGATTCCTAGGCTGCCATATGTATATTTCTGTTATGTTTTTTCTGTTACCAAGCACCAAATAGGATCAGGTGGTGCCATCTATCTAACACACCTGGTACTACACTACACTGCTTGGTCAACACAGAAGGGGATGTCAACTTTTTATGGACAAGAAACCTAGTCTAGGTCCATCCCTACTGCCTAACCACAGATCACAACACGGAACGGACGGGGCCAGGCTTGGTTGAAAACAACTCACTCGGTTACGTAGCGGATTATCTTTAAAAGTATGCAAATGACCTTTTCCTATCCATGTACGGATTAATTATGCCTTATAATTCAATAATATCGAACCTTACTATATGCAACAATATTTTATTGCGGATTTTGCACTTGTAGCCCCAGTAGGCAATATCAGAAATCAATAGAAAGGGTGCTAGGTACTGAACTAAGTGTCTTTACAGGCAAAGAGTACAAATAAACGGATTTATTTGATAGAGAGAGAGAGAGAGAGAGAGAGAGAGAGAGAGAGAGAGAGAGAGAGAGACGATGTCCAACTCCCCATTTTGTCTTTCCACTCATGCGCAGAAGAGGTGGCCCTGTCATTTGTTTTTGATGGCATTCCGAATCATCTCCATGACACAACTGTCTACCTATCATTTTACAAAAGTTCCATATTTTATTTACTCCTTGATGATGTGATGATGTAGATCCAGACTATATTTTATAAGTATCGATGGGTTAATGAAGGCATCAACAGTATATATCAGTTTGGTGAAAATGTATTACATATTCCAAACACAGTGTTTACGCTATAATACGAGCAAGCAAAAATCATTAAAGTTAGTGGGAAACGAGATTATATTTTATTCATGGCTGCATCCCCGCTCACGTCACACATGCATGCAATTCTACAATAGGTGCTATTTATGAAACAGAATATTCAACAATGTGTGACATCAAATCGTTGCCTCATTACCCTTGTACAAAAGGTAATGAGGCAACGTTTTGATGTCAAACATTGTTGAATATTCTGATTGATAAATAGGCGGATGGCCAAATATCAGCATTATACTTTTGATGGCGTTTTTTGTTACAAGTCGTCATTCATGCTTATTCATCTCTACATAGGGTGGGTTTTAGAGTATGGGTGGATGACCCATCTGATTTTGCTGCATAAGAGAATTTTGGGGCATTTTATGCAGAAAAACACTAAAAAGCATGATTTTTGGGATTTAATGCTTCTGATCTTGGAACATGTTGCATTAGGGTGACTTCAAAGTACCCCCTGCTATGAGTGATTTTTGTAATTTTCCACAATTTGAATGTTATACGGTAGACGATTCCAACCTCATTTTTTTTGTAATAGGGTAGGTTTTGGGGCATTTTACCGAAAAAATGGCTCAAAACAGGGGATTTTAGGTATTTGCTTGTGGAAAGTGTAATATTCATAATAGGAACTCACAACTTGCCACAAATAAGCTCCCAAGGTTTCCCAAGGTTTGACATCGTGTTGTATTATAGTGAGATGTGTCTGTGTCCTGCTAGGAGTATTTTTTGGGTAAAAACATAAACCTGAGTGATTTTTGTAATTTCCCGCAATTTGATTGCAATACTGTGGACAATTCCAATCTCTCATCTACATACTTTTATTTAGCTAGATTACTCAAGAGAGTAAGGATATGGGGACACTGTCATATTTTTTTTTATGAAATGCTAGGTTTTGGGGCATTTTACAGAAAAAATGGCAAAAACGTCCTCTCACATCATCACTTCCAACTGAGTGATGCTATTATAGCTATGGAAGTAATTACTGGGGACGATAGGAAACCCTTACATCGTGCGATTGATTTATTTTGACATGCATATTTACAGCAGGAGTTCACTAGTAATTAAAGGAGGCTCAATATCAGTACCGTCCATCCAAAAGTGTTCAGTCCTCTGCTAAGTCGGATTAGGGTGTGTGCCCATCTCATAAAACTAGAATTATTGGACAAAAGGGACAAGGCGAAGAAACGTGGTCACTATAGTATATGTTCACATCTCGGGGGTGATCACATTGAATGGTTTCACTGTATGTGTTGTATAACGTGCGTACGCACGCTTGTGTGGGTATGCCTGTGGTGACTTTACCGGTCTAAGGTGTATATATATAGTTCAGGTACTGTTTATAGAACCAGTCAAGCATAAACTGGTCATTATCGCTATCAGTTCGAGTCATCATAGCGAAGTATCTCTCCATACTGAGTAGAGCAAACATTGACGCCTGCACATTCAGTAACATTATCAAGCGTATAACGACTATGTGGAAGCTAATTTTCGGTGGATACTTTCTTATCAACATTCTCATTTGGTTCGAGTCTTTACATGGTGAGTACGTCCTCGTTAAGAAACTACATGTAATTCAAGATAGAATTTATGTATTATGATAACGTATTGCCTTATAGTTGTCTTTATTTTGAGTTTTAACTCTAATAGTTTAACATGTCTCTTCCCTTTACCCGTTCTTGTTTACTTTAACGCTTTAAGTCATTGAAATCGTGTGGCGCCGTCGTGTATAATATTAGCTTCAGTTTCAGATTTTCTCCAATGCTAAGTTACTTATTTTAACGTGACCTTGTAAGTCGCCACGAAGGTTAACTAAAAACCGGTCATGTATAAATAGAATTAAATGCCCGTAATCGATGTAAAGCATTCGTTTCTACGTCTCAGTGAAGAGGTTACGTAATAGAAAGAACACGAGGGACTGAGTGTTGGTTATGGTCTATTACCTTGCACTTTTCGACGCCTCTGATTGGTGGAGGCAAGCAACTATGGTACAAAGTTGATGCAACTCACAGAGAGTTTGTTCTGTCGTCTTCAATACCCTCTGAATGTGAGAGCCTCCGCAACCTTTTACAATACAGTGTATTTGTTATTCGTACGATGGTGCAGGTGTGAGCTACAGCAAAAAAATCCACTGTTTTTCTGGAAAACGACAGAAAAACGCTGTTTTTACTGAAAAACGACAATTTAAAAAAAAAGGTTTTTCCACTGATTTTCCAAAAACACCACAAAAGAATTCTGCCGTTCACAACTGCACCATCGTATATTCAAGCTTCTAAATTCTAAAACCTCTGTAAATATTTTTTATTAAAATATGATTGCTGCTTGGTCTGCAGGTTTACAACTGACCTATGCAGACATAACTAGACCAAAACTGACCCGTGCGCAAAACTGTTTAACAAAACATCCAAAGCAAGCATGTTATCGGTAAAAGGTCTCATTTGATCCTACAATGTATACTTATCCATTAGTATCAATATGTTACAGGTCGCTTCTGTTTTTAATTTGCCGATCACATGTCATCATGATCGGTGAATAAAGATTCGGAAAATTCTGATGAACGTTCGATTGGCATATTTTGAACACGGCAAATTAACCAGATCTACTGTACGTACGTAGAATTTTCCGAATCTTTATTTACCGATCATGATGACATGATCATGATCGGCGAATTAAAAACAGAAGCGACCTGTAACACATTGATACTATTACGGTACCCCTGGGTGGAGTGACTCTGGACAGAGCGACACACCTGCATTGTTTTAATCACATTATGATTACGTTATTAGATGGGTTAGGGAGATTGAATTAGAATTGATAGTGATAAGCCACGGGGGTCGAGTTGGCACTACACTAGCTAGATACACTAGTTGCTTTCTGCTCTGATATCGGCTCTAGATGAGCGAAATCAACAGACAGCCACTTGTCGGTCCGTATCAATTGCAATTAACCCAGGCAAACTATCACTCAAAAAGTAATAAATGTGTCCAGATTAATTGTCAATGTCTCCCCCACACAGGACAGACATCTGGTTTACCTGTTTATGCCGTAATTGTGCCGATCTGAAACATTTTCAGAATTTTCGAAATCTTAATTTACCGATAGCGTCTCTGATCGGTAAATACCGGCAAATTAAAATCATTGGTAAATCAATAGGATTTACAGTATGCAGAAACGGGTAAAAAATGAATACTTTTTAACTTTTTAGTTTTAATAAAAGGCATATTAGAGGTTTTTAAAGGCTTGCGATATATATTTCAAGAAAGCAGACGCTATATATGCTTTCATCTGATATATTATTAGACCCCTTTGCAAATTTTGATATTAAAGTGTGGCTTATACATGGTAGCCGTAGTTTGGGCTAAATAGAGCAACTTAATAAAAACTAACCTAATGGCCATCCCATTCTAGTATTGTGGCTTCTTAGCTTTATCCCTCATTCAAATTACTCTTTGCAATTAGTAAGGTGCTTGTCTAGTGAAATAATTGAAGACAAATATTTGTTGTTGTTTTTTTGTTTTTTTAAAGGGTTCGCCACCCTTTTTTAGGGTGTCCCAGACATGTAATAAGGTGAGCCTTTTTGTATATGCAGACAACACAGATAGCATGAACGATGATATGAAATGGATATGAAACTCTTCAAAGTAATCTCTCCCAATAATTGGGCGACAGACAATAAAGAGTAAGAAATGAAGGTGTTCGGTGGTTTATAGAGGAATCGAACCCCTACTAGCCCCGGCTTGGATTAAACTCTGGACCCCATGCCTCCCAGCACTTAGGCTGGCAATCTTGCCACTGTACCATTGAGTCTGGTCTAGTGAAATAATTGAAGACAAATGTTAAAGAACTTTTGTACTGAGTGACCCCACGCTCATGGTAAATATAATGCAGGATGAGAAAAGTGATGTATTGTTTGACTTCATAGATGAGATTTTGCAGGCAAGCAATATATTTAATTCTCAGAAGCCACAAATGCAGAGTGAGACTCAATTTTTACCCGTTTCTGCATACCTACATGTACCCTACATACATACACACTCACAGTACAATACACAAATGCATACATACACATTGTAATACACAAACACATTGAAACACATACATACATACTTACATACATACACACAGATATTTGTTTGTTTTTTATGTTTCTACGTGCATATTGCCATGTTG
Source organism: Maea johnstoni (assembly GCA_963942565.1). Taxonomy (NCBI): domain Eukaryota; kingdom Metazoa; phylum Annelida; class Polychaeta; order Spionida; family Magelonidae; genus Maea; species Maea johnstoni. Next base: position 39,832,084 of record OZ012684.1, read on the forward strand.
CTCAAAAATAATTTAACCCATGGTGAAATTACTCCAATTACTCTCAAATCTCTAAAAACAATCGTTTTGCCTGTCATAGTTAATGTATATTTTCGTTTCTTTTTTTCTACAAGTCACTCATGCGACAACCGAGGCTCAACTTTTGAAAGATTTGTTCAGAGATTATAACTTACAAGCTCGACCTGTTTTGAATCACAGTTCAAGTGTTACGGTTACAGTTGATATTGCGCTGCGAGAGCTACTGGAATTGGTAAGTGGACTTTAATTCATTCATTCCTGAACTAGTTTGGTTATGAAGTCCTTATAAGTGAATGGCTTGCAAAAGGGCCAACATGTAAAAGGTGTCAACTAGAAGCAAATATTTCAATGTCTTCTCTAAAATTAAAAATCAGGGATATTTTGTTTATCTTTATCTTCAATGAATTTATTTAGTTTCAGAGGTATCAGAGTTGGGAAGACTATATTATGTCCCACTCATGTTAACAGCAAACGTTTTTGAAAACGTAACGTTATGATCACAATTCCATATGTCTCAGTTCTTTCTCACTACTGTAGAAATTCATTCACCAAATGGTACAGTACAAATTAAACTCGTTGTACCAACTTCTATCAGGGGTTAGTTGAACTCCAATAAGGAGTTGACGGTTGAGAGAAAGCAAGCAGTCGTAGCTCACTGTATTGCCCTACCGATTGGCCACGAGGGTAGCCCGTATACACTGAGTAATGGTTCCTTTACTTGCCGCATGAAACCCTTTACAATCAAGTGAAACCATCCAATATCAATGTAAAACCGATTGAGCTCATACAATGCTAATATGTAACCACTTGAAAGCATGATGCCAATGTTGAACCGCTTGAAATAATCCAATACGCCAATGTCGGGATATTTGAAATCAACCAATGCCAATGTACGACCGCTTTGAATTATTCGATGACAATACCAGAGAGCTTGAAATCATCCAATGGCAATGAAAACCAACTTGAAATCATCAAATGCCAGTGCCAACCTGTTTGAAATCATCCAATGGTAATGTATTTATATATATATATATATATATATATATATATATATATATATATATATATATATATATATATATATATATATATATATATATATATATATATATATATATATATATATATATATATATATATGTATATATATATATACATACATACATACATACATACATACATACATACATACATACATACATACATGTGTGTATGTATGTATGTGTGTGTGTGTTAGTTTGAAAACACGCACATACACACACATTCACAAGATGAAAAAACGTGTCCCCTACCCTCAGTAGTAAGATCAGTATGCAAGTGGCTATCAGAGCTCCTAATTTCCAATCTTTCGCGTGTAGGATAGGCATCTTCCTGAGTACCGGTATTAGTTTGCCCCGAGAAGCAAAACCTACAGTCCACCGTAGAAGTTCTCCCGAAAGCAATTTTACAATTCAAAGTAGGTTACCCTATAACCCTTTCGCTGCTGGTGGTCAACATGACACGATGCCAAAAAGCTGAGAAATTACTGAAATCATGGCAATTGGGTACTCATCTGAAAGTGCTCAGAACATTCCAATGAATACCAACATAAAGGGTTAAGATGAATTTCATAATTTTCTGCTTTTTTGTGCATCGGGCGAAAGTAAACTCCGCATCAAGAGGGTTAATATGAGCTGCCCATCAAAAAGTCGTGCGCAGCGACGACCTCAAAGGTGATAGCCAACTCATGAGCCATTTTATAAATAGTGCGTTTCTGCAGCATCGCCCAACACATCTACATGTAACTATTACGCCCTGATAGTCAGCTGAGTGGCCTTTAGTGTTGCTATAGCCGTCCTCCCAGGCCAGATTTACATATCATCCCTTGTGGATGTGTACGAAATGTTTCCTGCATGAAAAATCGTGGAATGGAAATTTCCATGCATGAAAATGACATTCATCACCCATGAAAATGATATTTTCATGCATGAAAATGAAATGTGAGCATTGATCTATAAGTAACGTGTCAAAACACAATAAAAGTCTAGTAGCTAGGCTAGTGTTGCCAATGCCGTCTATCGCTGCCTCTCTGCTGTTTTCGAATCCGCCTCTAGTAATGCGGGAAAGTTACCAGTGGCTGAGTTGTTGTTGTAGTTTTTTCCCCATATACGGGTACCCCAGAATGAAAACGAGCCTAAACAAGTAAATATGGCAGAAAAGGTGATGATAAACGAAGTTACAAGTTCCAAAACGTTGGCCATATCTTTTTAATGGAGGTATCTTTTGGAAATTTAATGGAAAGGGGAATCATTTTCAGAAACAATCTAACAACACTCATCCATTTTTTTTTGCGAATTAGTGCTATAAGTCAAAAAGTATTTAAAAGTGTGTTAATATTTTGAACGAGAATTTGACGAGATATGCTGTTACGTCCACATAGGGTTGAATTTGCCATCTATCAATCAAGCATGAATGTTAACATAAGATTCATGAGACTTTTCTATCTATAGATGTTCTATGTACTATATACATAGACGTGGTTTACACGTTTTGTTTGTTCTTGGTCCAGTACAAGTCTTCTGGGCCGCCCACTCGTTGGGCGTACCCTAACCTAGCTACACTACAGACACTTAATTCCTGCAGCAGTAGACCAGACGTCTGCCATTGCCTGGTTGTACAAATTCCCGTGGAAAACATGTCCGACGATAAGCAAAACACATAAATGACCCACGTGGATTGCACAGTCAAAGCTACATTAAATTGCAAGGTCATCCATGCATCCATACCGCGGAAACTAAACCGGATGGCAATCGGGCGTGCAGTTGAATTGTGTATTACGCCCGGGGTGTCCCAGCATTTAGTGCAGGAATTAAATGTTGTCACTGTATTAGACGTTATTATGTTTTGCTTCATCGTTTATACATTTATGCCTGCACCTATGCTGCACAAAGGCGTGTGGCCTACTGTTGACCATTTAGTTCACAAGGGATGACATCTAAATATGCCTGAGAGGCAGGTTAGGTATACTATTGATGGTACTTTTTTCTAGATAGGCTTCTCGCCCCTAAAAAACTAACAATCCCTTTTGAGTTGACCAACCAGTTTGGTGTCATACCAGCAATGGCAGATAGATTCAACAGGTAAAATAAGAGTAAAGTAATTTGGCCACTTAAGCCACCTTGACCACCTGTGCCACTCGTAAACTAAAGAAAAGGCATATATGACTGCCTAGAAATATAACATAGTTTTTTTCTGTTCTAGCTTCACTAATGGTCGAGCAGAAAGTCCTCACATCAGTGTTATAGGTAGCATAGAATTTAGGCTTTTGTAGATAGTTCTAATCCTCTTTTCCCCCTTAAATTTCCGCCCCACTGTGGCTAAATTGTCCTTAAGAATCTGGCCCTGGTAATACCAGCACGGCTTTAAACAATCCAATAATGATGTTATACTCCTTACATGATATAATTCACTATCAATGCAAACCAGTAGGAAAGCATACAATATCAATGTGATGCCACTTGAAATTGTTGACTTCAGTTCATGTCATTGCGATAACTAATGAAATCATTCAATACAAACCTGAAACCCTCTGAAATTATCCAATACTAATATTGTCAAAACATATTGATCGATAATACATTGATAATCATTTTCTTCATTGTATAGGATGAGAGAACTCAGCAGCTTACCACAAATATCTGGATGAGGCAGGTGAGTTAAACCAATAATCCAATAATCTTTTGACTCAATTAAGTCTTAGCTGACAACGTGATGTACATGTAGGTAAAGCATATGGTTGAAAAGCTAGTGTTAGATCACATAACATTCCCTCAATACGAGAATAAGGCTATCAAGTACGTGGCAATGTTAATTGATTATACGCTTATAGGTATATAGAAATGTATGCATTCAAATCACTCTTGTTGCTAAAAGTCATGCGGTTAGCCAAACATCACTCAAGAACAGATTAGATCTAGAACAAACTTGGAACAGTAGACTCTATGGATACCAAAGTGTCAGGTGGGCTGAATGTTTTAACAATAAATTTAAGAAAACAACAGATAAATATGAATATTCCAAATTGACAGTAACTCTGTATACATCATACACATCCATCATTTGTCTTGTTCCCTTATTCTTGAGTGTAAGGGTTTGCATAAATATTAGTTCAATCAATTATGTGACAATTGACTGTGTCGTATTCTCAAAACATCTTTATTCATTCTTTCAGGGAGATTAAAAAAAGAAAAAGATATTTTGTTTATTCTTTATACTTATATCTTCCTCATATAACTAATAACTTTAACTTTAATTTACTTCGCACAGCAATATTGATAATATTGTTTTGGGGGAAATTGTTTTATCACATTTCAAAATTTATTCGACACCGACCATTTTTTCTACTGGTCCTTTATAAATACAGTACTTTAGATCCTTCACATACATACTTTTGGTACACAATGTATTGAATATACACAAAGGATATTTCAATCGTGACTTTTTACAAATTCCTACATTTAATTATGTTACTAGTATTTCTACATCTGTCTACTCCTCCATCATGAGGGAAGGGATATGGTAAATACCCCATAGTCCCGTTCTTTACATATTACACAGGAAAGCTTGCTAATGTACAGTAAAGACATAGAGGTTCTTCAACGCGTGTGCTAGAGAATGATATTTCTTACACGAGGGGATCGAATTTTCATCTTGGAACGAGCCTCTGGCGAGTTCCAAGATGAAAACTCGATCCTCGAGTGTAAGAAATATCATCCTCTTGCACACGAGTTGAAGAACCTATTTCTGTCACGACCCATAAGATAAATAAACGTTTACAGTATACGAGGAGAGTGTTGAATTCGCCATGATAATAAACCAGAAGTGAGCATTGCTGCCAAAAAACACTCACGCTGATTGGTCAATCCCGGCACGTGCGACCCATATACTATCTAGGTCACACGCACGTCACACACCGCTAAGCAACCAAAGTAAAGCAGTGTTCCACATATGGCAATTTTTACCAAATATGGTCATAAAATGGTCATTGGGAATGGAATTTCTGTAGTATGTGTGGCTTATTACCATCAATTATTAACTATGCTGCGGGGCATGCCCGACGAACTGCTCTACCAGTGGGCAAAGGTCGACCCGTGTGGGGGGGGGGGGGGGGGCACTCAGTCAGCGTTTTTATTAAAATAGGGTGCTTTTTTGGCCAGAAATCAGTGCTTTAGGGGTATTTTTAAACTTTGATAGCAAGCGTAAGCATCCCCCTCTGTACCTGAGTGCCCCCTCCCCCCCCCCCCCCCCCCCCCACACGGGAGGTCGACTGATTGATTGGAATAGGAACTAAATATCATTACTGTAAATCCTCACACATGCTGTTTATCTTTCTTGGTAATCAACAAATATTCTAAATAACTAAGTTCACAATAACCTTTTATGATGAAAAATGTGAGATTCTAGCCTACCTTTATAATTTATAATATATGATAACGTATCATAAACATGCAATCTATCTCTACCTTTAATGTTTTATTACCTTATACGACAGAATTGGAAAGACGAGTATCTTCAGTGGAATGAATCTGCATATGGGGGAATAAAGGAAACAACTGTAAGGAATACTGAGATTTGGAAACCAGACATCGTACTTTACAATAGGTAAGACATTCATTTTGAAAGTTTGGGTTCTTTAACACATACCTGTATATATATATATATATATATATATATATATATATATATATATATATATATATATATATATATATATATATATATATATATATATATATTTATATATATATATATATATATATATATATATATATATATATATATATATATACTAGCACCTCCCCGATGCACTGTTTTGGATTCGGTCATACTCAATCATGCGCAGGAAGTAAAGAGGCAGAGAATAAAACAAAACACTATCAAACTACCTTCACCACTCAAAACATTAGAACCCTTACTGAACCATTAGCATCGCTGAGGGTTGAATGAGTGATCTTAAGGTTTGCTGGCTATGAATGGATTAATAAACTTATTTTCTGATGAAAATAATGTGTACTTACATTCATGCTTTACATAATACATTTATATAATAGCCATGATCAAACGGAGACTTGTGTGTGTGTGTGTGTGTGTAAAAACATCATCTTGATTTTATTTCAAAAATCATTTTGATATTCATTTCAATAAATCATGTTTATAACCTTTTTCCAATGGAACACATACATTTGATGAATTAAATAATAAAATAATCCTCAGGTAATGGTGAGTTAAATGAATGGTAAGGTGCTCTGGCCTTGAATGGTTTAAAAATAACCTTAATTAATTCAGGATGGCAATTAAAGGGTTAAATGAATAAATGAAGGTGTTCTGGCCATGAATGGGTTAATTTAACAACTTATAATATATTTTTGGTGGATAAAGGGTCATGTATATGGTCATCAAGTGCTCTGCCAATGAATAGGTTAATTAAATAACCTTTAACATATCCTGGGTTGGAAAGGGTTAAATGAATGATATTAAGGTGCATTGGCCATGAATGGGCTAATGAAATAACCCTTAACTAATTATGGGTGATAAAGGGTTAAATGAATAGCATTGCTCTGGCCATGAATGAGTTAACTTAACAACCGTTGATATATTCTTCATGGGTAAAGGGTCAAATGAATGGTCATCATGTGCGCTGTCCATGAATGGGTAAATCAAATAACCCATGGTCTTAGCCAGCAGGGATTCTGGGTGTTTTTTAGTACACCCAAACCCTTAAAAACCACCCCTCAGGACACCCAATTTTTTTAAGTGAGGAATTTCTTAAAATGTCAATCTCAAGCATATAATGCAATTTTATCATCACCATATAATTACAATGCCATTGTATAAGGATATCATGCCTAATTTTGATAAATTAATACATTTTTATGGTTTAAATCTGAATATATTGTGGTCCTCCTTAAAAATCTGGAAGGCCAAAAATTTTACAATTTTGGACATCCAGTTTCTGAACCCTGGCTAAGACCCTGCCTTAACACATTCCGGGTGGTAAAATGTTAAATGATTTATTCGAAGGTGCATTGGTCATGAATGCATTTACTTAAGAACCTTTAATATATTCCTGGTGGGTAAAGGGTTAAATGAATGGTCTTCAGGTACTCTGACCATAAATGTGTTAATAAGATAACCCTTTGCCAATTCTGGGTGGCAAAGTGTTAAACGGATGATCTTAAGGTGTATCCATGGGATAACTTAACAACCTTTGATATATGCTGGATGGGTAAAGGGTTAAATGAATTACCCTAGGATATTACATTAATTCATATATTACTTAATAAAACATACATATAAATAGCAATGATGAACTTGAACAACCAGGAGTGTGTGTGTGTGTGTGTCTTAAATACAAAACCATATATATTGCATTCACACATTCCACCAAAAGAGCATAAATATGCTGCCTCACTTAAAGACATTATGAAGAACACAGAACTATGACACAATAAACTTAAACTGTTACTATAAAAAGGGTTAATCATTTCAAGTCGGTAGATATTTTTACAATGGTAAGGGTCACTGTTTCAGGTGACCGGATCAACGGCAACAAGTGCAATCCGAAATATAGGAAAACAGCATTGAATAAAAAGTATCTTTTCCCGCACGAGATTCGAACCCGGGTCCGACTACTCTGCAATTCATTATGCCAACGTGCTTAGCCATTACCCCATCTCGCCATTCGATATTAGCATAGACACATAGTTTGTCAAACTAAATTCTGAATAGATGGCGCTGTAAGTCAAAGATGTCGAGCAAGACCTACTCTCAACTCTAAATTCTTTCCCCATTAAATTCGAGTCTTACGGGAGAAGGAACGTAATTAACTAAAACTAAAACGTCGATGCGGGAACATATTGCAGGGGTAAAACTCTTGTCAAACGGCACATGCTCCTCTAAAAAAGGGAGCCAACCGTCTACGAAATTCTGTAATGATATTATATATATATATATATATATATATATATATATATATATATATATATATATATATATATATATATATATATACATATATATATATATATATATATATATATAATTGCATATCATTATTATTGTTATTATCATTATTGTTACTATTACTTTTATTATCATTATTATTACTGTTAATAGTATTATTGTTATTATAATTTTTAGCATTGTTATCATTTTTACTATTAGTATCATTATAGTATTACTACTATTATCATTATCATTATTATTATCATTATTACTGTTATTAATTTTGCATTTATTCGCATACACATTGCTTGATTGACTATATTGGTAATGGACTGATCAAAATGGAGATTACATAACATCTTTTTCATATCTTTCAGTGTTGCTGTAGATGAAATAGGCACTGATGATTATTTGGTGACCATTATGTCAGATGGAACAGTGTCCTGGACATATCCCAAAGTCACAATAAGTCACTGCAGAATCCACGTTCATCACTTTCCTTTTGACAGACAGTACTGTAAATTGGTATATGGCTCTTGGGCCTTCACCTCCAGCAAACTAAATGTCATGAACACATCAACACATGGTGACACTAGCTCATACGTCAAAAATCCAGAATGGGACCTTGTAGATATGCAATTAGAGAGACGTGAGATTTTCTTTCCGTGCTGTACTGAATCATTCCCTGATGTTACTTTTACCATTATCATTGATAGACGTCCACTATATTATTGGTTTAATCTAGTGATACCATGCTTGTTTATGATGGCCATAGTCATAGCTGGTCTATACCTGCCAGTAGAGTCTGGAGAGAAGATAGGGCTTAGTGTGACTATCCTGCTGGCACTTACAGTCTTTCTACAGCTTATCGCTGAAAAACTTCCCATACAAGCAGAATCAATACCGTTAATAAGTAAGTACAGAGACTTTATTGTTTGTAACCAATCCCTTATATAAGAACAATATAATTTCTGATATATATATATATATATATATATATATATATATATATATATATATATATATATATATATATATATATATATAATTGAAAAGAGTAGTGTGAGTAGAGTATTCTTCTCTAGGCCTCAAGAATTATTTCAATCAATGTGGGGAGCTGAAAGCTAAGAAGAAAATTTTGAAAACATACTATCAAATAAACAGAGAAATTACTTTACCCAAATAACAAACCCATCCATTAATTTGTTAACAACTTTATTAATAAAGACAAAAAGGGTTGCAGAAATATTTATAAAAAAGTACATTTATCTGATACGGATAGTTTTAAAGAAAGTCTAGAAAATGGGACTCCAATATTGATGTTACGATAAATAATGAAGAAATGGCTGAAACTTTTGTGTACAATCATAAATTCAATCAAAACATTTACTCATGATATATTCAATATAGACTCCTCCATCACAGGATATTCACAAGAGGTACAATACTCAAAATGAAAATCAGTAATAATGACAGTTGTATAAAGTGTCAACTACCTGATAGCATTGATCATTTATTTAGCAATTGTGAATATTCAGCAACATTGTGGACTGAAGCTGAGAAGTGGATTACTATTATTGGATTTTTAAATTATGAAATAGACAACAAAATTAAAATTCTTGATGACAGGAAAAAAACTTTATTTTCAATCTCATATTGTTAATTACATATGTATGTATTACATATGTGTATCCGTGAGTGTATGTATATAACGTACATATATATATATATATATATATATATATATATATATATATATATATATATATATATATATATATATATATATATATATATATATATATATATATATATATATATACACCATAGCTAAGCTTAAGCATAATCGTTTCCGCTTTTTTCCAGGCCAGTTTTTTGCAGGAACGCTTGCATTATTAAGCTTTTCTACCTGCCTCACAGTGTTTGTTACAAATATCCACCATCGTGGGGATCATCATGACAGAGTATCTGGTTTTCTGCGCATCCTTATTCTGAACTTCATGGCAAGGATAGTTTTCAAAAGAGAGGTTGCAGAGAGTCACAGGAAGGCTGCAGACCAGGTAGGTATCCAGAACTTTCCACCATTTGTGGAGGGCTTGTACCTATACCAGTAGCCGGGACATCTGAGAAAGTTGCTTGTGATTTAGGGTTGGGTGGTCATTTTTGCCCTGAACTCTGTTTTCACGCATCACTTAAAACTGGACATTCATGGCTTAGCCGCAATGCTGCAGAAAAGTAATAAACAACTGAAATTCCAAAAATCAATATAAAAGCAGTGCATCATTTGCCATGTCCTACCACAGAAAAAAAGCATTCGGTTAAATACCCAATTCAGACTTATGATAATGCTGCTCATCTTACTTAAGCAATATAAAACAGGGCATTAATTGTACAGAGGTTTGGTTATAAATTTGATTTTTATTTGTCAAAAAAGGAGAGGAAAGTTGTTTTAATAGATCGCACTATCCTATATTACAATGTCATAGATATACGAGATATAAATATCCTAATAGCTGTAAGATTTTGCAACACCTTTGCCTCAGATTTATTTCCAAGATGCTGCCATTTAAATGTAACACTAAATTTTATACATTTTCAAAATAAGAAGAAAGTATCTAGGCCTATAGATACTGTATACTGAGTTTAAATTGTGCTGTACAAAATGAGGATGCAACAGCCTGTCATTTGATATCAGTGCACAATAGTGAAAAGGCTGCCTTCAGAGTGCATTATTTTGTTGAATTCTGCTTAATATGATATTTAGACTGTGATTTTTTCCTCAGGCAGAATTCCAGAGAAGGGCATTTGAGTGGACCTCAACAGGCTCTATGCAAGTAAGTCTTGCATTATTTTTCTAATTCTACCATTTTTGCATAATTTCATGCTATACCAGACAGATTTATATATGACTATATAGATACCCCTCATAAATTTCAAATACTTGATCACTCTCTCATTATTGCTGTTCTTTAATCAAACATATATGTCAAACATATATATTCATCATGCACAGTCTTCTAGCATGATGTTTTTTCACAATATGTGATATTGTTTCATGCCCTGTTAAATATCCAATATGTACCTATAAATACAGTATATGATCTATATGGTTTGGAATATACACATTTCACATTTCAGATATTTCACTATTCATCTCAACTCTTTTTCAGACCCAAGACCAGAAGGTTCGTTTACCCTACAGGAAGAACCTAACACCAGATGGTATTGTCACAGAGATTTCTGCAATGGATCCACAGCAGACCACCATGCTTAGAAATGTGTATGTGTACCTCAGGGAGATGCTAGAGAGAAAGAGGGCCAAGGAAGAAAAGGATCGTGTGGAGGCAGAATGGCAACTCATGGCTATCATCTTGGACCGCTTTATGATGGCAGTATTTGCCTTGATCACCGTGGTTATGGCTTTGGTGTTTCTATGGTTCATACCTTCTGTTGAAGAAAAAGTGTAAACTTAATATCATTCAGATACATAACATTGCAGCAAGTGGCAGAGTTCCATTTAATATGATATTACCATGCAACTCAAAGAAAATAGGGATTGGCATGTTCTATTTGTTAGAAAGGCTGGGCTTGTATGCTGGAACAACAAGAAAGATGCGACATTATCATGACACACTCAAAATTAGTGAGGGTTTCCTAAAGATCAAGGCTGTGTTTTTTGTTTAGTCTTTTTGTTTTTTCCAGGTACTCAGCCTCCACCACTCGTTTATGATTAAATAATCACTACTGAGTGTGAATAAAGAGCAAAATGTGAGAATGAACAAAATGTCCATTTCCATAAAAGAACTTTCGTAACATTTGAAGAGATGGCTTGAGAAGGTAATTTATAGGTATTTTACATTTTACAATCGGTTTTATTAAGGAAACATATGACATGCACGGGTCAATATGGTTTCATTAATTATAAACATATGATGCAAAATACTTGAATGCTTATTTTGGATGTCTGAGTATCTGAAGCCCTAAGACCCTCTCTGACAAAAACAGGCTACCAAAGTTATAATCCAGTAACAAGTTCAATTATTGTTTTTTACGGCTGTTTAATGCTAATTCTTGACACTAAATAGTCAGACATATTAGCATCCAAGTGATGTGTCTAATGGTAAACAAAATTGTAAGAAGAAAATCTAACTCCTCAAATGCACGAAAATAACATTCATTGTAAATATTTTGAACGTAGGCTCTTATTGTAAGCGCAATTATGCTTTTGAACAATAGGACAATGTGGTTGGATTAACTTCTTGATATTATACAAATATGGCACTTGGGTGAGTGCAAAATCAATTTTTATTGCACTCTGAAAAATGATATTGCACGAGTTGCTTGCGCAGTGTGCAATATCATTTTTCAGAGTGCAATTAAAATTGACATTGCACGAAACCGAAGTGCCATATTTGTTTTATTATATGTTTACTGCTTATTCCAATTAAATTATTTACTAATTTAAATATGTGTGAAAATGTAAATATCATTGATATGAAAAGCTGTAATATATTCTTGTGTTAATTCAGTAATATCGCAATCAAAATACTATAAGTACCAGAAAATGTCACATGCATTACTTTCAGAAATGTACTGATATTCCCTTCCTAATCATGATTTTACAAGAAGCCCAAACTCATCTGAGTTCCTTGTCTCAATTCACTTCTGCTGGGTTCCTTTTCAAAAAGTCAAGTTGAGAATTGAGCACATGAACCTGGCAGCTCTGAGTCTGAGTGTCGGAAAGTAATATTGCACCCCAATATCAATTTTGTAAGATGGTCATGTGACCATGATCTGACCAATCACAGCAGAGAATGAGCAGTAGGCATATAATACTTAATATCAATCATGTACTTACACTGAACTACTCCTTTAATTCGTTTTGACAAAGTTTACAAAAGTGTTATAATGTATGAATTCAACAGTTTATTACAAAAATAATTTTCCCCATTCATATTCTTTTCTGTTCATTTATTTGTAATCACTGATTTTGTTTCCCCTTTCGAGATGAGAATAGGACATTTTAGATGGGATATTTTTAGCTTGTACTTTGTAAATAGTGAGATAAACATTGAGCAAGAATTTTATCTTTGATAAACAACCATTGCTTACTAATGGCCCAATATTGAGGTATAATTATACACACATACACACATAGATAGATAGATAGCTAGATAGATGATAAAACGTGCAAGGAGATATGCATTATATCCTTTTCTGTGTGCATATATTCTGTTAAATTTATCTTTATTGCATATATCAATAAAATAACTTGATTGAGGCACGTGGTAGTACTAGTTCAGTTAAATGCTGACCAAGGGCGTTTTGCGTGCTTCAGTCAGTGGCGCCTCGTATCGGATAATTCAGGTACTAAATAAGGCGTGCCAGTTCTAGACTGCTGGCGACCTCTGGATACTACACTGATAAGTGGGACCGGTACCTTTAAAACTAAGATGCATTCTCTACCATATCTGAGACCAAAAGGAGATATTCAAGATGAAAAGTATTTCTGTTTTAAGGAAACAATATACCATTTTTACAATACTTTTGGTGGTACACAAGTACCCTAATAATTTTAAAGTGGGGTCCTTTTTCAGATGAAATCAATGTGTTAAGGATGCGTGGTATGCGAGCGCAAAGCACGAAACGTTTAGGGACCGAGGGGCTGGTTCAGGCCCCCAACAAGCTCCAGGAGTCTAGACACTCTGGAAAACATTTTCAGCCATTTCCTGGCACTTGAAATGAGAATTAAAAAAAGATTATTTCTCTATTTTCCTGGGACAGATTATCAACTTTCCTAATATTCAGAGACAGATTACACATTTTGCCAATTCTCAGATACACTTTATTTTTTTTCCCAAATTGTAAAAGCCCCCCCCCCCCCCCCCCCCCCTAAGGATATCAAATGACCGATGCCTCATTGAAGTTCCAATAAGAATTCTATAAACATGAACACCTGCCATGTCTGTTAGTTCAGGTGAAAGAGGAAGACAAATTGAAATTGGGGCGATATTTTGTGACATTGATGGATGACCAGTTAAAGGTTCTCCTCGATTTACGTAACACATGCATCATCTCACATAATCTTAAGGCACGCGTCGGACTTTTTTCCCTTGGAAACCTATTTCCCTATATGTAGATTACCCCCACTGCACAACTGGCAATCCACTAAATATTAGAGGAAAAGTATATCAGTAAATACGAAACAAGTACATTGTATGCATCAGGTGCAAGGTAATCCGCGGAAAATGCGAAAGAAACTTTTATCAGTGAATACTAAGAAGAAGGAAAAAGAAGTAAGGGTGTGATGATCTACATGATTAGAATGACTCTAACACGCTAATTCAAAAGAAAATAATCAACTTTTCCTTTTCCTAGAAAAGAAACGTCCATACTAGACCCGTTTTTCATATGCAGAAGTTCGAAATGAGCTCATTTCCACAAATGACATACAAAGTAGTGTTTGTAAATACAAATATACCAAACGCCGAAGATATCGACTATTATAATGATAACTGACGCATAATGACTACTACACCATGGGCTTCCAAATGTCGCCCTTCGAAAACCAATGCCTAACTTTTATCTTTATGCTACTTATCATTCGGCTAAGTACAATATTGCGGCAATTTGGCACCAGCCTCCTGATGCGAGATTGCAAAAACATTTTTTAACATCGTTATACATAGCATTTCTTCCGGGAAACTTGACCATTAATGCTTAATCGTCCCTCTAGAAATTGTCGTCTGGATCTACAATACTTTTGATGATAACTTAGGAAATAAGAAGGATTTTATAAAATATTTGAAGGAGAGTTGTTGCTATGATTCTGAACTACATTTCTCCTTCAAATATTTTCTCAATTTTGCTTTTGCCTGCAAGATTTCATCAAAATTGTCAGGTTGCTTTTGGCTGCTATGAGTGTTAATGGGTTAAGAGTACTATGATACTATAGATGAATGCAATGCCTTTGCAGTGTCTTATTAAGGTTAAGGCCGCGTGTGGCTGATTACTGACAATATATGGCATCAAGAGGTATCAAAAGGAACCAACCACTGTCATGCCATCAACATTACCTGAGACAAGAGAGTCAAGGGCAATTGGTCAACATTCATTTATTAAACACACATACCCACCTCCAGAAGGTCCAAAACGATGCTTACAGTGTATAGAGTGGTGATTGGCCGCCGCTCGCTGATGCGGGAAAAGATCGTCTGCTGTTTTGGGTGAGGTCAAGGTCACATATGACTGATGACATTTGACTTATACCTACATGCAAATACCCCTTGTAAGAAAGGGCTGTATTGGTACGTGTACAGTACAGATATCTAATCCCTGCACCAGACGACCAGACGTCTGTCAATGGGTTGTACAAAGGTCCATGGATAACATGTCTGAAAATAAGCCAAGCACATCTCTCAATCACTGATTGGCGGGCTGAGTGTCCTCGCATTTAGTGCAGGACTTAAATTCGGCACTGTAGCTCTGGCTTGGTACTATAATTGATAACTTTGTAAGATGGAAGGAGTTCTAATGTGCATTGCAAGCAAAATATACAGTATGGACATTTAATTCCTGCACTAAATTCGCGGGCAATCCGGGCATGATACACGACCACACGCTCGATTGCCAACCAGTCATATTGGCATGGATGTATGAATGACCTCACAACTGAACGTACATGTAGCTTTGATTTGCCAGCTACATGGGTCATTGGTGTACTTAGCTTATCTCTTGAGGTCTCTCCGCAAGAATTGTCATGACTTGAGGGTAATTGAGTGTTAACAAAATATTCCAACGTCTGGCATAATGCCTGACTGGTTGTACAGTTATATATTGAATAGGTATTCGTTTCACATTGAAAGACCTGTTAAGGCAAGATAAACGTGCATAGAAACGGTTGGCAAACAAGGGATAACTCACATTGAAAAGAAGCAGTGGCTCAAATAACCCACATAGTGCACACGTCGAGTGATGTAAGGTCTTAAAGAGTACACTGTTCTCATGAACGTTGTGCTATTCTACATAAATGTACCTTTTGATGATATATGGCTCATCTAAAATTGTGCGCCACGTTTTTTGTAAACCCTAAAGCATTTTTGAATAAAAAATACCAGCATTCGATATCATTCTGAACATCATAAACCCAGACAGTAATATTTGAAAAATGGATTTAGAGATTCTCAAGTATTTCGAAGGAATCATCTTTACCATAAGATACGTATTAGATAATAGTGTGGTTTTGCCCTTAATAATCTAATGACATGCATATGCTCTTCACTATTAAACTATGAAAAGCTCATCCTGGGCTTGGCTGCAGGAATTTATTCACCTATAAGTGTCACCGCTCCTCAGGGGATGAATGGTAAATAATATTATTTTGCAAATACCTCTAATTCACCTTTTTCTCCACGGCGATCACGGGGGTTATCATAAATGTGTGAGCCTGATCCTTGTGAAAGCGCTGCCACTGGGACGGCTGCTGCTGATAAGGAAATGCCATTAGTGCATTAGGCATAGACTCATAGGGTTTCGCAGTGCGCGCCAGGTACATTATCATGCTACAATGATAAACGTCAAACAAGGTAACTCAAATAGCATGCAGATATGTTGTGTGTTCTAAAAAAAGCTAATCATCCCTTCTCTCTTCTAGAATAGTTTTTTTATTTCACGTTTCAGATTATATAGACAATATATGATGTACATCAGAAGAAAAATATGTCAAGCTCTTCAAATAAATACTGCCATTTTGTATGAAAAGTATTCACTTTTTCTTCTCCTTCAGCAAAATATTCTCCTTGCCCCATCTGGACAAACATATCTAAATTTCGCTTCGGTATACTTGTAGAATAGTTATCCACTTACAATTGTTTATTGCATTCGTCTATGTCTATAAACGCGTCATGATCTTGTTTTATTTCGTGGCTAAGTTTCTTTTTTGTGTCAAGTGTAAATTCCTGGAATTTAATGCCACATGTACAGTTGCGACATTTGATTTCTGCACTTAATGCGTAGTCAACCCGGACATGTCCGACTGCCACCCAGCTTCCTTGGCATGGATGCATGAATGACCTCACAACTGAACGTTAGCTTTGATTCACAAACTACGTGGGTCCATGATGTGCGTGGCTTATATGTTGAAATGTTGTCCATTGGTGTGTGTACAACCTGGTAGACGTCCGGTCGACAGGTGCAGGAGTTAAATGTCTGTAATCTAGCTCAAAGGGCTGCAGATATGTGGTGTGTTCAAAGAGAAAGCTACGCCTCCCTTCTCTCATTTGGAATATTTCTGCATTAATTTCTGCAAACTCATGCATAGTTTTTATTCAAATGACATGTAAATCATAAAGACAACATATTATGTACATTAGGAGAAAGCTCTGTCAAGATCTGTATACAAATAGTGCCTCTTATACGAAGTACCGGTATTCAGTTTTCTTCTACTTCACCAAAACATTCTCCTAACCTCATCTGCAAAACTACCTGATATCTAACTCCATTATTCTTCTAGAATGGGTGTCCACTCCATATATGTGTTGTACTACATGTAGTAGTTCAGCGTTAGGTTTATTTTTTATCATTTTTGTGGCTAACTTTCTTTTTAACATAAAGTGTAAATTTCTGGAATTTAATACTAGCACTGTAGCATTTGAAGTACTCTTTTTCGTTGATCATACACTGTCCTCGAAAATACCTACTAGGGCCCGGCCCAATTGTGTAAAAATATATTTTACATACCTTTCAAGAAAATAAGAATAATCACAAAACCTCTTAAGTCATATGTCATATAGTGCACATGTCTCAAAAAAGTGATGAAAGGTACAACTTACTATGAGACGACGTCTATTGCTAAGTATATAAAATGTCTTTCCTAATTTTCTCCATCTTTTCTAAACTTAACACATAATGCATTCTTGTCTTTGCACGTTTTAGTACGCAATCTCCATTCGACTACAGGCGTAGGATAGTCTCAGCAAATTAGTTTGCCGTCCGCCCGTACCTGTCCTGAAGGCTTGAGTGATAGGCTTGAGCTCTCTGCAGTAATTGTATTCCAAGATAAGGGTGTGTTGAAGCGCCTGTCATTTCGAAAGTCCTCGTGGCCACGCATGCCAATTTTATGTCACATTTTATCGATTATCGCTCACCCTTTTGTATCGGCGCCATGTTTACGGACTCTCCGGTGGTTTTGGCGTCCACAAATAGCTTCGGGGAAAGAACACCTCAGCCTTTGCCATTTTCTTAATTATTCCCACCTCGACAATGGTGTAGGAATTTGGAATTCAGAGCACCTTAGGGAACCATAATTATTTCCCCCAAGTGGCTTGACATTTCTCAAACGTGCACTCAATTTATCCAAAATCCAGAGGAGACTGGTAATATGCTGCAGGCTAAAAATAAAAAAATTCGCGTCAAGGGGGAGGGAGTGGCTTTTTTGTCCTAATGAAATTGCTTTACGACGATTTTGCACTACTGACATTACCCACTAGAGACAATCAACGCTCTCTCTCTCTCTCTCTCTCTCTCTCTCTCTCTCTCTCTCTCTCTCTCTCTCTCTCTCGAGCATCTTTGGCCCTCATGCAACCGAAAGACCCTTTGAAAAATAATGTTTTCTTGACGGGAGAGATATTATAAGGATAGAACATTCAGACATGATACAAAATATTTTCGTCTCGTAGGAACTCACCGAATGTCATACCTTTCTTTCCTATAGTTCGCGAATTGGCAAACCTATTTTTGCCACTTTAAATGAAGATGATAATGAAACAGAAAATGCCACGTTCTAGAACTTTTATTCCTTCACTCGGATCTCAATGAAGCAAAAGCCAAATTGTTGGCAGTTCCAAATATGGTCATTTCATCCATATATGGATCCAAAAAGCATTCTCAACTCCTGTTAGGACTTTTATAATGGCGGAGGCTGAAGAAGTTTTCCCTTAAAATGAGGCCCCATAGAATAGGAGTCATGTCTTAAGAAGTTTTATCTATTGATTAAGGGTGAGATAAGTTTAAAGATGTCTGTTGATCTTGTCATTTAATTGGTGTTATTACATGCTCGATGGTTATTATTGATTATTATTGATAGTCTTTTTTAATTGTATTTTTCAAACATTTGATATAAGAGACAATAAAACAAACATCTGCTTTGCAGAGAATAATAGAAGACAACTCCTAATGGGAATGATCATCAGGGATCGTTTTTCTATAGATAGTTTTGCCCCAAAGTCAAAGTAGTAAAAAATGTAAGCGATCTCTACATTAGCGACTTGATATGTTACAATACCATATGCTTACTGTTTTTTGCAGTTTACACAATTCACCTATTGCTTAAAATTTGAAATCCTGATGGAATGTTGACTGGCAAAATGTTTGGCATGCAACATCTTATCCATTAATATGTTTCCGCTTCTGTTGGCTATGCGGCAGTCCACCATGAAAGCACATTATGGTCTTAGTAATAAAAGCCCCCATGAGGCGGAGGTGTTTATGCCATACCGAAAGAAAAAGAGTCCAGGTATAAATGCAATGTCGTGCTTGGCTTTCAGTGTGGAACAGCATCATCACAGTCAAAGTGGGAAATTCTATTAGCCTCTCGACGCCTGCTTTTTGCTGTGTGTTTTCCATCATGGAATATGTGTATAGGTTTTGTCCTAACACCCGTGGTGCTTAGGAGCATGTTCCGTATGCCGCAAACATACTGTGCGTGTACTGGCACAGCAACAGTTCAGGCTTGGAGATAAACTAGAAAAAGACTGAGTAGTTCTCTTCGGTATTACAAGAAGGAGAGCAGTAGTCATATTTCACATATACAACATAAAAAATTAATTCAGAGCAAATTAAGTTGCCACCAAAGGACAGCTCAAGACGTCACACAAAGGATTCTCTTAAAAGGGTATTAGGCTGGGTGAAAAATGACATACTGTTTCACCTGACATGAAGTCACTCCTCTTTGATAAATAACCCAACACAGCCGTGCAGGAATAATTAGATTAGGCCACTGATCTATGTTTTTCAATTTGGCTTTAAGCAGGTATTAATTGTTCGAGAACCGTTCCATCCCTATACATTTGTACTTCCTTTATCTATCTACATATATCCCTCCCCCCCCCTCTCTCTCTCTCTCTCTCTCTCTCTCTCTCTCTCTCTCTCTCTCTCTCTCTCTCTCTCTCTCTCTCTCTCTCTCTCTTTCTCTCTCTCTCTCTCTCTCTCGATGTCAGTGCAGTGAAGGCAATTAAAGCCTGCACCAGTCGGACGGACGCCTATCAGCGACTTGTTGTACGAACGTCCGTGGATGACATGTCGAAAAAAACAGCCAAGCATATCCATGACCCACACTCACGTAGTTGTGTATCAAAGCAACATGGCCGGCTGTCTCATGCATTACAATAACTGCGGTCTTGAATTATGCCCAGTCTGCTCGCGCATTTATTGCAGGAATTAAAAACCGGTACTGTATGTCGTTCCAATTACCAAGGAATAGAGCACCACTTCCATCAGGTATCTGTCTATTATCGTTAGATATCAATATCACAAATTGCTGTTGTTACCCACATCATCATAAATTTCTCTTTCATTTACCTTGGAAGTGCCATAATAGAATACTCTTAAGGTAGAATGCTTTTTTATGTTCATAACCACTCTTATCAATTACAAGGACACCACTCATCATGGCGTTACACTCATATCGCCAAGTACATCCAGGGGTATAAACTACCTTCATGGCTTTGTTCATTTTATCCTTAGATAAACAGCAGGCAGCCAGATCATAGACGCAGCCCAAGGGTGTACTTGGCATACAATATACATTGCAACAGAGTGGATAGTTTTTAAGCGCAAATAATAAGGAATTCATAGAAACTGTAAATTTGATAAGTGATAACACACATTCCCATTATGGGAAGGTCACTGTTTTAAAATCTATTTTCCTCTTAAATCACCCACCTATTCCTGTCCCTTCCAAGCGCAAGCTTTATTTTGTAGTCATTTCCGGATCAAAAAACCAACCGAAGTTTCGTAAAGAGATATTGGAGGCTGACACACGTCACGGGGGTTATAAAATAAATATAACTTAGAAAACTTTGATTTAGCTCTGAAGTTAAAATGGGCGAAAAGACTTCTAACTAGCTAATCTACAGTGTCGACATTTAATTAGTGCACTAAATGCATGGTCAGCCCTGGCATGATGCACGACTGCACGCCCGATTGCCACAAAGTTTCCTGGTTACGGGTGCATGGATGACCTCACAACTGAACATAGCTAATTAATTGTCAATTCTCAAGCTATGCATGTCATTGGTGTGCTTATTTTTTTGATCAATTTTCCATGGGTGATTGTGCAACCAGACACTGACAGACGCCCGGTGTACTGAAGATGGAATTAGATTTCTGTACTGTAAATGGGTATTTCCTAAGCAATGTGAATGTTATGACATTTTTTTAATATGGTCCGGATAGAATGAAACGAAACAAGGAAATCGTCTGTGACCTTTGTTGGCAAGATTTCTAAAACGGGTTTCAAACTATAAACAAAACAACTGCTGTCCGTACTACTAAAACATTATATTTTCAGAAAAATCCAAAAACAAATCTACTACGCAGATAAGAGGTCAAATTAACGCTGTTATCATGTACGTATTTCATCTGCGAAAAGCATCAAATCAATATTATATATAGAAGATGATCATAGTTGGCAAGCAGCAAATAAATCCAAACGCAACATTCTTTAAGAACATAAAGTAATGTATGAAAACTGCATATTTGATAAGTCATAAATATTTATAATACATTTTGAACCAAACTGAAACATGACCTTTAATACTGGCACAACATTTGAAATCAATATTACACATGTAATCCTAATTACACCTATTGAAACCTATTAAAAGCGATTACGCACAGTTTCAGGCTACGTCAAAGAAGGCAACAAAACAATTAATGTTGCCTCTTATACTGCAGCTATAGTCTCCCTAGGTGAAAGAACCATGTGGACCCATGAGAATCCTCCCTGTAATTCAGAAATAACCTTTTCCTGCAACCACCAGGCTTTCAATCACTGCCAGACTAACATTTTAAACATTTTATTAAGTACAGACAAGATTGTTATGCCACAATAACTATTTGAAAACAGTACCGGTACACCAATACAGAGACATTCAGTAATATATAGGATGACATTGTAAACATCACAAAAAGGACTGGCCAAGCATAGGCGGATCCCCCCCCCCCCCCTAAAGCTCCCAGACCCAGACTGAGAGTACTATAAGTGAATTGATAGAACAGTTCGTCTCTGAGGCCCACGTAACCAAAAAATACCCAACAGAACAGAGTTAAAGTGTCTGACAATATCCAGGCCAAGATGTGTCGTTGTGCTATGGCATTTGCAGATTTTGTCCATCTAAATTTAGCCCCCCCCCCCCCCCCCCCCCTAACCTAAAATCCCGGATCCGCCCCTTCCGAGGTTCTTCCTGCATGTACTATTAGTCTAGTCAGGAAAGGGAGGTTCTGTGCACCCTCGGAAATCAATTTCTAATTGGCGTTTTTATATGGGAGAAAATGCGTAGAAAACGATTTGCTATGTTAAAAAGTTGTAAAAATGTCCCACGTGCCATTTTTATGCAAATTAAGACGCCATTATGCAAAAATCTGTATTTGTCATATCTTTGCCAATTCTGCAGATAACTGAAGAATAATGGCCTCTAGACCCATATTTTGAGGGTCAGAAATAATCATGAGAACTATCTTAACGTGGCTGCATGCATATTTTGCATGTGAATACGCAAATTAGTGCCGACATGCTAAATATAGCGCAATTATTTTGCAATTTTTAAAAAACTTTTGACAAACTTTAAGTTTTTTGGGTCAAATTCATACAAAAGCACCCTGTATAATATATGTAAATTACAAGCAATCTATTTTCTGCTAAATGTAACAAAAATAAGCTCAATAGGACGCCCGAGCATGATTTTATGAGACTTTCTTTTCCCCTACCCCTATGTGGAAAAAATAGCCAAAAAATAAGTGAAAATATTTTAGAATATTATCAAAAATCTAAAGGCGTTTTTAAATGCATTTTTGTTATAAGAAATGATTTGAACATGATAAAAGTAACTGGTGGGCTGTCAAAAATACTTGCCCAGTTGTCCGGGACAACCAAATTTTGGAAAAAAATGTCCAAAAAATATGTGAAAATATTTTAGAATATTATCAAAAATCCTAAATCGTTTTTATATGCATATTTGTTATTAGAAATGATTTGAACATGATTAAAATAACTGGTGGGCTGTCCAAAATGTTTGCCCAGTTGTATGGGACAACCAAATTTTGGAAAGAATGGCCAAAAGATAGGTGAAAATGTTTTGAAATATCATCAAAAATCCAAAATTGTTTTAAATGCATCTTTGTTATCAGAAATTATTTGAACATGATAAAGATATTTGGAGGACTGTCAAAAATGGTTGCCCAGTTGTCCAGGACAAGCAAATTTTAACAGAAAATGCACCAAATCCAGTTTTTGAGTGGAACTTCTATTTCAAATGAAAGTCTGACTGCAAGTATGGTATTTTGAACCACTTATATGAGAGAGTAATTCTGTAGTTGAAGGCAGCCTTAATATCCATTGGTTTAGGCAAATTCTCTTTTGGCTAGAGCTTATGTAATCTTTTTTTCTCATTTTTGGATGTTAAACCAGACGGGATGAAGGCAAACATGTGAAAAAGGGTTGGGTGTTCATATCGAACACCCTACTTTTTCGCTTGGTATCAATTTATGTATTTTATTCCAAGAGTAGCCAACTTGGGGGGAATGGTCAGGCTGTCATGTAGCGTATTGTAAGGTTATCCCGTAATTCTTGGTTACTCGTGCATAGAATAATAAATCATTGATCTCTAAAAATGTAACTTCGCATATAGATAAATGAGTATATAAGATGTTTGATTGCGAAAGGTACATTTAAAAACTTGACAGCTGTTTGGCACAGCATACGTTTGAATCTGTAGGGTTCACTTGAAAGTTTACATTTTCTTGTCAAAAGGGGTGCAAATATGGGGTATATTAAGATTCGGAAAAAGCTAGATCAGCAGATTTTGGACATGGCAAATTAACTAGATCTACAGTACTTGAATTCCATCTCAGATTCAGATACTCAGGTTATTTTGCCAGGATAATCCAACACAGGTACTCAACCTTAAGGGCTACCATAAATTCTCAGAAATATTGACCACTCTAGAAATATGGACCGCCATGATTATTTTACAAAATAATCAGTTGGTAATCTTGGCCACCTTCGATCTACCCGCAGTCACAATAACATTAAATATGGGCCATGCTACAAATCTCTCTGATACAACAAAACCTAACCTTGACTTCCCCATAAAACATTATAGAATGAGATGTGATTTTATTGTTGGCTATTCATTAATGAATAGTTTCAATTAGTGAATTGTGCTGTAGGGGTAATAAATTGGGTTGGAATATGGGCCGTCTGAGCCTATTCATGTTATGGATAATAGGATTGATAGGTTGCAGGTACCCATCCTATTGAGGTATCGGGACAATAGCAAAGATTGGTTCTCAGTAAGTATTCAGGGTAGCAGCCAGGGTGAGATACAGAGAGGCATTCTACAGTTGCTGAGACCAACAGAGGGGGTAGGAGACAATCTTTTTGCTACATGTTGAGGTGGGCGTGAATGAAAGCCTATTTGGTGTTTAATCACCACAGATAGCTGGAATTAGATCGGAAGGGGTACAGAGGCCCACTTCAATGTCAGTCGAGGAAAATTGGGGAAATATAGAGTGAATTATTTCATAAGCTTATCTGGTTTGAGTGCTCTTCTTATATTAAATCGGTTTAAATGACCCAAATGACCCAAAGCATTAAGGAAGAACAATCTAATAAAGTATCAGAAATAACATATTAACGCAAAGGAGGTCTAATATTGGAAAAAGGGGCATCTCAATATAAATCAAAATGAACTTGAGCAAAAATGAGCAAAGTGTAGTAATATTTGGTGGTCTATGACTATTGGGCAATCTAGCTTATAACACCATTAGACATGATATGATGCCCTTTCTCTATATTTGTAATACTTTTAGCCCTAAACATGCCAATTTGGAACCAATCCCTTACCATTTAATACCCAAAAAGGCGGGTTTGAAATGACCATGTTTTGGTGAAATTCAATTAGGTGGAAAGAGTCAAAACCCTTTCCGGCTTTTGTGCAAGCATTTTTGTAACTTTGTAAACCATGTTAACCCCTATCCTGCTGTGAAACCTATGAGCACTGCTGCACACCACGACAATTGTTGTGGTTAACAGGATAAGGGTTATATAAAAGAACACCATCAAATTGTTCCATTATATAACTCTTGGTAAAACTACCCAGACTGACATTTTGCTTGCTAGATTAGGCTCTAGCCTTAGGGGGATTGGCTTAAAACAATTGATACTAAGGCTGCCTTCGACTATAGAATCACTCTCTCATATGAGGGGTTCAAAATACCATATCTGCAGTCATACATTCATTTGAAATAGAAGTTCTAATCAAAAACTGGATTCGGTGCACTTTCTGTTGAAATTCGGTTGTCCCGGCCAATTGGGCAATCATTTTTACAGCCCACCACTTATTTTTATTGTGTTCAAATCATTTCTGATAATAAAGATACATTAAAAAACGATTTTGGATTTTTGGTAATATTTTTATATATTTTCAGTGATAACTGGTATTGAAATCATGTCATAACATTCACTTAGAACTGCGAAATACATAAATTTTGATAAAAAATTCACGCACTAACATTTTGCCTGCTGGATTAGATTCTTAACAAAGGTGGCTAAGACTATTTTCAACTATGGAATAACTTCACTATCATATGAGAGGTGAAAATACTGTATCTGCTGTCAGACTTTGATTTGTAATAGAGGTTCAGAGGTTCTACTCAAAAACTGGATTTGGTGCACTTTCTGTTACAATTTGGTTGTCCTTGACAACTGGGCAATCGTTTTTGAGAGCCCTCCATATATCTCTATCATGTTCAAATCATTTCTGATTACAAAGATGCATTTAAAAAAGAATTTGATGATATTTTAAAACATTTTCACCTATCTTTTGGGCATTTTCTCCAAAGTTTGGTTGTCCCGGACAACTGGGCAAACATTTTGGACAGCCCACCAGTAATTTTAATCATGTTCAAATCCATTCTAATAACAAAGATGCATATAAAAACGATTTTGGATTTTTGATAATATTCTAAAATATTTTCACATATTTTTTGGCCATTTTTTCCAAAATTTGGTTGTCTCGGACAACTGGGCAAATATTTTTGACAGCCCACCAGTTACTTTACTCATGTTCAAATCATTTCTTATAACAAAAATGCATTTAAAAACGACTTCGGATTTTTGATAATATTCTAAAATATTTTCACTTATTTTTTGGCCATTTTTTCCACATAGGGGTAGGGGAAAAGAAAGTCTCATAAAATCATGCTCGGGCGTCCTATTGAGCTTATTTTTGTTACATTTAGCAGGAAATAGATTGCTAGTAATTTACATATATAATAGGGGGTGCTTTTGTATGAATTTGACCCAAAAAAACTAAGTTTGTCAAAAGTTTTAAAAAAATTGCAAAATAATTGCACTATATTTAGCATGTCGGCACTAATTTGCATATTCACGTGCAAAATATGCATGCAGCCACGTTAAGATAGTTCTCATGATTATTTTTGACCTTCAAAATATGGGTCTAGAGGCCATTATTCTTCAGTTATCTGCAGAATTGGTAAAGATATGACAAATACAGATTTTTGCATAATGGCGTCTTAATTTGCATAAAAATGGCACGTGGGACATTTTTACAACTTTTTAACATAGCAAATCGTTTTCTACGCATTTTTTCCCATATAAAACCGCCAATTAGAAATTGATTTCCGAGGGTGCACAGAACCCCCCTTTCCTGACTAGACTATATGTGCTCTGTTGAGACCCTATCATAGCGAGCATGGCCTGTTATAATGACTTAGAGAATCTCTTCATTCTCATACTTCTTTGTTAATCACCCCAGGGTAGTGTGGGAAATAGTTTTATCGCTTTTATAAAGTGAAAAGAGATGCCTATCCACTCCTTGCTTAACATAAATTCTACCAGCGGCTACCAGTGTACGAGGATATGAATCTCTTTTTCACGAGTTTTGTTCCCTGGGCTAGTTATCGCTTTGAATTAGGAAACTCACTTATTCTACACTTATCATCAGTGTCATTCTTTAGAAAAAAACATCTCAACTTTTAAATAAGACATGAGGCGCAGTATTTTATAAAGTTGTATATCGACAGGACAGCAGGGAGGTTGACCAAAAACGGACGTTTTCTAGCTGTATATTTTTGGTGTTATCTATGTCTGATATTACCTATATCAAGAACTGCTGAGAGCGGAGATAGTCAGTTATAATCAACACATCCCACTCATCCTGTACAAAAGGTTTTATGCATGAAAAAATTGTGGCATGAAATTTCTATGCATGAAAATGATATTTCCGTGCAAGAAAATGAACATTTCGCCCCTGGCATAATAACACAACACTCCCACAAGAACATGTATGTTATTCGAATAGGATAAAAACTGTTCGTTTCATTGATATTCTGTTGACTAGCAATATCTAAGCTGCCCTGATGGCCGCGTGGTCTTCGGCGTTACCACTGACTGCTAGCTGTCTCTCACCACTGTCCGGGTTCGAATCCCAATCGGGGCATGTGAGAATGTTGTCAATGACTTGGGGTTGGCCGACGAGTTTCGGATTCATCCATCAGTTACTACTGGCTAGTCACTTCTGATTCGCAATATGGGAAAGAGTGACGAAAAATGAAATTCCAGCACCTAAGCTATCTTGAACTAAATTCTACACTAGAATTCAATAAAGACTGATAACTGTTGTTGTTATTTTATGGATTAGCCACCTGCTGCTTTAAGGCTTTTGTTAGTATAGAGCTGGATGATGGCACCGCTGAGATAAAACTACGAGTACATGAATATTATTCGAATAGGATAAAACCGTTCGTTTCATTCATACTCTGTTTCCTGGAAACCAGAGTCTGACGTACCAATATTCAAGTTATCTTAAAGTAAAGTCTACACCAGAATTCAATAAAGGCTAATAACTTTTATGCCTATTCTATGGATTAGCCACCTGATGCTTAAGGCTTTTATTGGTAGAGAGCTGAATGCCGGCACCCCTGTAAGTGTGACTGGTATGATTGATGATCTTGGCCATCACTCGTGGCCTGCCTAGGACAGCCTGCATGAAATAAGCTTGTAGCCCATGATTTATTGACTTGTCAAGGAGTGAATACTTCATCATCAAGGAGCGCCCAGATACTTCTCCTAAATCACGAGTCAGCTTCGAATCCCTAGAGGGGTATTTTGCGAGAGATGATGTTTAAGCAGGGTAAAATGATTTCTTTCAGTATCTTACATGATTCCCAATACCTGGAGTGGAGTTTAATGCCCACGAAATTGCTATATCGACCATGCCTTGAAGGAGAGATGGAATCGCTAACGTTTTCTTCTAAATCATGCACACATTATTATTGTATCAAATATAGGTATATGATTTTCGCCATCAATGCGTGGACATTTAAACTCACTGCTACATGTAGGTAGCCATGTTTTGACCGGTGGTGATCACTCAGCATGCGCAACTACGCAACAATTGCTCTCCTGCAAAAAGTGCTCACGCGTATGCTACAACATGAAGCCAGATAGAGTGGTAACCTCTACCACGACGATATGCAATTTGTGAAATGAAATATATATTCTAAAAATGGAATTAAGAGCTTGATAGGTTATGGCACATACATGTATATCTAAAAGCTAACAATACAATGTATATCATTATAAACAAATATATTTGTACTTTGTACTAACATGCCTAGGTCTAGATTTATTCTGTATGTCACACTTTTTTTATTATTGATCTATGTAAAATGCTTGATGTAAAATGCCTGACCTATGGAGAAATGAATATAAAATAATTCTTAAAAAATGTATGCTTATTTTTGGCATTAAGATATTCGATTCGTGGCAAGAATGGGTGTCCATATGAGGCCTAGGCATCTTGCTGTCCAAGGCCGCGACTCCTGCATGAACCAATCTTTAAAACGACACGTGAATCAATATCATCCAGTGTACTCATTGCAGTCCCTTGTGAAAAGTAACAACAGTTAGAATGACTTGTAATGTGCCTTTGTGTATTTAGGATGGCAAGGGCGCAATATCATATATCAAATCATTAGTAGTAGTAGTACTTTTTTTGTAGTAGTAGTAGTAGTGATAGCAGTGTCATCATCATTATAGTTAGTATTCGTATTATTATTATTATTATGGGCAAGTAAGGCCAGTGCAAGAAGCATTTGAGCGACATTTTCTGTTGGATTTGGAAGATTTGGTAATGTATCTCAAGAGGGATTGTTAAATCGATAAGGGGCAACAAATTTCGTTCAGATATTATTGCAAATCTTTCTCCCGTATAAAGATATGCCCGACCACACGCACAGGCCAGATATGATGGGTTCAAATGTTTTTGTAGCCAAATCAAAATAATAAAATACTAGTTGTCTCTTACCACTGCCTGTGTTCCAATCCCAGCCGGGGCATGTGAGAAAATTGCCAGTGACTTGGGGTGGTTTCCTCCAGCGCTTCCAACTGGCTAGTCACTACTTAGCCACAATATGGCAGAAAAAAGTGACGATAATAGAAATTGCCAAAAATCTCTAGTGACCTTCCTGGCCAGGCACTGTCAGCTAGAACATCTTTGAGTGGGAGGGATCGTCTGATTTTATTACTCCCCTAGAGGAGTAGGCCGTTCCTGGAGGTACTGCAATACTAGGCCAGCCCGTGGCAAAGGCGGAGCAAGTCCCTTACACTTCGCCCAAGTCCAAACGTCAGTTTAATATCGAGGTCCTCCAATGGAGGACATATCAGATATTAAGATGATAAGAACAGATACTACACTTTGATCTTAGCCAAAAGGCCGAGAAGAATTTTTACTTGACCAGAGCATCGAGCACGTAGGTATACCTATATAACACATCAAAGACAACATCCTTTTGCCAGGACAAATTCCCTTCGTATCCTCGGATTACCTCAGCAGCCAAGTCCAGCATTAGAAAAGTGATAGCGTTAAATGCTTTTCTAAACTATATAACAAACATTCCTATTTCCCCAATTTTTCATATAAATTTTAAAAAGATGTATAACTTGAACATTTTGGCTCTCTTTTGAAATGGCATAGCAAAAACGTGCGCCCTGCTGTCTATTAATAGCTCAATGGATTAATGAATGTTTGGTCTAAGCCGTCCAGAAATTCAGGCAGTTTTTACAATATGGGCAAGTAAGGCCAGTGCAAGAAGCATTTGAGCGACATTTTCTGTTGGATTTGGAAGATTTGGTAATGTATCTCAAGAGGGATTGTTAAATCGATAAGGGGCAACAAATTTCGTTCAGATATTATTGCAAATCTTTCTCCCGTATAAAGATATGCCCGACCACACGCACAGGCCAGATAGGATGGGTTCATGTGTTTTTGTAGCCAAATCAAAAAAATTAAATACTAGTTGTCTCTTACCACTGCCTGGGTTCCAATCCCAGCCGGGGCATGTGAGAAAATTGCCAGTGACTTGGGATGGTTTCCTCCAGTGCTTCCAACTGGCTAGTCACTACTTAGCCGCGATATGGCAGAAAAAAGTGACGATAATAGAAATTGCCTAAAAGCTCTTGTGATCTAACTGGCCAGGCACTGTCAGCTAGCACATCTTTGAGTGGGAGGGATCGTCTAATTTTGTTACTCCCCTAGAGGAGTAGGCCGTTCCTGGAGGTACTGCAATACCAGGCCAACCCATGGCAAAGGCGGAGCAAGCCCCTTACACTTCGCCCAAGTCCAAAACTCGGTTTAATATCGAAGTACTCCAATGGAGGACATATCAGATATTAACCTGTTAAGAACAGATATTACACTTTGATCTTAGCCAAAAAGGCCGAGAAGCGATAACTTGACCAGGGCATCGAGCATGTAGGTATACCTTAACTAACACATCAAAGACATGCTTTTGCCAGGACAAATTCCCTTCGTATCCTTGGATTATCTCAGCAGCCAAGTCAAGCATTGGAAATGTGATAGCGTTATGCTTTTCTAAACTATATAACCAACATTCCTATTTCCTCAATTGTTTACAAAGAAATTTTAAAAAGATGTAAAACTTGAACATTTCAGCTCTCTTTTGAAATGGCACAGCAAAAACGTGCGCCTTGCTGTCTATTAATAGCTCAGTGGATTAATGAATGTTTGGCCATAAGCCATCCTGAGAATCAGGTAGTTTTTACAGTATGGGCAAGTAAGGCCAGTGCAAGAAGCATTTGAGCGACATTTTCTGTTGGATTTGGAAGATTTGGTATTGTATTTCAAGAGGGATTGTTAAATCGATAAGGGGCAACAAATTTCGTTCAGATATTATTGCAAATCTTTCTCCCGTATAAAGATATGCCCGACCACACGCACAGGCCAGATATGATGGGTTCAAATGTTTTTGTAGCCAAATCAAAATAATAAAATACTAGTTGTCTTTTACCACTGCCTGGGTTCCAATCCCAGCCGGGGCATGTGAGAAAATTGCCAGTGACTTGGGGTGGTTTCCTCCAGCGCTTCCAACTGGCTAGTCACTACTTAGCCGCAATATGGCAGAAAAAAGTGACGATAATAGAAATTAATAAAAAGCACTAGTGACTTACCTGGCCAGGCACTGTCAGCTAGCACATCTTTGAGTGGGAGGGTTCGTCTGATTTTAGTTTGCTTTATTACTCCCCTACAGGAGTGGGCCGTTCCTGGAGGTACTGCAATACCAGGCCAACCCGTGGCAAAGGCGGAGCAAGCCCCTGACACTTCGCCCAAGTCCAAAAATCAGTTTAATATCGAGGTCCTCCAACAGAGGACATATCAGATATTAAGCTGATAAGAACAGATACTACACTTTGATCTTAGCCAAAAGGCCGAGAAGAATTTTTACTTGACCAGAGCATCGAGCACGTAGGTATACCTATACAACACATCAAAGACAACATCCTTTTGCCAGGACAAATTCCCTTCGTATCCTTGGATTACCTCAGCAGCCAAGTCCAGCATTAGAAATGTGATAGCGTTAAATGCTTTTCTAAACTATATAACAAACATTCCTATTTCCCCAATTTTTCATATAAATTTAAAAAAGATGAATAACTTGAACATTTTGGCTCTCTTTTGAAATGGCACAGCAAAAACGTGCGCCCTGCTGTCTATTAATAGCTCAATGGATTAATGAATGTTTGGCCATGAGCCGTCCAGAAAATTAGGTAGTTGTTTTAACATTTGGGCAAGTAAGGCCAGTGCAAGAAGCATTTGTGCGACATTTTCTGCTGGATTTGGAAGTTTTGGTAATGTATCTTGAGAGGGATTGTTAAATCGTTAAGGGGCAACAAATTTCGTTCAGATATTATTGCAAATCTTTCTCCCGTATAAAGATATGCCCGACCACACGCACAGGCCAGATATGATGGGTTCATGTGTTTTTGCAGCCAAATCAAAATAATAAAATACTAGTTGTCTCTAACCACTGCCTGGGTTCCAATCCCAGACGGGACATGTGAGACAATTGCCAGTGACTTGGGATGGTTTCCTCCAGTGCTTCCAACTGGCTAGTCACTACTTAGCCGCAATATGGCAGAAAAAAGTGACGATAATATTGCCAAAAAGCTCTAGTGATCTAACTGGCCAAGGCACTGTCAGCTAGAACATCTTTGAGTGGGAGGGATCGTCTAATTTTATTACTCCCCTAGAGGAGTAGGCCGTTCCTGGAGGTACTGCAATACCAGGCCAACCCATGGCAAAGGCGGAGCAAGCCCCTTACACTTCGCCCAAGTCCAAAACTCGGTTTAATATCGAAGTACTCCAATGGAGGACATATCAGATATTAACCTGTTAAGAACAGATATTACACTTTGATCTTAGCCAAAAAGGCCGAGAAGCGATAACTTGACTAGACATGCTTTTGCCAGGACAAATTCCCTTCGTATCCTTGGATTATCTCAGCAGCCAAGTCAAGCATTGGAAATGTGATAGCGTTATGCTTTTCTAAACTATATAAACAACATTCCTGTTTCCTCAATTTTTTACAAAGAAATTTTAAAAAGATGTAAAACTTGAACATTTCAGCTCTCTTTTGAAATGGCACAGCAAAAACGTGCGCCTTGCTGTCTATTAATAGCTCAGTGGATTAATGAATGTTTGGCCATAAGCCGTCCAGAGAATCAGGTAGTTTTTACAGTATGGTCAAGTAAGGCCAGTGCAAGAAGCATTTGAGCGACATTTTCTGATGGATTTGGAAGATTTGGTAATGTATCTCAAGAGGGATTGTTAAATCGATAAGGGGCAACAAATTTCGTTCAGATATTATTGCAAATCTTTCTCCCGTATAAAGATATGCCCGACCACACGCACAGGCCAGATATGATGGGTTCAAATTTTTTTGTAGCCAAATCAAAATAATAAAATACTAGTTGTCTTTTACCACTGCCTGGGTTCCAATCCCAGCCGGGCATGAGAGAAAATTGCCAGTGACTTGGGGTGGTTTCCTCCAGCGCTTCCAACTGGCTAGTCACTACTTAGCCGCAATATGGCAGAAAAAAGTGACGATAATAGAAATTAATAAAAAGCACTAGTGACTTACCTGGCCAGGCACTGTCAGCTAGCACATCTTTGAGTGGGAGGGTTCATCTGATTTTAGTTTGCTTTATTACTCCCCTACAGGAGTGGGCCGTTCCTGGAGGTACTGCAATACCAGGCCAACCCGTGGCAGAGGCGGAGCAAGCCCCTGACACTTCGCCCAAGTCCAAAAATCAGTTTAATATCGAGGTCCTCCAATAGAGGACATATCAGATATTAAGCTGATAAGAACAGATACTACACTTTGATCTTAGCCAAAAGGCCGGGAAGAATTTTTACTTGACCAGAGCATCGAGCACGTAGGTATACCTATATAACACATCAAAGACAACATCCTTTTGCCAGGACAAATTCCCTTCGTATCCTTGGATTACCTCAGCAGCCAAGTCCAGCATTAGAAATGTGATAGCGTTAAATGCTTTTCTAAACTATATAACAAACATTCCTATTTCCCCAATTTTTCACATAAATTTAAAAAAGATGTAAAACTTGAACATTTTAGCTCTCTTTTTAAATGGCACAGCAAAAACATGCTCCCTGCTGTCTATTAATAGCTCAATGGATTAATGAATGTTTGGCCTAAGCCGTCCAGAAATTCAGGTAGTTTTTATAATATGGGCAAGTAAGGCCAGTGCAAGAAGCATTTGAGCGACATTTTCTGTTGGATTTGGAAGATTTGGTAATGTATCTCAAGAGGGATTGTTAAATCGTTAAGGGGCAACAAATTTTGTTCAGATATTATTGCAAATCTTTCTCCCGTATAAAGATATGCCCGACCACACGCACAGGCCAGATATGATGGGTTCGTGTGTTTTTGCAGCCAAATCAAAATAATAAAATACTAGTTGTCTCTAACCACTGCCTGGGTTCCAATCCCAGCCGGGGCATGTGAGAAAATTGCCAGTGACTTGGGATGGTTTCCTCCAGTGCTTCCAACTGGCTAGTCACTACTTAGCCGCAATATGGCAGAAAAAAGTAACGATAATAGAAATTGCCAAAAAGCTCTAGTGATCTAACTGGCCAGGCAGTGCCAGCCAGCACATCTTTGAGTGGGAGGGATCGTCTAATTGTATTACTCCCCTAGAGGAGTAGGCTGTTCCTGGAGGTTCTGCAATACCAGGCCAACCCATGGCAAAGGCGGAGCAAGCCCCTTACACTTCGCCCAAGTCCAAAACTCGGTTTAATATCGAAGTACTCCAATGGAGG
This sequence comes from Maea johnstoni, assembly GCA_963942565.1. NCBI lineage: Eukaryota > Metazoa > Annelida > Polychaeta > Spionida > Magelonidae > Maea > Maea johnstoni. The sequence goes on from OZ012684.1 coordinate 39,867,027, forward strand.
ACATATCAGATATTAACCTGTTAAGAACAGATATTACACTTTGATCTTAGCCAAAAAGGCCGAGAAGCGATAACTTGACTAGACATGCTTTTGCCAGGACAAATTCCCTTCGTATCATTGGATTATCTCAGCAGCCAAGTCAAGCATTGGAAATGTGATAGGGTTATGCTTTTCTAAACTATATAACCAACATTCCTATTTCCTCAATTTTTTACAAAGAAATTTTAAAAAGATGTAAAACTTGAACATTTCAGCTCTCTTTTGAAATGGCACAGCAAAAACGTGCGCCTTGCTGTCTATTAATAGCTCAGTGGATTAATGAATGTTTGGCCATAAGCCGTCCAATGAATCAGGTAGTTTTTACAGTATGGGCAAGTAAGGCCAGTGCAAGAAGCATTTGAGCGACATTTTCTGTTGGATTTGGAAGATTTGGTAATGTATCTCAAGAGGGATTGTTAAATCGATAAGGGGCAACAAATTTCGTTCAGATATTATTGCAAATCTTTCTCCCGTATAAAGATATGCCCGACCACACGCACAGGCCAGATATGATGGGTTCAAATGTTTTTGTAGCCAAATCAAAATAATAAAATACTAGTTGTCTTTTACCACTGCCTGGGTTCCAATCCCAGCCGGGGCATGTGAGAAAATTGCCAGTGACTTGGGGTGGTTTCCTCCAGCGCTTCCAACTGGCTAGTCACTACTTAGCCGCAATATGGCAGAAAAAAGTGACGATAATAGAAATTAATAAAAAGCACTAGTGACTTACCTGGCCAGGCACTGTCAGCTAGCACATCTTTGAGTGGGAGGGTTCGCCTGATTTTAGTTTGCTTTATTACTCCCCTACAGGAGTGGGCCGTTCCTGGAGGTACTGCAATACCAGGCCAACCCGTGGCAAAGGCGGAGCAAGCCCCTGACACTTCGCCCAAGTCCAAAAATCAGTTTAATATCGAGGTCCTCCAACAGAGGACATATCAGATATTAAGCTGATAAGAACAGATACTACACTTTGATCTTAGCCAAAAGGCCGAGAAGAATTTTTACTTGACCAGAGCATCGAGCACGTAGGTATACCTATATAACACATCAAAGACAACATCCTTTTGCCAGGACAAATTCCCTTCGTATCCTTGGATTACCTCAGCAGCCAAGTCCAGCATTAGAAATGTGATAGCGTTAAATGCTTTTCTAAACTATACAACAAACATTCCTATTTCCCCAATTTTTCACATAAATTTAAAAAAGATGTAAAACTTGAACATTTTAGCTCTCTTTTGAAATGGCACAGCAAAAACGTGCGCCCTGCTGTCTATTAATAGCTCAATGGATTAATGAATGTTTGGCCTAAGCCGTCCAGAAATTCAGGTAGTTTTTACAATATGGGCAAGTAAGGCCAGTGCAAGAAGGATTTGAGCGACATTTTCTGTTGGATTTGGAAGATTTGGTAATGTATCTCAAGAGGGATTGTTAAATCGATAAGGGGCAACAAATCTCGTTCAGATATTATTGCAAATCTTTCTCCCGTATAAAGATATGCCCGACCACACGCACAGGCCAGATATGATGGGTTCATGTGTTTTTGTAGCCAAATCAAAAAAATAAAATACTAGTTGTCTCTTACCACTGCCTGGGTTCCAATCCCAGCCGGGGCATGTGAGAAAATTGCCAGTGACTTGGGGTGGTTTCCTCCAGTGCTTCCAACTGGCTAGTCACTACTTAGCCGCAATATGGCAGAGAAAAGTGACGATAATAGAAATTAATAAAAAGCACTAGTGACTTGCCAGAAAGCTCTAGTGATCTAACTGGCCAAGGCACTGTCAGCTAGCACATCTTTGAGTGGGAGGGATCGTCTAATTTTATTACTCCCCTAGAGGAGTAGGCCGTTCCTGGAAGTACTGCAATACCAGGCCAACCCATGGCAAAGGCGGAGCAAGCCCCTTACACTTCGCACAAGTCCAAAACTCGGTTTAATATCGAAGTACTCCAATGGAGGACATATCAGATATTAACCTGTTAAGAACAGATATTACACTTTGATCTTAGCCAAAAAGGCCGAGAAGCGATAACTTGACCAGGCCATCGAGCATGTAGGTATACCTTAACTAACACATCAAAGACATGCTTTTGCCAGGACAAATTCCCTTCGTATCCTTGGATTATCTCTGCAGCCAAGTCAAGCATTGGAAATGTGATAGCGTCATGCTTTTCTAAACTATATAACCAACATTCCTATTTCCTCAATTTTTTACAAAGAAATTTTAAAAAGATGTAAAACTTGAACATTTCAGCTCTCATTTGAAATGGCACAGCAAAAACGTGCGCCTTGCTGTCTATTAATAGCTCAGTGGATTAATGAATGTTTGGCCATAAGCCGTCCAGAGAATCAGGTAGTTTTTACAGTATGGGGAAGTAAGGCCAGTGCAAGAAGCGTTTGAGCGACATTTTCTGTTGGATTTGGAAGATTTGGTAATGTATCTCAAGAGGGATTGTTAAATCGATAAGGGGCAACAAATTTCGTTCAGATATTATTGCAAATCTTTCTTCCGTATAAAGATATGCCCGACCACACGCACAGGCCAGATATGATGGGTTCAAATGTTTTTGTAGCCAAATCAAAATAATAAAATACTAGTTGTCTTTTACCACTGCCTGGGTTCCAATCCCAGCCGGGGCATGTGAGAAAATTGCCAGTGACTTGGGGTGGTTTCCTCCAGCGCTTCCAACTGGCTAGTCACTACTTAGCCGCAATATGGCAGAAAAAAGTGACGATAATAGAAATTAATAAAAAGCACTAGTGACTTACCTGGCCAGGCACTGTCAGCTAGCACATCTTTGAGTGGGAAGGTTCGTCTGATTTTAGTTTGCTTTATTACTCCCCTACAGGAGTGGGCCGTTCCTGGAGGTACTGCAATACCAGGCCAACCCGTGGCAAAGGCGGAGCAAGCCCCTGACACTTCGCCCAAGTCCAAAAATCAGTTTAATATCGAGGTCCTCCAATAGAGGACATATCAGATATTAAGCTGATAAGAACAGATACTACACTTTGATCTTAGCCAAAAGGCCGAGAAGAATTTTTACTTGACCAGAGCATCAAGCACGTAGGTATACCTATATAACACATCAAAGACAACATCCTTTTGCCAGGACAAATTCCCTTCGTATCCTTGGATTACCTCAGCAGCCAAGTCCAGCATTAGAAATGTGATAGCGTTAAATGCTTTTCTAAACTATATAACAAACATTCCTATTTCCCAAATTTTTCACATAAATTTAAAAAAGATGTAAAACTTGAACATTTTAGCTCTCTTTTGAAATGGCACAGCAAAAACGTGCGCCCTGCTGTCTATTAATAGCTCAATGGATTAATGAATGTTTGGCCTAAGCCGTCCAGAAATTCAGGTAGTTTTTACAATATGGGCAAGTAAGGCCAGTGCAAGAAGGATTTGAGCGACATTTTCTGTTGGATTTGGAAGATTTGGTAATGTATCTCAAGAGGGATTGTTAAATCGATAAGGGGCAACAAATCTCGTTCAGATATTATTGCAAATCTTTCTCCCGTATAAAGATATGCCCGACCACACGCACAGGCCAGATATGATGGGTTCATGTGTTTTTGTAGCCAAATCAAAAAAATAAAATACTAGTTGTCTTTTACCACTGCCTGGGTTCCAATCCCAGCAGGGGCATGTGAGAAAATTGCCAGTGACTTGGGATGGTTTCCTCCAGTGCTTCCAACTGGCTAGTCACTACTTAGCCGCAATATGGCAGAGAAAAGTGACGATAATAGAAATTAATAAAAAGCACTAGTGACTTGCCAGAAAGCTCTAGTGATCTAACTGGCCAAGGCACTGTCAGCTAGCACATCTTTGAGTGGGAGGGATCGTCTAATTTTATTACTCCCCTAGAGGAGTAGGCCGTTCCTGGAAGTACTGCAATACCAGGCCAACCCATGGCAAAGGCGGAGCAAGCCCCTTACACTTCGCACAAGTCCAAAACTCGGTTTAATATCGAAGTACTCCAATGGAGGACATATCAGATATTAACCTGTTAAGAACAGATATTACACTTTGATCTTAGCCAAAAAGGCCGAGAAGCGATAACTTGACCAGGCTATCGAGCATGTAGGTATACCTTAACTAACACATCAAAGACATGCTTTTGCCAGGACAAATTCCCTTCGTATCCTTGGATTATCTCAGCAGCCAAGTCAAGCATTGGAAATGTGATAGCGTTATGCTTTTCTAAACTATATAACCAACATTCCTATTTCCTCAATTTTTTACAAAGAAATTTTAAAAAGATGTAAAACTTGAACATTTCAGCTCTCTTTTGAAATGGCACAGCAAAAACGTGCGCCTTGCTGTCTATTAATAGCTCAGTGGATTAATGAATGTTTGGCCATAAGCCGTCCAGAGAATCAGGTAGTTTTTACAGTATGGGCAAGTAAGGCCAGTGCAAGAAGCGTTTGAGCGACATTTTCTGTTGGATTTGGAAGATTTGGTAATGTATCTCAAGAGGGATTGTTAAATCGATAAGGGGCAACAAATTTCGTTCAGATATTATTGCAAATCTTTCTTCCGTATAAAGATATGCCCGACCACACGCACAGGCCAGATATGATGGGTTCAAATGTTTTTGTAGCCAAATCAAAATAATAAAATACTAGTTGTCTTTTACCACTGCCTGGGTTCCAATCCCAGCCGGGGCATGTGAGAAAATTGCCAGTGACTTGGGGTGGTTTCCTCCAGCGCTTCCAACTGGCTAGTCACTACTTAGCCGCAATATGGCAGAAAAAAGTGACGATAATAGAAATTAATAAAAAGCACTAGTGACTTACCTGGCCAGGCACTGTCAGCTAGCACATCTTTGAGTGGGAGGGTTCGTCTGATTTTAGTTTGCTTTATTACTCCCATACAGGAGTGGGCCGTTCCTGGAGGTACTGCAATACCAGGCCAACCCGTGGCAAAGGTGGAGCAAGCCCCTGACACTTCGCCCAAGTCCAAAAATCAGTTTAATATCGAGGTCCTCCAATAGAGGACATATCAGATATTAAGCTGATAAGAACAGATACTACACTTTGATCTTAGCCAAAAGGCCGAGAAGAATTTTTACTTGACCAGAGCATCGAGCACGTAGGTATACCTATATAACACATCAAAGACAACATCCTTTTGCCAGGACAAATTCCCTTCGTATCCTTGGATTACCTCAGCAGCCAAGTCCAGCATTAGAAATGTGATAGCGTTAAATGCTTTTCTAAACTATATAACAAACATTCCTATTTCCCCAATTTTTCATATAAATTTAAAAAAGATGTAAAACTTGAACATTTTAGCTCTCTTTTGAAATGGCACAGCAAAAACGTGCGCCCTGCTGTCTATTAATAGCTCAATGGATTAATGAATGTTTGGCCTAAGCCGTCCAGAAATTCAGGTAGTTTTTACAATATGGGCAAGTAAGGCCAGTGCAAGAAGGATTTGAGCGACATTTTCTGTTGGATTTGGAAGATTTGGTAATGTATCTCAAGAGGGATTGTTAAATCGATAAGGGGCAACAAATCTCGTTCAGATATTATTGCAAATCTTTCTCCCGTATAAAGATATGCCCGACCACACGCACAGGCCAGATATGATGGGTTCATGTGTTTTTGTAGCAAATCAAAAAAATAAAATACTAGTTGTCTCTTACCACTGCCTGGGTTCCAATCCCAGCCGGGGCATGTGAGAAAATTGCCAGTGACTTGGGATGGTTTCCTCCAGTGCTTCCAACTGGCTAGTCACTACTTAGCCGCAATATGGCAGAGAAAAGTGACGATAATAGAAATTAATAAAAAGCACTAGTGACTTGCCAGAAAGCTCTAGTGATCTAACTGGCCAAGGCACTGTCAGCTAGCACATCTTTGAGTGGGAGGGATCGTCTAATTTTATTACTCCCCTAGAGGAGTAGGCCGTTCCTGGAAGTACTGCAATACCAGGCCAACCCATGGCAAAGGCGGAGCAAGCCCCTTACACTTCGCACAAGTCCAAAACTCGGTTTAATATCGAAGTACTCCAATGGAGGACATATCAGATATTAACCTGTTAAGAACAGATATTACACTTTGATCTTAGCCAAAAAGGCCGAGAAGCGATAACTTGACCAGGCTATCGAGCATGTAGGTATACCTTAACTAACACATCAAAGACATGCTTTTGCCAGGACAAATTCCCTTCGTATCCTTGGATTATCTCAGCAGCCAAGTCAAGCATTGGAAATGTGATAGCGTTATGCTTTTCTAAACTATATAACCAACATTCCTATTTCCTCAATTTTTTACAAAGAAATTTTAAAAAGATGTAAAACTTGAACATTTCAGCTCTCTTTTGAAATGGCACAGCAAAAACGTGCGCCTTGCTGTCTATTAATAGCTCAGTGGATTAATGAATGTTTGGCCATAAGCCGTCCAGAGAATCAGGTAGTTTTTACAGTATGGGCAAGTAAGGCCAGTGCAAGAAGCATTTGAGCGACATTTTCTGTTGGATTTGGAAGATTTGGTAATGTATCTCAAGAGGGATTGTTAAATCGATAAGGGGCAACAAATTTCGTTCAGATATTATTGCAAATCTTTCTTCCGTATAAAGATATGCCCGACCACACGCACAGGCCAGATATGATGGGTTCAAATGTTTTTGTAGCCAAATCAAAATAATAAAATACTAGTTGTCTTTTACCACTGCCTGGGTTCCAATCCCAGCCGGGGCATGTGAGAAAATTGCCAGTGACTTGGGGTGGTTTCCTCCAGCGCTTCCAACTGGCTAGTCACTACTTAGCCGCAATATGGCAGAAAAAAGTGACGATAATAGAAATTAATAAAAAGCACTAGTGACTTACCTGGCCAGGCACTGTCAGCTAGCACATCTTTGAGTGGAAGGGTTCGTCTGATTTTAGTTTGCTTTATTACTCCCATACAGGAGTGGGCCGTTCCTGGAGGTACTGCAATACCAGGCCAACCCGTGGCAAAGGTGGAGCAAGCCCCTGACACTTCGCCCAAGTCCAAAAATCAGTTTAATATCGAGGTCCTCCAATAGAGGACATATCAGATATTAAGCTGATAAGAACAGATACTACACTTTGATCTTAGCCAAAAGACCGAGAAGAATTTTTACTTGACCAGAGCATCGAGCACGTAGGTATACCTATATAACACATCAAAGACAACATCCTTTTGCCAGGACAAATTCCCTTCGTATCCTTGGATTACCTCAGCAGCCAAGTCCAGCATTATAAATGTGATAGCGTTAAATGCTTTTCTAAACTATATAACAAACATTCCTATTTCCCCAATTTTTCATATAAATTTTAAAAAGATGTATAACTTGAACTTTTTAGCTCTTTTTGAAATGGCACAGCAAAAACGTGCGCCCTGCTGTCTATTAATAGCTCAATGGATTAATGAATGTTTGGCCTAAGCCGTCCAGAAATCCAGGTAGTTTTTACAATATGGGCAAGTAAGGCCAGTGCAAGAAGCATTTGAGCGACATTTTCTGTTTGATTTGAAAGATTTGGTAATGTATCTCAAGAGGGATTGTTAAATCGATAAGGGGCAACAAATTTCGTTCAGATATTATTGCAAATCTTTCTTCCGTATAAAGATATGCCCGACCAAACGCACAGGCCAGATATGATGGGTTCAAATGTTTTTGTAGCCAAATCATAATAATAAAATACTAGTTGTCTTTTACCACTGCCTGGGTTCCAATCCCAGCCGGGGCATGTGAGAAAATTGCCAGTGACTTGGGGTGGTTTCCTCCAGCGCTTCCAACTGGCTAGTCACTACTTAGCCGCAATATGGCAGAAAAAAGTGACGATAATAGAAATTAATAAAAAGCACTAGTGACTTACCTGGCCAGGCACTGTCAGCTAGCACATCTTTGAGTGGGAAGGTTCGTCTGATTTTAGTTTGCTTTATTACTCCCCTACAGGAGTGGGCCGTTCCTGGAGGTACTGCAATACCAGGCCAACCCGTGGCAAAGGCGGAGCAAGCCCCTGACACTTCGCCCAAGTCCAAAAATCAGTTTAATATCGAGGTCCTCCAATAGAGGACATATCAGATATTAAGCTGATAAGAACAGATACTACACTTTGATCTTAGCCAAAAGGCCGAGAAGAATTTTTACTTGACCAGAGCATCAAGCACGTAGGTATACCTATATAACACATCAAAGACAACATCCTTTTGCCAGGACAAATTCCCTTCGTATCCTTGGATTACCTCAGCAGCCAAGTCCAGCATTAGAAATGTGATAGCGTTAAATGCTTTTCTAAACTATATAACAAACATTCCTATTTCCCAAATTTTTCACATAAATTTAAAAAAGATGTAAAACTTGAACATTTTAGCTCTCTTTTGAAATGGCACAGCAAAAACGTGCGCCCTGCTGTCTATTAATAGCTCAATGGATTAATGAATGTTTGGCCTAAGCCGTCCAGAAATTCAGGTAGTTTTTACAATATGGGCAAGTAAGGCCAGTGCAAGAAGGATTTGAGCGACATTTTCTGTTGGATTTGGAAGATTTGGTAATGTATCTCAAGAGGGATTGTTAAATCTATAAGGGGCAACAAATCTCGTTCAGATATTATTGCAAATCTTTCTCCCGTATAAAGATATGCCCGACCACACGCACAGGCCAGATATGATGGGTTCATGTGTTTTTGTAGCCAAATCAAAAAAATAAAATACTAGTTGTCTCTTACCACTGCCTGGGTTCCAATCCCAGCCGGGGCATGTGAGAAAATTGCCAGTGACTTGGGATGGTTTCCTCCAGTGCTTCCAACTGGCTAGTCACTACTTAGCCGCAATATGGCAGAGAAAAGTGACGATAATAGAAATTAATAAAAAGCACTAGTGACTTGCCAGAAAGCTCTAGTGATCTAACTAGCCAAGGCACTGTCAGCTAGCACATCTTTGAGTGGGAGGGATCGTCTAATTTTATTACTCCCCTAGAGGAGTAGGCCGTTCCTGGAGGTACTGCAATACCAGGCCAACCCATGGCAAAGGCGGAGCAAGCCCCTTACACTTCGCACAAGTCCAAAACTCGGTTTAATATCGAAGTACTCCAATGGAGGACATATCAGATATTAACCTGTTAAGAACAGATATTACACTTTGATCTTAGCCAAAAAGGCCGAGAAGCGATAACTTGTCCAGGCCATCGAGCATGTAGGTATACCTTAACTAACACATCAAAGACATGCTTTTGCCAGGACAAATTCCCTTCGTATCCTTGGATTATCTCAGCAGCCAAGTCAAGCATTGGAAATGTGATAGCGTTATGCTTTTCTAAACTATATAACCAACATTCCTATTTCCTCAATTTTTTACAAAGAAATTTTAAAAAGATGTAAAACTTGAACATTTCAGCTCTCTTTTGAAATGGCACAGCAAAAACGTGCGCCTTGATGTCTATTAATAGCTCAGTGGATTAATGAATGTTTGGCCATAAGCCGTCCAGAGAATCAGGTAGTTTTTACAGTATGGGCAAGTAAGGCCAGTGCAAGAAGCATTTGAGCGACATTTTCTGTTGGATTTGGAAGATTTGGTAATGTATCTCAAGAGGGATTGTTAAATCGATAAGAGGCAACAAATTTCGTTCAGATATTATTGCAAATCTTTCTTCCGTATAAAGATATGCCCGACCACACGCACAGGCCAGATATGATGGGTTCAAATGTTTTTGTAGCCAAATCAAAATAATAAAATACTAGTTGTCTTTTACCACTGCCTGGGTTCCAATCCCAGCCGGGGCATGTGAGAAAATTGCCAGTGACTTGGGGTGGTTTCCTCCAGCGCTTCCAACTGGCTAGTCACTACTTAGCCGCAATATGGCAGAAAAAAGTGACGATAATAGAAATTAATAAAAAGCACTAGTGACTTACCTGGCCAGGCACTGTCAGATAGCACATCTTTGAGTGGGAGGGTTCGTCTGATTTTAGTTTGCTTTATTACTCCCCTACAGGAGTGGGCCGTTCCTGGAGGTACTGCAATACCAGGCCAACCCGTGGCAAAGGCGGAGCAAGCCCCTGACACTTCGCCCAAGTCCAAAAATCAGTTTAATATCGAGGTCCTCCAATAGAGGACATATCAGATATTAAGCTGATAAGAACAGATACTACACTTTGATCTTAGCCAAAAGGCCGAGAAGAATTTTTACTTGACCAGAGCATCGAGCACGTACATGTACATACATAGATACATACATACATACATACATACATACATACATAAATACAGACAGACAGACAGACAGACATAAGTGTGTGTGTGCGTGTGTTTGTGTGTGTGTGAATATATATGTGTCGATGTATACATGTATAACATAAAGTTGAAATTCGTTTGACATGGAAAGATGTCAAACATTTTTCTTATGGCACTAAGTCGTCCATGTTGACAAACTCGCTTTGATATTAATTCTCTTTATTAGTTTTCACCCCATAAATCTGTTATTAATGTGCATGTCCTAATAATGGATTGAGCCATTCCGTCAATGGTACGTAAACATATCCGCCTATTGGATGTCGCTCAGATGTTAAGTCTTGTTTGAAATAGGAGGCCCGGTGCATGGGGGCATGAGAGCCAATCTTTAGGAAAACCCAGTAACAAACGCCGCTCCCTTGATTAGGCTCTAGCTCATATCGTTAATATTGCACACGGACAAAGCACCGAAAATTGGGTAGATTAATATTGCCTTGGACACAATATCATGTTCTTGTTTTTTCTACACCATAATATCATTATGGGTATTGTTTCATCGTCAATATATTGCACGCCAAGGTCTGGTTGGGTATCGCGCACCAGCTAACGGTGGGAACTTAAAGGCTTTTGCAGTTTGTATAAGTTATGCACCCGTTTCGATAAATAAATTGAGAATGCCAATGAAAATAGCACCACCATTCCGTCTTTTGGCTTATACCAATGAAAGAAGTTTTTCATACAGAAATGATAATAGCACCACCAGCATCATCCTCATCATCATCTTCATCAGTAGTAGTAGTAGTAGTAGTAGTAGTAGTAGTAGTAGTAGTAGTAGTAGTAGTAGTAGTAGTAGTAGTAGTAGTAGTAGTAGTACATGTAGCAGTAGTAGTAGTAGTAGTAGTATTTCTTGTAGAATTACGTTGTTACATTAGTACTTATAACAAATAGGTTTAAGCGTCTTACTCCCACGCCCAAGAATAATTCTGTTAAACAGATTTCATCTTAGACTTCCTTAATATGCGCCAACCGGATACTCATTAGTAAAAACGAACTGAACATAATCTTTTCGTTGTTTCATGCCTGTCGTAATTAAGATAATCCTGCCTGACTTGCCTGCAGCTACTTGTGTGCATGTTCCTTTTCTGAACCACTGTCTCGCTACCTGTAGCTATGTAGACACTACAGTACAGACATTTAATTCCTGCACTAGTGGACCGGACGCCTGCCGGTGCCTGGTTATGCAAACATCCGTGGATAACATGTCAAAAAAGGCCAAGCACATCAACGACCCACGCAGTGGATCAAAGCTACGTTCAGTTGTGGAGTCATCCGTGCATCCATGACAATGAGACAGGTTGGCAATCGGGCGTGCGGTCGTGCGATCGTGTATTTTGCCCGGGCTGCCCATGCATTTAGTGCAGGAATTAAATGCTGGCACTGCAGGATTCCACTAGACGTTCCCCTTTCTCCGTGGAATGATCCGGAATATGCTGTAAGTTAACCCAATGGCACTTAATTTAGTTTTTTATGGAGTTTTTTAGGAGACCTTATTTGCAAAACTTAGATCAAACACAGAATAATTATTCTTTTCTCACACATACATGAATAGTGTTAACGACTTTTATGCCTTCTGAAACCCCTTTAACTCTTAGGGCTGCTTTTTTCACATTGCTGTTGACATTTCGTTGTAATTAATTTATTTCTCTTTGCTGTTTATACAATACATTGTCAATTCCATTACTCTCCATGTTATAACGGATTGACCTGAATGAATAGAGACATCACAAAAACAGCATTTCAAAAGGAAAACTCTTCATGATGATACATGTATTCGTGATAACCATGTTTATCTGATCATCTGTTATAATGTAAAAATAGTTCAATATCATCTGACGCCTGACATCTACGTGTACGCTTGGCATATATCAATTATTTTGTCGTATCCTTTTTATCGCAATATAAGCATCTGAAAGTATTACTATATCTAAAATAACTCGTAGCTATGTTCAAAGATACTAGTTGATAACTTTGCAATTATGCATTTTTACGCCTGTATGCCACCAGTGGCCAGCAGTATTATTGCTAAGCAAGAGGCCTACTAAATCCTACTTATTTATGAATAAGAAATGAACAAAATGGCCTTCTCCTGTAAGGCAATGATAATTTCGAAACCTTGGAAAACATTATTATAATATATAACATGTTTGTCAAAATATCCGCAAAGCGGTTGCATGACATGAACAGTCTAGAGGTGTCATGGCTTATCTCTTTGCTCTTTCAAGTAATGCCTTGAAGACGTGTAAAAATACAACGGGACAATCAGGTCTCGCAATGTTGGGCTGGAGAGCGTGATGTTGGACCCTGCAGGCAATTGGAAATTGGCAGAAGCGTATGGTGTTCTTAATTGTGAGTGACGTGCACACAATAATACACTTGCTTCTGACAGTCTGCCTCCGCTAATGGCTGTGCTAATGGTTATGGGCTATTTGGGAACTGATGAATCCCGTCTTAAGTAGAGCATAAACGCACTTTAAACCTGGCTCAAATTGTGGAATTGAACATTCAACGCTAAAAATAACTTTGTATTATAGAGAAAACATTTCTACAATATGAATACTTAACTTACAAAAAATCTTTTATAAAGTCACACACCAACACACACAATATATATATATATATATATATATATATATATATATATATATATATATATATATATATATATATATATATATATATATATATACATATGTGTGTGTGTATGTGTGTGATCGTGTAATCTTTCATAGAAGCATACATCACATATTAATATCATTTGTGATAAAATATGGGAAGTAATGTTTGCGTAATGCCACGTATGATTTATATATCATCTTCACTCCAGTATTTTCATGTTAGGACATACAAAGGACTGCATAGTGAATATATATTATCATATATCTAAGTTAGTTAGTCTACAATGTGGCCTAAATTCCTATGCTTGTTAATTCTCTCCTGAATCTACAAAACATGACAGAATCACGAGCAATCCACCTACTGCAAAGATTGGCTGCTGGCGAGAAAGTGTGCCGATCTCTCAACGTCGTAGGTAATTGGCACGTAGTTATCTTAATGACGAGCGACATGAACAAAATAATACAATTGCCAGCAGCCTGTCTTTACTAATGGATCTCCGGCTGGGAACGGAGCAGGCACGTCAGAGCCCACGCGCAAATGTCACGTGGCACATCCAGTACTGTCTCCAACCGCTAAAGTTCCCGCCAAATGGAATAGAACGTACTCGTCACCAGAATCGTATCAAAACGATATTCTTTTTTGTAATCAGTGTAAATGATTGGAAAAATTTATCGTCATATAAACACAAAACGCTTCCTAAAACTTTAATAGATTTTGTTGAACTTTCAATTGTAACAGATTTCAAATAAAAGTAAAACTCCATTGGAAATGTGAGAAAGAAGAGCCCCTGTAGATATCGAAGTAGTGAGATGATTTTGAGAGGATCATCGATCTTTCACTAAAACTGAAGATAGAACAAATTACATTGTGTTTTTAGTATCTTAAATATATTCCTAATGTAGCTTTTATTCGTTCAATGTTAATGACGTTGCCTATTTAGTGTATACAATCGTAAAATCACCCGTAAGGCACATCCACAATAACTGACATAAAGTGTCAACATTCAATTTCTGCACTAAAGGCGTGGGCAACCCGGGCATTATGGACGACCGCATGCCCGATTGCCACTCCGTTTCCTGGGCATGGATATATGGATATATGGATAACCTCACAACTGAACATAGCTTTGATTCGAAAATTACGTGGGTCTTTAAAGTGCTTGCCTTATTTTTTTTGACATGCCATCCAAGGGTGTTGTACGACAAGGCACTGTCAGACGTCCGGTCGACTAGTGCAGGAATTAATGTCTGTACTGTATGCTGCATGTTCTTCAGGGTTACTGCTGTTCGTCTCATTATCGTCTCCCCTATGGGAGACACCGATATGAACGGCATATCTAAACAATCAGCAGCATAAACTTAAATCACATGAATCAGAAATTTAGGAGGATATGTTTATGATATATATAGCAAAAGGTCACAAAATTTGTTTCAATAGTTAACGTGGAAGCCAATTGACATCGGAATTGGAAAAAGAACGAACACATGAACTCTTGTTTCTTATTTCAATATTTAGTTTATGTTTAATATGTTCTTGTGATTTATATGTGTTATATGTATCTTTCATAAGTACATTATGGTCAGTAAAGATACACTACAATCAGGTACATACACTTATATGGATACTCCAAAGACTTTTGTTACATTCCATACTTTATAATTAGCACTGCATTAGCAGTAAAAAAAGTCAAAAACACAGGTGAATATATTTGGTTTTGTGAGGAAGAAAAGGTTGCTTATATATCGCAGTTCTTGTCAATAGTGAACTGTCTCCATAAGAAAAACAAATAATTTCCATTTCCATACCCGATACTGAATTACCGGAGATCAGCAATATTTATGCGTGACACATCCGTCCATACGTGTTTCCGCTGATCCGTTTAACGTGATGTACCTCTATTACCGCCCACAAACGCCTCAGACATTATCAACTTCCTTGCTGTTCCATTACTATGATTGGATTATTTTTCCGCAGCTTAACCCTTCTATCGCTGAGGCTACTTTAAATTCATCTAAAACATGTCATGTTGGTATTCATTGAGTAGCTCTCACTGAGTGCTCTCAGATGATTACCTTTGTGCCAGGATTTCAGACATTTTCAGTTTTTTGCATCATTTCGTAACAGCCAAATTAGCCACCAGCAGCTTGATAAGGGTTTCCTAGTAGTTCCGTAAAGATGTCAGAACAATCTGGGTCACTAGGTCACGTCTGCAGCCAGGTGGGAGTATGGAATTCGAAATTTTGATTATCATCCTTTTTTCCGCCATATAAGGTTAATTCATGAATGGCCAGTTTTAAGTTGCGGGCGGAAGAAACCGGAGAAACGGCGAAAACCACCGCCTACGTAGTAAGTCACTGGCAACTTTCTAACATGACCCGTCTCGGATTCGAGTTTTGAGAGACATCAAACAGTCAATTGCATTACCTTAGACTACTCGGCCATCAGGGCAGGCCCGGTGGGGTTGACAGGTGCTTGCTGTACCGAAATACCTAAACTACTTAATGGATTATAATATAGACTGTGTCTGTCTAACGTATTTCCTTGTTCCTTTTTCCATAAAAAAGATGTATCCTGTTCCAAGGCATATTAAAATGCCACCTGAATGTAATAGCGCATCTATAATCCGATACAATCAACTCATGTCTAGACATTAAGGCATTTGCGAGGTAATCTAGCTGAATCACAATGAAAATCTTCTTCGTCAGTAACTAATTGTCAACGAGTTTGGTCGATTTGCAATTAACTTTTCCATTAGATTTCAAAACTTTCAGTCTATTTTGTAAAAATGGTTTATCATTTCAAACTGCATTTTAATTTTCTAACAGTAGTATAGTTTGTTTACTGCGTGTCAAGCATCCTTTAACTATCCTTTAACAGATAACAAAAAGATGTTCTTAACCCTACTCGATATTTTTAAAACTTGAATATCTGATAACTGAGTTTAATTAAGACAGCGGCACTTATGATATTGTAAAGGTTACATCTCATAGTTGCCGAATAATGGTAAATGTATCAATAAGTGCCTATTTTGAGGTAATGTGGCACCCTTAAAGAACATATCTGGATGTGTTTCGTTTTGGGGAAAAATGTCACTCGCCCTTTACTTAGAAAATGAGAGTCTACCATATGATCAGTCATGTCTTTGGTAAGGGGCAAGGTCCTACCTCAACAGGGGATCTGCACGATGAGTATCTTTAAAACATTTTTGAAGGTTCCCATAGTTGTGCTGTGGTGCCGCAGGGGCCCCTAGTATACGGCTTTGTGTAGTGCTTTGTGTACTGCTTGCGATGAGCTTGTGCTCAGAATGTATTTTGTTCTCCCAGTGTATTCTTAACCACAAGCACCTCGCAAGCACTACATTTTATACTTAGGGCCCCAGCACATTACTAAAACTTACTAGCTAAGTACTACCTAGGTAAGCGCCGGGTAAAACTTCATTTGCAATGTCACTGTCTCAGCGAGGATCTGTCTTCTGTCATTTAGACGAGAGTAGACAGCACCCAAGGCAGCTATCCACCATTAATATACCTCTATGTCAGGCCGCCGTGAGGCATCTGAGGGCATTTCACGAAGAAAAGCAAAATTAATAAGTTACTTACCTTAGGTTAACACAAGACATTAGTGTGACAGGCCATTTTGAAATACTAGTATACTAATATTATTTTAAACAGTGCTGCTACATGTAGTTGTCCCAGTTATATTTTACCCTTGGGGAGAGTGTAAGTGGATGAGTTGAATGTCTGGTACAAGGAAATGCATTTACCTTAGTGATACAAATTGCCTGATATGCTGAAGGCCAAGGAGAACGATGAACAACTATTCATGGAAAGTCTTAAACGATGTACAAACATACCATCATGAACTAGTGGTATTGCTATCAGGTTAGCAGTGACTGGTACATTCTATTGTTACCAAAGGTGAAATAGCCATTTAACGTACCTGCAATACTGGAATAGGATAACCAGTGTAACGTTTCTGGGGGGATGTTTTAACCTCCTGAGTACAATCACTGTAGCAGGTAAAACAAATTAAACGCTTCATACATTCTCTCCAACATCTCAGGCTACCTGATAGGTATCCGTAAATTATTAACTGAATAACGTATGTGTTTTACTAAGATGCTAATCAGTTCGGAAAATTCGTATCTTCCAGTTAAAATGAAAATTCGTGTCATCTGAAAAGGTACATGTACCGTCCACCTACATGATACAATGACGACATTTACATGTATTTCCTGCACTAAATGCATGGGGAGCCCAGTCATAGTACACAACAGCTCGATTGTCATCCAGTTTCCTGGCCCTAGATGCATAGATGACCTCACAACAGAACGTAGCATTGATTTGCAAGCTATGTGGGTCATTGATATGCTTGGCTTATTTTTTGACATGTTGTCCATGAATTTTTGTACAACCAGGCACTGACAGACGTACGGTCGACTGATGCATGAATTAAATGTCTGTACTGTAGGTAGTTGTGATACAAGATACAAAAGTATTCATTTGACTATGCATTCCTTTTCAATATGAGCTTAGTATGATAATATCAGATATCAGAATTCGATAGCACTTTTAGTACGTATCAATCATTGTGGAAGGTTTTGCAGTCAAAGAGGTTTCACCGATTTCACTACAGATCATAAAACGCGCCATGTCTGAATTAACGTAGCAGCCAAGTTAGATAGGCCTTCCTAGTCCTACATCACCAGGCATCGGGGGACATCCCTTACCCGTCAGACACATTAGTACCTGTCAGAGGTCCCGCCACTTGACTTACAACCCATATGTTACGTCTCGCCGCGTTCACCTCGCGACATTTCACTTCCCCTGCCCGCCTATCGTCGCCAGATAGGCCGCCACGGTGTCGCGAAACCTATGAAAACAGATTGCGGATACATATATTACATGAATATCACGAGAAAGCTGCTACTTCTAATCTGAAACGAATGAATACTTCAATAGAAACATACCTAAGTTTTTTTTTGTTTTTCTCCTTACCAAAGACATGACTGATGTATGCAATATCCAGTCATCTAGCGTTTTGGGTTGTACGTACGAATGCGTGTTGTCGTTTATCTTTGTACATGTATGAAGCTTTTTCTTTTATTCCATAGCTGCTTTAGGCATTCACAATGTATTTATATGATTATGTGTGTGCGTGCGTGTGTGTATTCGGTGTAGTTTCCAGTTTATTTGATATTGATATAATCAGGCTGTTGGCTCTAATTAGCACGTTCAAAAAGACGTTCTACAGTACAGACATTTAATTCCTGCACCAGTCAACCGGACGTCTGCCAGTGCCTCGTTGTAAAAACAACCATGGATAACATGTCAAAAGATGAATCCGAGCACAGTAGCTTGTAGCATGTAGCTTGCAAATAAAAGCTACGTTCAGTTGTGAGGTCATCCACGCATCCATTCCCTAGAAACTGGGTTGCAATCAGGCATGCGGTCGTGCATTATGCCGGGCTGCCCACGCATTTAGTGCAGGAATTAAATGTCGGCACTGTAGTTGTTGTAGCACTTTAAAATTGTAATGGTCATCATAAAAGATCACGATATCTTCACCTGGTAGCACGGTTGCCACCTGGTGTTATTTGCTTAAACTGCAGCGGCCACCTGAATAGACGTTGAGGTGTCCTGGTACAAGGGAGATTATTTTCGCCATACAAACTGACGTAATATCCGACATTTCATTAGGGTCAGACTACTTAAGCAGGGGTTACCATCAATCAGTTTTACATTCAATATTGTATGCAGCATTGTAGGATATCGCCGTCGATCGAGATATCTCGTCAAAATAGCCACTCTATCATCCACAACGCGATTGTATTCGTTGTGTGCATTTTCTTAGATTGTAATATTTCATTTTCCTTTTGGATTGGCACGAATTTCGGAAATGAAGGATAGATGCTTGAATATCAATTGATTTATTTCATCGAATCGTAATGATGTGTATCTTATAGCTTGTGGTCTGCATGAAAAATTCGAAATTGGCAGAATGGCAATTTACATCGAACCTTGTGATAATATTTTTCTAACAAAAGCTTTCGCTGAAAGTTACTTGGAGAAGAAATGTTAATAAGGAGCCAAACTTCTCTTTAAACAATTTATGAACTTTTGCTTAACATGTTATTTTCAAAGGTATTAGGGTAGCAGATGATATTTTTAGAGGAACTCTCAGTGTAAATTTGTCAACTACTATAAAGGTATTTAAAACAAACTGCATTCATGTGGAACTTTACTCTTTGCATAACAGTTCTACATGATATACGGATTTGCATTTCAAAAAAGGCGTACAGCGTTTTTGTGTTATTAAGCAAAAAAAACGTGTCTGAAGTTACTGACATTTTATGTAGTTTGCAGTCAATTAGATATCTGTCGACATGAAAATTTGGATGTCAACGTCTGAAAGGGAGACTTATTAAATCAGATATCATTTCCAATATTACGGCCCAGAAAAGATTACTCGGTAGATTACACTTTTACACGAATGCGCTGCAGATGAAACATTTATATAATGTACTAATTCTGATTGTATTGTATTTCGGTTTCTTAATTCCAAAATTATCTTGTACGTATCATGAGGTAATAAAAAGTCGGCATTTTGTTTTGGTGCACCCAATAGGGGAAATGTATATTTTTACCCGTTTCATCTTTTATTTTTTAATTTCTTTAATTTTGCAATTGTTCTTCGTTCCATATCTTTATGAAATATATTTTTGTAACAACTGGGATTTCCTTACATCTAATCATTAATTTCATTATACAATGCAATGCATTTCCACATGCCATCACGCTGTCTGTACGTATTAGCGAGCGAAGCTCGAAAGGCCGTAGCCCTTTCGCGAAGCCTCGCAATCCCTCAATTGCGCGTGTGTGTATATGAGTGTATATGACGTCACTATCACTATAAGAAATACACGGACCGAGAAAGTTGTCACCGTCCCACGTGCGGGACAACAATATCGTCCAACGTGCGGACGACTTCCTTTCTGGAGGATTTCTTTAGGCGTTAAGTAACGACCGATTTCATTGGTCGACAATGACGTAATGTGCAGTACAACAATACCAAACACTTACATTTCATCCCACTGGATGAAATGCATGAATGCACGTGCGTGAATGAAAGTGGCCGCTTCTACATGTATATCCACGTTAAAACTTAATTTCTCGCCCGTCCGTGGCTCAATTCGAATGCAGTTTAGAACCGCCTGAATTCATTCTACTGACCATTGCGGTTTAGATCGATAGAACCGCCAGAATTCATTGTACTGGCCATTGAATTCTCGTCAAAATCAGTTGCGAAATATGAATGAAAGTGGCCGCTACTACATGTATATCCACGTTAAAACTGAATTTCTCGCCCGTCCGTGGCTCAATTCTCGGCTCAGTCGCTTCCTGGCCATACCAAGCTGTGGCCACTACTATATCCAAGTTAAAACTGAATTTCTCGCCTGTCCGTGGGTCAATTTTAATGCGGTTTAGATCGATAGAACCGCCAGAATTCATTCTACTGGCCATTGAATTCTCGTCAAAATCAGTTGCGAAATATAAATTTTAAGACAGTTTAAAATCGTAATGTTTTGTATGCCATTAATTTCAATGCTGTATTTTGGTCAGAAGTAAAAATAAAATGATGATATAATCCAAAGCTTCGCTCGCTTCCTGGCCATGCTACCATACTCACGTTAAAACTTAATTTCTCGCCTGTCCGTGGGTCAATTTGAATGCGGTTTAAATCGTTAGAAGCGCCAGAATTCATTCTACTGGCCATTGAATTCTCGTTAAAATCGGTTGCGAAATGTAAGTTTTGCGAGTTTGAAATCGTAATAATTTGTATGCCATTAATTTACGGTCAATCAATGCTGTACATGTACGATGGTGCAAGTGTGAACGGCAGAAAAAAAATCTATTTTTTTTTCTCAACTGTCATTCCAAAAAAAAATTCCACCGTTTTCCAAAAACAGAAGAATTTCTTTTTTTTAATATTTTGTCGCCTCTTTTTGTGCAAACTGATTATCTGTCTTCCTTTAGCACTTTCAAGGGAGCACTCATTATTTGAATTTAAAGGACAATTCCACCATGAATAAAACATGGTCTCAAATGGTGTCTTAGGGTATACTCTACTCAAATCCAAGACCCCAGTACTACCCACCTTCATATAAGAAGTTTATTGGTGTTTAAAGTTATGATTTTCAAACAGGAAGTGGGTCTCTGGGGGCGGCCATTTTGAAGCCAGAAGATAAGAGAATAGTTGCACAAGATAGGCAGCTGTCATCAGCAGCCAGTACTAGCTGCTGGGAGTGTGGCTTCTTCACAGTTTATATGTGTGTGGATTCACCATCTACATAATGGTCCAATAGAAGGCTCACACCTCATTCACTTGTAATTGCAAATCGTTGATAATCTGTATAAAAAATAAGAATATTTTATTTGCTATTTAGAGTAGCAATCATGCAAAGTATGACAATTACACTTCAAGTGTAACATCCACCTGTTTATATTCACTTGTCAATTGCAGACAATTAACTTCCTCTTTTTATCATTGAGGTGATGTTAATAATGTTAATGATAATAGCAATTCATATATAACTACTACTTTTGATGATAATACCAATAATAATGATAATTTAAAATGTGATTATAATATGCACATCCATTCTGTATCCCTAGCAATTTAGTGGTTTGATGCATTTTGTTAACTGATATTCAAATGAGTGTGAAATTCCTATGTTAAACAGTTTAGTGAGATGGAACAAATACATTGTGTCCTGTTTCCCCTGGTAGATGAAACTTGACAGAGATCAAATGACATATGTATTGAGTTTACATAGACACACTAGATTCTGCAAGTTTAATATGTCACCTTTGAGTAAAATCCTTACCCTTCCCACCGCTCTCGGCCACATTTAGATTAGATTTAAATTATTGTTTGTTTGTATTGAAATACATGGTAGTTGTGAATTGGCAGGAAATGGTAAGTTGGGTAGATATCAACAATTTCAAGCACTTCCCTGAATTGAAAACACCCCGTCCCCATGGGACTACAGGTACTCAGGAAACCTCAACACCATTATGTGGATTGCTATTACCATTGCAGGAAGTGAGTCTGAGGAACTAACAATCGATCAGTCAGGTAATGCAATTGACCTGGCTAGTACTGTCAATCTAAGAAACACCTTAGGTTTGTAAGTCTAGTTTTGGAATTATCAAGGGGGGTCCTTTGATACTGACCTTTTCAGCTGTCATTCAAACAACCAAAATGAAGAGTAATGTGACTCTGATGTTGGTGGTATAGAATAAATAATACACAAAAATTGGGGGTCTAGCAGAAGCAAACAAATCCAAAACAAATGTAAAGTGTACTTTTATCTCTGAGTCTCTCCCTTTGTTAGACATTTTATTGTACCCTCTAAATAAAGAAATGTCTTCCATGTCCAAGAACTGGATGTAACAGATCTTACATTTGTTTTTGTGCGCTTCTGGGCCCTTTATTTTCTCTCTTGTTGACCATGGCTCTGTGTGGGTTTAAAACTAAATATTGTAGGCACTTCATCAGGTTTCAGGTGTTTACGGATCCTAAATCCAAATCTTTCTTGTAGTTCAGTCTCAAAACATGATTCCTCAAAATGTTTGTGACTAACTTTTTGGCATTATCAAAAGAGTAGTTCTTCACTGTCCATCCTGTCCCAATATTGAATAGCCATCTTGCTGCTAAATCCTTCTTTTCTGGTTTAATCCTTGGGTTAGGAAAGGAGAAGAAGGAAATTCCCTTTCCCTTCCCCTTGTCAGATCTGTTATAGCATCCATAAGCAGCACAAGTCACCATTTTCACAACATTGTTTGTTGTCTCATGTGTACACTAGAGAGGCTCTGGTAGCTCTGCATACAGGAAGTAGAGCGACTGTGACATCATGAACTGGCTGTCAGATGGATTCTGGCAGGGCATTGTGGGATACAATGGCGCCCATGGTGTTCAGCTGGGATGGCTGGTTGGGGGTGGTAATTAAGTGCAATTTCACAGGTAGGGAAGCCAAACAATATTCAAGTGAACAGGGACAGTAAAGTACACATATCAAAGTATGTTCTCAGCATATAATAGCCTGAAGGTGTAATTGTCCTTTAATGGTATGTGGTGACCAATATGGCATGTAAAAGTGGACAAAAAGACATTTTTTTAATATTCATAATTAATATTGAATATTCATAAATGAATAAGGAATTTTGGTCAGAATTAAAATAAAAATCTAAACCCAAAGCTTCGCTCGCTTCCTGGCCATGCCAGCGTCATATTACAATGCGAGTACTGATTGCCCCATTGACCCCTGAAACGAGATAGAAGCTCATGTCGTGCCTATCAACCATTCTCTTAGTAAACCATCCCACTCGTTGTAAGATCCCTGTAAGGTACGCTGGTGGAATTAAATAACTCCTCGCTAATTAAATTGATTGCATCCTGCGACATTTATTGCCGCGCGGATTTGACACAGATTGCAATTGCGTTGCCAGTCTTGTCACGTTCCTGTGCTCTAATGGACTCCCTGTATTGTCCCTTAGCAATGGAGTGCCTTGCCTGGAATGTGTCTGCAACCATGATGAGGTAGACTTGATAGCCTCACATATCGAGGGGAAGACATTGTTTGTGTCAGGCATCTGCCCCACTTGGGCGGGGGGGGGGTCGTCCTACATAAAGCTTAATTATCCAGTGCGCGCGATGTAGACTTCAACGTATTTGTCACACAATAGAGCTAGAACTGCACGGGCCTTTTTCTGTCGAATGGATATATGACCATTGTGAAAATAGCAGCAAAAAACGCTTTATGATTGTAATGGGGTACATTCTACGTGTCAAATGTGTTGCGAGGAAGAATAAAGCCATTAACAATTATTATACATTTCATTGTAATTCATCTATTTCTCTTTGCTATTCATGTATTGCATTATTAATATAATTACTCTCAATCAGTTACTACGGATTGACTTGAAAACGCTGTTTACAGCTAATTGAAAATATATACCGTTCTAGATTCATTTTGAAACCCTGCTCCAAGTACGCGTTAAATTGAAAATTGTGTACTTGATATAAAATTATATAGAACCGTATCATCTTGTGTTATTGATTTAGAACAAAAGATTACACGGTGCTGTAACCTGTGCATGCATTCTATAGCCATACAATTAATGTCTTCTTTCATTTTGGCCGTACATGTACCGGTATAAGATTCTTAACTCAGAGTGGCTAACACGATGAATGCATATAGCGGTTTATTCTGGAGATATATTCACACCACAATGATAATTGTTGAAACTATTTTCATCACAGTTTTATTTACAAGCAAAATTGAAAATTACATTTTCGATCGACTTTACCATGGCTGCACGCCATATGTCAAGATAGGCCGACCAATATACAAATAGTATTTCCTTGAATATAGTCCAATATATCACTTCATGTGTAAAGTACATAAACAAATAACATAGAACCCGTAAACAATGCACAACCATATAGCACAGTAATAAAATATTTGGTTGGTTAAGGTAGCTGGGTTATTGTGTACATACAATGCTATTTCCATTAAGTAAACTTGTTTGATGTTAAGCGAATTTTCTTTCAATGTAGTTAACTTCTCGTGTAGTAAATGTTCATATCTTAATAATCCATAGTCACTTTATTCACCCAATATCAACATGCACTGCTTAATTTAGCTTTAAATAACACCGAAAGAAATTATAGACATAATTCCCTTATTTTTATACCTATTTTAACATTGTTACCAACACTTAGCTTCAAACAGCAAAACGGAATATATGGCCTTACATCTTTCAGGTATCAGAAAGCACTCATTTTGACATAGATATTAGACAAAAGGCGACACATGATAAGCAGCTCGAAATGAAATAGTCATGTCGACATTTTGGGATTTGTTTCAAGTACCATCCTTTGTTCATCTGCAAGTTAAGTAAAAAGGTAAATTTGAGGCAAGAGAGTTGTCATTTAGATATATTTGTAAGGCTTACTCACGAAATACAATTCTGTTCTTCATTGGCAATTTCTTATCGGAGAGTACACGCATAAATGTTAAATAAATATTTTTTTGGCATTGAACATCTGCCGAAGTAGAAGTAATGGAACGAAATGTACGACACGACAACGAGCTCAATATGAATATACATATATATATATATATATATATATATATATATATATATATATATATATATATATATATATATATATATATATATATATATATATATATATATATATATATATATATATATGTCTTAGTTTTATTGGTGATTAATGTTAATTCATTTTTACATATTTTATCGTTCATCAACGGTAATCCATCCTTGTATCAACAGACTAGCCTGAAATAAAGACGTAACAAAACACATAATTATCTTGCCTTTTCGGGAAAATGTTAATAGAATGCTCTTGGGGATATAAGAACTAGTGGATATCACCGGCCAAAGACTTTCTGTATACGTGATTAAAATAAGTAAATTGCAAAATATTGTATATTTGATGTTAAGGAATAAAATATGTTCGGGTATTTCACTGATATTTTAAATGTATACATAATTCTCAAATGACACTTGGAACCTTTTACGGTGTTGGGAAATCTTGAGTTTTGTAAATTTTGTCGTGTTCTTTTTTGCCATAACTCTCTTTGGTAATAAAAAGTGCAATCAGCATAGCAATAATACATACATCTTCATCGATTAGCGGATCACATATATTTCGAAACACTTTACCATTTTATCACGTTTTGCCACACTATCTATGAAGGCAATTATATATATATATATATATATATATATATATATATATATATATATATATATATATATATATATATATATATATATATATGTATATATATATGTATATATATATTCATATATATATATATATATATATATATATATATATATATATATATATATATATATATATATATATATATATATATATATATATATATATATATACTTATATATATATATATATATATATATATATATATATATATATATATATATATATATATATATATATATATATATATATATATATATATATATATATGTATATATAATCAAGACCTCCCGTTGCAGCATAGGAGGGAACCTAGGAGCACGTAACGGCATGGGATATTTGAGGACGATAGTTGTTGTTAACAACACTATTCGGTCGTTCACAGGTACGGCACGGAATGACGTCAGGAAAGCCTTTGATCTCAGCAAGCATGTGTTCCAACTCTATACCCTGAAAAGCGTCATCGTGGATCATGCGCATACTACTTCCGCTGATCGTGTCAGAGTTACTTTTGTTATTTGACGTTGAGGTGTGTTTCTGTACTCGCTGATCTTTACCTTTTGGGGATACTCCATTCACAAGGGTGAAGTTAGTGTCCGTAATGGATGGTTTCGGATGGAATTTATACGTCATATACGACATTCTTTTTTTTCGCCTTTTGCACGGTCGTAGTATCGTTTGCCTGAAGGCCTGTCGAAATTTCAGGGACATTATGTTATAAAGTATTGGATTGATAGTTGAGCTAACGTAATAAAGCACGCCAGATATGTAGAATAATACTCCTTGGACCTCGCGCAGGTGGGGCGTCCACTCTTCCACATATATCACCATAAGTCTCTGTGCGTGAAACGGTGCCCAGCACACAAAGAAGGCCACGACCACTGCCACTGAAAGGAGAACAGACACATCAGCATTACAAAAGGTCCGTATAAAATACCAAAGAGCATTTAGCAACACAAAAGAAAATCTCCATAATATCTGCGCACTACACGTTCCTTCAATAATGATAAAATTACTCGACTTGCTTTACGGTGATTTCTAATAACATTTTTGCTACTTAAGCGGAGGAAAATATAAACACATTTTGTCAGAAAAAGGCTAGCCTGATTGTGTTACGGAAAGCAACTCACAAATAAGATTTGTTCGCTACAATGAATCGCCTGATGAATAGGGCAGACGGAAGGCTTGGATAACGCAATATCTCCAAAGGCTTTATCGAGTTAATCATTTAGGCGACGCATTCAAAAGTCCTTGCTTTAATATAAGATCACAACATGTAATCAATCATTGCGTTCTGCTCAGACAATAAACTTTCTCTACGCTGATTTCTTGTTATTGCACTTGACGGCGCCGAAATCTTGAAATATTTGAAAATGCATTTATTTATGTGATAAATCTTATGTTTTGAGATTAAACGATAACGTATGCAAATAACAAATACGTTTCTAGCCAACGTATCTTTTCTAGAATAGAATATTGACTATTTTTGTCGATTTCTTTGTCAAAATATCACAAGAGCTCAATGTGTGTCAAACATGTTTTTGGTATATTTGTAATTTCATATGTCTCATATGGTCAATAAACAATACAATATACAATAAATACAATACAATACAATACAATGTCATTTATAATATGCTTTTCATTACATTATCCTTTTGCAATTTATCATTTCATAGAGGAATTGTTTACGAGGGAAACTACCTACTGGAAACTATGTTACATCGATATCCTTTTGACATGATTTATGCATGCTTCTATATTCTAGTTTCGAATTTATTGTAGACCATTCATGTATATCGACTACAAAGGCTTTATGTTCCATTCCATGCAAACATATGTTGTTGCTTTTATTAACCTATTTATTCAGAAAACATCTTCGATGTTAGTGATTTATTTTACATAAACATGCATTGAAGCATTACATGTATAAAATTGTTATGATTCAGTGATCTCCAATGATGAAAATATGATGCGCGTTTACTGTGTTGCGCTGATGCTACATGGTATCTGTCATTATACATTTTTCTGGCCCCTACAAAACGGGAGTTTAGCATCTACACGTTATGGAAACATGTATCCATATCCAGAGAGAGAGAGAGAGAGAGAGAGAGAGAGAGAGAGAGAGAGAGAGAGAGAGAGCGAGAGAGAGAGAGAGAGAGAGAGAGAGAGAGAGAGAGAGAGAGAGAGAGAGATCACAAATAAGTAGTAAAGGTAAATGTATATCGAAAACTGATTTTTCTGAGCCCGATATCTCTACAACGCTATAACGCTAAGCTATGATATTCGCACACCATTGTTGATATAATAGGACTAGTTTGTGATACCACGGTTGATAGAACTAGACAATTGGTGCTTTAGCTAATGCATATCTGAAATGGCATTATGGTTCACTTTCTATTGCCCATAATTCAAAAATGTGAGTTGGGATATTCGTTGTATGAATCTGAATTGCTTCCTGTTTCCATGAATTTTATTACTTATCAGGAATTGCGTTCTTCCACAAACCGTTCAAATTCCATTACCAAAGATAATGGAACGATTATTGATTAAACATACAATGCGTGCAGCATCAACTCAAATAAGGAATCCCTCAATCTTACTCCGCATACAATACGCCTCTCTTCTATAGCGCTGAACGTAATTTTAAAGTCACTTATCAACCAACATAGAAAATTCAATCCATTGCGCAATATGCCAAACGTTCATCTTTCTCCTTTCATTCTCCAGTCATGCGGGAATTCTGCTTTGAACTGATAGATTAACTGATCAAGCTACGAGAATACATTACATAACCTCGCGTCAGATTTCCATTACGGGGAAAAGGGGTACTTTGAATGGTATCAGTTTCACATATCTGGCCGTCGACAGGGTTCGTCCCCTGTCCTCTTTCAGAGACAGTCATGCGCACACGGGTAATATCCGCTAAATCAGCATTCTCAAAGCTGCAACGCCAAAAGACATCAATAGCCTTGACGTCTCGTGCTGTGCGGATTGCCAGCGGAGTTAGATCTATCCTAGGAAATGGTGACCCACCACGAATGAGCTGTTGCACCGTTGTGAAATAACGTTTTAAATTTGTTGTTGAATTTAATTTTTCAAATTTCTGCTTTTTAATCGCCAAGACGTATAGACATGACGAACACAACTAATACCTCTGAGCTTAATGTTCCCTCATCTTCGCATACAATATATTCCAAGTGAAAGCGAGGAATTGTAAAAATGTCTGCAATATATATATATATATATATATATATATATATATATATATATATATATATATATATATATATATATATATATATATATATATATATATATATATATATATATATATATATTAAGTTGAACAATATCATTCAACTTTATGTAAAACATTGTGGTTCAGCTCTAACGGTAGTGTTTCCTTTTTTTGTGGTGTTCGGATTTTGTTAATTAATGGTCAGCATGATTTATACTTATCTTTATTTGTAAAAGATTATTTCTTTAGACAATACTTTTATTATCAGATCGAATATATGCGCAGAAATGGGGACCATAGATGCTTTTGATTGCAAAACTAAAATCTTCGATAATCAGTTTTTCAGTTTTGGTATTGAATTGTGAAATTGATATTTTCACGAAAATATTCACTCCAACAACATGTACTTTGTATATGTCAGTTTAAAGCGATGATCCGGGAATAGATTGGTTAATAAAAGAGGACGAAATATTTCAAATTTGAGTTTCTAGTAGTTATCATGTGTCTACGACTGATATCATTCAGCATGGCCAGGATTGAAATATTATCTATCATAACAAAACTAGATTTCTAGTGGAAGTGTTCTTTTAATTGGAAATCTGCTACATACAGGAGTAGATGCTGTCTAGTAATCAGAGAAATTGGTCGAGTGAACTCCCGGCGGAAAATTGAGAAGGGAACTGGTGCCTGGATAGTGTCACGTGCAGGTCTGTTTCAGTAACAGACGTATATATGTGCAATGTATTTTCCTCCAGACCTGCTCATCTAATACCAGGCTCTGCCCGGGGGATGCTAGGATAGCAATTAGGGGACTTCGCCTCAGCCTGTTTACTGTCTCTCACTACTGCCAAAACTGCAGGGAACAAATATCATTTCAGTATAATTGAGAATGTTGTCAGTGACGTTGGTTAATTCTGCAGTTTATACAGGTTACTCTGTCTTCCTGCACAGTATCAGTTATAACAGCCAAGTCTGGAACTAACCTCAATATGGCAGGAAAAGTGACGATAAAAAGTATCACGCACTCTTCCTTTTGAGGTGAAAACCTAAACAAGATGGATTTTTCTATGCTTGATTTCTCAGACCTTGGATTTAATACCAAGACCTTTATCCAGTCTAACGGGGTTTGCAAGTCTTATCTCAAGAATTGAGTATCAAATATCTGCTTTTTTCTGGCAACTTCGACAATATACATACTGTAAATTCGGAAAAGATTGCGTTTAAGTTTCTGCGCCTTTAGTGCATGTAGGTTTCTAAGTACATCCTAAGTGTAATATATATATATATATATATATATATATATATATATATATATATATATATATATATATATATATATATATATATATATATATATATATATATATATATATATATATATTTATGTATATGTATACACATATAAATACGTGTGTGTGTGTGTGTGTGTGTGTGTGTGTGAAACATATATAACCATATATCCTGACTGGAATGAAATGTTCTGTTTGTCTTTGCGAAGTGTCACCTCTTTGCACTAGCAAATTGTACTTTCCAGTACAGACTACTGCCGCATCCGCCTGGGATGATGGCTCTTACTACCTACTGTGGCGGTAGAGGGAAGATGTGCTCTGATATCCTGATAGCGGAACTTTTCCATCACCACTATAATGGTGGGGGGGGGGGAGGGGGGACATTCCCGCAAAGTCTTTCTTAACCAATACATGACCATAGCGCCACCTATAAGTCAGGTCGGACACGAAGCATATCTCTTGAATGATGAAACAATATCACCGAAAGATTTATGTCGATACTGGTCACGTTTCCATGTATATTATGATAATTGCAAACATAACATGGTATCTCTATTATTGCCATATGGAGCACATACGTCTTAGGTTTGCAGATGTGGGAGAAAAAGAGTTATGCATAGTTGTATATGCCGCAAACACTCTCAGCACTGGCGAAATGTTAACTCTTTTTGCAGAGCCAGAAAAGAGATGAGTGGCCACAATCATGTATCACTGACTAAGTGCTATTACGTGTACCCAGCGAAAGATTCCTCTCAGCACGATGGCCCTCATACGAAATGTCTTTTTGTGTCGCGTCTGCGAGTGCATTCAGAGGAGTTGTTTTTGATATCTAACAATGCCATTCCGAAATAAATTGTCTTGTAATTTCAGCAAATAAGTGACCAACAACAGCGGATGTGCGAGAAAATGTACGTTTTTCCTCTTGCAACGCGCATGTAAAATAGCTAATCTAGTGGTAGTTATAGTTAGCTGTACTAAAGGACTAATGGTGGATCAATAACATTTCAGGTTTGCGATAGTCGCAGTCAATTGCTAAATCACGTGATATTCACAGTTCGATATTTAAGGTTTTCGTAGAGTTGGTTAAAATGCTGGGTTGCACATTTTTGTCCAGGAATCCTTGTGATATTTAGTGACCTTTTACCTAAAATGTTTCCATGGAAACTGAGCCACCTGTCATAAATCAAAAGTCACCTTTACATAAAACACCTTGACCCAATTAGTTATAAACCACATGAACGCACTGAGACGTTGTGCTACTTTGGAAAGGTTGCTTGTAAAATTTGTTTCACTGTAAACTTTTTGCATCCAGAAACTGATCAGTTGTTTGCAATGAGTTTAACATCTAAATACATCTTATTTTAGTTAGTTACAGTACAGACATCAAATTCCTGAACCAGTCGACCGGGCGTCTGCCAGTACCTGGTTGTATAAAACCCCATGGATAACATGTCAAAAAATAATCCAAGCACATCAATGACCTTAACGTAGCTTTCTGATAACATCTACATTCGATTTTGAGGTAATTCATGCATCCATGTCTATAAAACTGGGTACCAATCGGGTGTGCGGTCGTGTAGTATGCCAGGGCTGCCCACGCATTTAGTGCAGGAATTAAATGTCGGCACTGTAGCTGATTTCTTATGAAATTGCATTTTGACCTCCGTAAATAAAGATATCAAATAGCACAGTGATGGTTTGTCCTATTTTTCCTATTTTACATGACCTGAATCCTTTATAGACAGTAATATTTGAAAGATATTTGAGGTGTTAAGAGATATTGTTAACTTTACAGACACAACCTCCTACAATGATGTGTTAATATTCCCTTTATAGATAAACTTCCATGAGTTTGATTAGGTGACTTAGCTCCAATAATTTCACAACCTACAAACCTAAAACCATAGGGAAATCTCCTTGCATGAATATGAGTTACCTCGTAGGTATTTGAATGAAAGGTAATATAACCCGTATATCCTTAAGGCGCCGTATTTGACGCTATTGTAATATCCCTTTCGTTCACCTTGGCCCAGTTTATCACAATTTCATATCCTCAAACGAAAATCTCCTAATATGAAATACCTCGCACGTTTTCGAATGAATTCTTAGAAATCCAATTGAAACCGTATACCGACAGCGCAGTAGTTGATGCTATTGTAATATCCGTTCCATTCACCTTGACCTGCTTAGGCTCAAATTCAAGCGAAAACATAGGAATCATTCTAGGAATTATTGATAGCACACCTGAATGAATTTAATATCCGTCAGCCAATAGAAATGTATTGGCAGACATTCTTTAGCAATAAGTGACGCCAAACCTCGTGTTCCGAATAGTAATTGAATATCTGACAGCATGTGTGTACATCTACTTTACTTCATCCTTCCTCAAATGCTTTCAAATACCTTTGTGACTTGAATAGATCAAATCAAATGAATGAATCCAATGCTTTTGTAATTTCAACACAAAAATGTAGTTTTTCTCTCATAGCAAGGCATATTATACACCGGACAATACGTTCAATGGTGTATTACCTAAATAATGCCTTGCAATACGTTCGCCAGTATAGGGCCTAAATAAATAAATAAGTAAGAATGGTTCATGGTTGTCGCTATTTCGCGAGGAAACATCTATCGCGAACCTTTTTGATGACTGAAACCCTGACACATTGGTGCTCATCTGAGAGTACTCGGCAAGAGCTATCAAATGAATACCAACATCAGACAAGCTTAAGATGGTTTTCAAAACTCTTTGCGTTCGTGTGCTTTGAGCAAAAGTAGCCTCAGTATTGGAAGGGTTAAAATAGGGATGAGAGTAAAGAGTAAATGTATTTACAACTTAACACATAATAGTCAATTTGATTTGCAATCTGTAACAAATCTACAAGCAGTAGCATGGAACACAGGATTTTCTAGAATGGTGACAAACGAACTCAATATGATTACATTTTCAGAACACCAGTATTAAAAGGACATTCTGTATTGTAATATACGTAACATCATTGTACTCGCTATCGGTGGGTACATGTACGTTCACCATGCATTTCACCTTACGTTCAAGTACATTTATGGATCGTTATAGTAGGGCGGTTCTAAGGTTGGTATGGAAAGTGAGTAGCCGATGCTACATGTATAAACGATGAGAAAAAGACCATCTACCCAATTAAATGACCCAGTGGCATACATCTATTCCGCATGGATGACACATCTCTGATTAGTAGTACAGTCATGGGATGGCGCTATAACAAATCATCTAGCATACCTCAATTTAGGTAGTTTGCGGGATAAGAAAAGAATGAATTCTTGGCCCGATTTTGCCAGCACGAGGGCTGGGGTGATTAGCATTCTTGGAATAGACGCCGACTAGGAGCACTGGTAATAAAGTGTTCGGCAGCGGCACAGAGGTCGCCGAGCGGTACGGTTAGCTATGGATTACGGCGGCATTAATCGGCCTGGAATTGCACCCCATTGACGTATAAACAAGATGCGGTAACTACTTCTGGGGCGGTCTCCCAGGGAGTATCTCTCTGGATAGCGTCAGGATAGATGTGGGAAGCACAGTGTGAAATACCAGTGGAATCTTAAACCGACACTGTTTTTACTGGAATGGGTAATTCGCTTCTCTCTAAATAGACTACATGCTGGCCTATAAATCTACAACACTATGACCCTACTACTATCACTGTTTGCACACAAAACTACAATGGTGCAGGTGTGAACGGCAGAAAAAAATCCCCATCTTTCCAAAATCAGGACTGTTTTTTTGCTTTTTTTAAAACGGTGGAGAAAATACATTTTAAAAGATTTTTTGCTATTTTTGGAAAAACGGTTGAAAATTGTTTTTTTCTGCCGTTCGTACAGAACCGCTGCTGCATGATTCCTATTGACAGTTTATTTTTCGTATCCCGCGAAGAGGTTATCAAAATGCTTTCGCGGTGTCCCTATGGTACGGTGATTCAGCTTTGGTTAATTGGATGGTGATCCACAGCAGACAAGAAAGTGTCCCAAATGAGTATATCAAATCGATAGTAACTGAAAATCTATACGTAAGCCATCGAAATACGGTTTGACTTTGGTGACCATTTTGAATTGAAATATCCCATGATGGATTTTTATGACGTCTGTTGTCGCTTTTGCCATCTATAAGTACGATAGGTTTCATGCATAAAAACATCGTGGCATCAAAATTTCATGTAATCTATGAAAATTCTATTTTCATGCATGAGAACGAAATTTCCTTGCATGAAAATAAAGTATCCATTAATAAAACAGGCATTTCCATGCATGAAAACGGGCATTTTGCCCAGATAGTTATATGGATGAGAAATCCATTCACGAAATAGTGTACAGTCCAATTACCGATGGGACTTCCCGAGGCGGAAAATTCATCTCAGGGGCAAAGTGTTCATTCATTTCCGTGCATGGAAATGTTATTTCCATGCACGAAAATTTCAATTTCGTGCAAGGAAATTTCATATTTTCATGCATAGAAATAAAATTATTCATGCCATGAATTTTTCATGCATGAAACTTTTCGTATAGGTATCACCTAATGGTTTAGGAAATCCTTTCATTTGAAATTTATAATAGTACGTGTACTCAAACACAACCCTATATTAATACAGTACAGACATTTAATTTCTGCACCAGTCGACCGGACGTCTGCCAATGCTTGGTTGTATAAAAGGTCATACTATGATGTCAAGAAATTAATCAAAACCTATTAAGGACACATGTAGCTTGCGAATCAATGCTACGTTCAGTTATAAGGTCATCCATACATCCATGCCAAGGAAACCGGATAGCAATAGGGCATACGGTCGTATATTATGCAGTGCAGGAATTAAATGTCGGCACTGTATGTACACATTTACGAGAGTAAAAACGGGGGTATTTTCTTCTTGTGAGAGCCATATACATGGCTATTACCACACAGGCCATCATGCAGGAATTACTGGTAAATAAATACAGGCTATCATCGGTGGCATCTAATTCTCCCAGGCTCTCTGCAAATTGCATTTCTGACCAATGCATAACTTATGACTGAATAAAATAACTTTTGCCTGAATTGCAACGAGATAATATATTCTTCATGTGCTAAAACAACAGTCACCATTCGCATTCAGGAATGAAAGGCATTACTTACCGACGACCCAGTGAAGATCTGAGTGATTTTTAATCTCATTGATGTCTCTCCCATTTCTCTCTGAACATTCAATCAATCGTTGTCATTAAATGTACAGAGAGATGGCTTTGCTCTTGACTAAACGACTCACCAAAGTCGTCCTTTCTTCGATTTACCCTCGAGTCGTTTTTGATTTACAGATTTTCAATGTATTCAATAATTACTCTGAATTGTGTCTCTAATATGTCCCCGATTCGTCAAAATATTGAATACATCCATTGTATTTCAAGAGATGACAGAAGTGCCACGTGCCATTTTAAAGGAAAGCAATTAGCTGAAATGTGTTATTATAGCTTGATATCGATTTATATTGCATCTTTGATCGTCACTGCATTTCACGTAATTGTATTTGTTGGAAAGTGCTGATGATCCGATCACCGATTTGATTAATCTGGAGATCGATATGATTTATTTTCAATACATTCAAATGCGTCCAAATTGCACAATAAGAGTATGCGGCACAGTAGATGCGTTCATGCCCTGTGTATAAAAGGTTTAGTGTTGGGGATGGAAAATAATTGCAGAGCTACGTGAAAAGACCACATGTCCGGTGGTGAAGGTGTCAGTCAGTACTGTATCTTGTATACTAACAATTACATTTTTGCGAAAACAGTAATGTGATAATAATAATAATAATAATAATAATAATAATAATAATAATAATAATAATAATAATAATAATAACAATAATAATGATAATGATAATAATGATGATAATAATAATAATAATAATAATAATAATAATAATAATAATGATAATGATAATAATAATAATGATGATAAAAATATTGATAATAATAGTAATGATGATGATGATGATAACAATACATACTTTTGCTTTCCTTTCATCGTTTGCCACCAACCGCTAAAATTTATAAGTTGACTTCACATATGTCTGTTAACTTATCAATTATTATAATAATAGTAATGATAATAATAATAATAATAAAAATAAT
Source organism: Maea johnstoni (assembly GCA_963942565.1). Lineage (NCBI taxonomy): Eukaryota > Metazoa > Annelida > Polychaeta > Spionida > Magelonidae > Maea > Maea johnstoni. Next base: position 39,903,427 of record OZ012684.1, read on the forward strand.
AATAATCATAATAATAATGATAACAATAATAACAATAATAATAATAATAATATTAATAACAAAAATGATAATAATAATGATAATAATACTGATGATAACAATAATGATAATAATAATGATAACAATGAAGACAGTAATGATAATACTAATACTAATACTAATACTAATGATAATGATAATAACAATAATAATAATAATAATAATAATAATAATAATAATAATAATAATAAATGATAATTATAATAATAATAGTAATAATAATAATAATAATAATAATAATAATAATAATAATAATAATAATAATAATAATAATAATAATAATAATAATGATATTAAATTCAATTAAATGGTAATCATGTAGGGTTCTTGTGGGAGTCGCCTTGGTCTTTTGATTTTAAGCAGCTAAATAACATTTTCATTTAGAAAATACGTGTTCAATGCTACATATATCCATAGGCTTTTCATGAGAACTATATGGATGTTTCCCATATTTTACTCTATTACACAGATGGATCCCAGCCAACTTAATAGCCTGAAATATGTAATGATGTGAATACCCACTATGCAAAGTAATCATACATCAGATATGCGAAGTCAATTTAGCGGTGGGTGACAAAGGATGAAAGGATGTCAACATAATGCATTTGGAATATCATCTCATAATGATCAAAATAACATATGCTTTGATATATTAAGACATTCTTCCATTAATAGGTAAACATTGCTATGACGTCAGAGCATATGATTCAAAAGTACATGTATTAGTTATCCCGTTCTGAAAATGGGATACGGCCAGATGTCAATTAGGAGGAGCCAGATGTATCGCAAGAGGCCGTACATGGAGGCCGAGTGCAATACAGCTGGCTTCTCGTAGACATCGACCATATCCCATCTTCACAATGGGGATAACAAATCAGCTCCCCCAACACTCATTTTGAATTACGATGAACACAACATGTTCAAAGTTCAAGGTTCTTGCAGTGGATACCAGAGGAAAGACGCAGTTGGACTGCATAGTCAGTAATGGACAAAAAGTAAAAAAAATAATGTGTTTTCAGGGGCCGCAACTGCCACTTGGAGCCAGTCAGACCAGCAGTTTCACTCTCGGATACTACTTAAAAGGACGTGAGTTTTAACCATTACATTACACATTGATCACTTCTGGAGGATATGCCAACATATTTACCATCATCGTTTCCACACCCACTTTTCTACTTCAACGAACACCTAATGAAAACGAGCAATGATATCATAACGTTTTTCTAACTCCTAACTTCCAACTCTCCATATTCATTAGACCAGGCAGAGCTAACCACTTGCACTCGCGATTTACATACCCAAATTGAACTCACTTTGTTGTCATGGTATGGCCAAAAACGGTTGCCATGGCGCTGGCAACAGACGATTAATATTGGGCTCCTAAAGATAGACGTTGCGGAAAGCATTGTATGGAGCCCTAAACAGTCCGGTACAACGAACAAAGTGGCCAACCAGCCACGAGATTCAGATTGGAGTTGATGATAATGACATGTTCTTATGTAGTAGGGTTTAATTGATGGGGTTAGTAATTCGTTTCATTGGATTGCCTTTGTTCAACACGCGGACTGATCGTTTGTGGATATGAGAGTCCCTCCTGATGTATGATGTTGATAGATTAGCGGCCTAATTCAGCCTATGTCGCCACCAACAGTGCACAGGTCTTATTGACACAGATCGTTAGTATGACTGTTCGGCATGGTGGTCAGAAAGTTCATAATTTTCGCATTGCTTGGTGACTTTGTCTCTTTGTTTGGAAAAGCTGTAAATGTTCCTTTCCATCAAGTCAAACGTGACCATGCTACCACGGCAAGGTGTGCTTTATAATAGTGTTCTTTAGATAAGGAGCCAGCAGTCAGTATGAAGCTGAAAGGCATGATGCTTGCTGACGTGTTTGACACACTGACCGCGCGAGAGAGAACTCGGTTAAACCCCCAGAAAGCAGCATTAGGCAAGACTCTATTGACAGATGATCGGATTGAGACGGCTCGTCCTGAGATGGCACTTCCTGTTATTGTACAACACGTCACATCAAGGCCAATGCTAAATTGTGCTGCTTCCGATCTGCTTTGAATATTGATTGTATTTTTCAGGAACTTTTACGCATATTGCGGCCATATCCAAAATCAAAACATCCTCTCTGGATGTCGTGTTGAATAAACATATTTCGATTAGATGACGTGTGTTTAAGTCAGAAGCGAGAAAAACATATTAATATAAATTACTTCAGTAAGTATTTATAACTATATATATAACTATATATAGCAATATATGACTGTACAAAACTATAAATAATATATATATATATATATATATTATATATATATATATATATATATATATATATATATATATATATATATACATATATATATATATATATATATATATATATATATATGTGTGTGTGTGTGTGTGTGTATGTATTTATGTGTGTGTATATATGTATGTATACATATATTGAGAGAGAGAGAGAGAGAGATCCGTGTACTGTTTATGTTACGTTTGGCCACACAGGAACAAGGTTATAATCGAGAAAACACATGCATTATGTGTGAAAACAGTATAAAACCCATGAAGTTTCCACGAAAAGTTTGTCAAATTCTTTCAAAGTGGTCGGTGCCGGTATTATCAAGCAACCTTTCACAATCTTACATTATTAAGGTCGGACTACATTCTGATATCCGTTGTCCTGTAAGTGATTGCATCAATTTGTGTCCGGCGGGAAATCTATGAAAACCCCTTTTAAAATCATTGGAACCGTTTTCTGTTCACAAAAATAGATTGAAGGGCATTTTCAGTACCTCATCAGAAATAGATAGTAGGGCATTGAAGCAGAAGGTCGGTGTGATTAAATTCAGAATGTACATCTAGGTAAAGAAAATATAGTCCTCGTTACTGGCACTGTTTGGTTTTCATTGGAGCAAATACAATGCAGAAATTCAATTCCTGCAATGAATGCGTGGGCAGTTTGGGCATAATAGACGACCGCACACCCGATTGCCACCCCTCTCGGTTGCATGGGTACGGAGGAGTGGATAACCTAAAAACTGAACGTGGGTCATTGATGTGCTTGGCCTATTTCTGAACAACCAGGCATTGGCTGACGTACGGTCGACATGTGCAGGTATTAAACATTATTCTCCCTTACAACAGTGCGAGGAAGAGTTATAATTGAACATACTTGTGCTTACAGCATAGTCAGGACTTATGGAAATATTTTGGCATATTTTGACAGGATAAAAGAAGTCCTGTTGTCAATATCACATTGCAACCACGTGTTGACCCAAAGTGATTGTGTACGTGTATAAGTGTTTCAAACCCCTAGGTTTCGCTCCCTATCGAATATTGTTATTGGTAGCATCATATTCTTTCGTAAGCATAACAGATACAAAAATGATACTACGGCTATTTGAACTATTCGATATGCCGTCTGATTATTGCGTTGTTATCCCTTTTCAAAGAATTCACAAACGGCATCCTGCATCACGCACCTTATAATCCAATATTCCAAACTGCTATTTTCGAAACATCACAACGGGCATTGGTGTTTTGCATATTTTATTAACAAGAGAGTAACCAGAGATGTTGTTTTGCCTCTCATGATTTATGCCCCCATAAATGTGACTAAATTATAGATCTAATCTAGAGTTCTGACAACAACATGCTGATGTATTACTTCCTTTATCCAAAGCCAAATCCATAAATCACGAAATGGTGATGTGGGAAATCAAATAATTAGTTGATGAAACATTTCTTACCTTTGGTAGCATAAGAATTGCAAATCGTAGGAAGAGACCCTGTTTTATAAGTATAACTGACTCCGGTTTGAAAAATATCCAGGAAGAAGTATTTAATTATACTTTCTTTTTTGTAAATTCAAACGTTCTAAACTTATCGGAACCGTTTTTAACTACTATTTAACCATTTGAACACAGACTAACTGTATTTCTAACTTATCATTACTATCATTCTATAGTGAACGCTTTTGTTAGAGAGAAAACAAGATATATTGGTAAAATTCATCTTAATACCCTTAGCACAGTGCGTCACACAGGGTGTGCAACAAAGTCACTTCCCCCTTTTCTTGGATTTTATGGCAGCTGCAGAATAAAAGTTTAGGGGCAAACCTGACAAAAGTATACATTGCAGGTGCTTTTCTAGAAAATTAAATAGAAAAAAGTTGTAACAACACGTACGCATACTTATGAAATAGATGACGTTAATCCCCTCTTAACTCAGATGACTGAAGATTTGAGCTAAATTTAGTGATAATACTGATGAGATAATACCTTCCTCATCATGTTTGTTAATAAGAATCGTGCACTGCACTTTCTATAGGATTTATAGGACACTCCATAATTTTGCCGACATGCAACATGTATCTGACACTAATCCACCTGATCTGCATATCGACTTTCCTGTTGTATTAAACGATAACATGTTACTTCAAAATAGTTAGTGTGACAAGATACAGTACAGACAATACTTCCTGCACCATTCGACCGGAAATCTGCCAGTGCCTGGTTGAAAAAACACCCATGGAAAACATGTCAAAAAATAAGTCAAGCACATGAATGACCCGCGTAGCTTGCGAATCAACGTTACGTTCAGTTTGTGAAGTCGTTCTTGCATCCATGCCCAGGAAACTGAGTTGGCAATCGGGCGTGCGGTCGTGTATAATGCTCGGGCTGCCCGCATATTTAGTGCAGGAATTACAAGTCTGCACTGTACGTCTTCAGAAAAGAATACTGTCAGACTCAAAGCTGCATATCAGGCGCAATGGCGCAGTGACAAGATTGCCGGCCAGAGTGCTAGGAGTTCAATCCCAAGCCGGGGCAACCACCAAAAGCCTTCATTTCTTACTCGTTATCTTCCGTCGCCCAATTATAGTCAGAGATTGCTTTGAAGATTGCTTTGAAGTTGATTTCGTATCATATCATCGTTCATGCTATCTGTGTCGTCTGCCTATACAAAAAAGCTCTCCTTCTTATACGGATGAGCCACAAAAAAGGAATACTGCCATCGGTTATGAGTTTCATGTTTACTGCATCATCATGGCTAAAGGGAATGCCGTCTGTTTGTCTGGTAAAAAGAGGCAGCGGTCCCTGTGCACCCTACGCTGTGCTGCGTTTGGAGATTGCACTTCTCTGCAAGGAACCTTTGAGAGCACAAGTATTGACCTCGGAAATTACAATTGCTCACCCGCATATATTTATTAACCAGAACCAAAGACCGTGACTTGTTTTTGAATACTAGTATTCTTTTGCAATAAAAACAAAGCACTGGATCAAAATACATAGACTTACACCAAGCTTTATAGCCGTAGCAGCCTCCAAAGTAGTAATAGTAGTAGTAGTAGTAGTAGTAGTAGTAGTAGTAGTAGTAGTAGTAGTAGTAGTAGTAGTAGTAGTAGTAGTAGTAGTAGACGGTGATATTCGTGGGGATAATGATTAAGAAAATAAAGGTAAAGAAGAAGAAATGGTTAGTAGTAGTTATACATGTAGTAGTAGTAGTAGTAGTAGTAGTAGTAGTATTAGTAGTAGTAGTAGTAGTACTAGTAGTACTGCTAGTACTAGTACTAGTACTAGTACTAGTAGTGCTATAGTAGACGGTGATGATGATAATGGTGATGGTATGGGGATAATGATAAAGAAGAAAAAGAAGAAAAAGAAAATGCAGTGAGTTCGTATCGCATGGCATTATGGATGACAGAAACACGACCAGAGGACTTTAAGAATCTCATTGAATATCATATGTCTTGTCACTGTACACGTATCTTCGAAATATACAAGAGGCTTTGCGAGAAATAATACTAGTATCGTCTAATAACACGTGAATATCTTCAACACCCAACGCAAAACTACGAACACTAATAAAAGCCTAACCACTGTACATGTAAAACAAAAGAACTTTTATCTAAATATGGATGTATACGTTTTTTGCACTCATCACATTGTAACATATCATATTCAGATTGATTCGGTCATGTGTTTATTTTTTTGACACAGAGTAAACGGTTGCTTATGATGAGATGATGCAGGCGTGATCATCAGAAAACAATATAAATTTTGTTTTCCTGTGTTTTTGGAAAAACAGAATTTTCTGCGGTTCAAACCTGCACCATCGTAGTTGCTCATGCTTTTCTTGAGTCCGGAAATGTGTGTAGATTGTCGAGGAGCAATGATTTTTGGATAATAAGAGTGATTGATAGCCACTCCAAACCTTCGGATGTAGACAAGATGTTTGGTACCCTCCCAATGTACATTACAATAAATACTTTGAATCAGCCGCTCAAGAAATAAAAAAGTAAATAAGTGGCATCCTTGCATTAGCACAATTAAGTGAGACACAAATGATTAAAGAAAAATTAGTAGCTTAAGTGTCATTAGACAAACGTAACTTCCATAAAAATAAATTGGGACTGCATTAAAGATGATCTTGGTAATTATAAATTCTCAACTAATTAAGGTATATCTACATTACAGATATTTAATACCTGCATCAGTAGACCGGACGTCTGCTAATGCTTGGTTGTACAGAAACCCATGAATAACTTGTCAGAAAATAAGACAAGTACATCCATGACCTACGTAGCTTGCGAATCAAAGCTACGTTCAATTTTGAGTTTATTTATGCATCCATGCTCAGGCCACTTGGTGGCAATCGAGCGTGCGGTCGTGTGTTATGCCCGGGATGGCCGCAGGAATTAAATTTCGGCACTGTATATGATTTTTTATACTGCGAATATTGGTTACTGATGTTTAATTTGTTATTTCCATTGCCGATAACGCATTGTAGTCTACAATGCCGACACCTACATTAAATTCATTGGCGGCCCCATGCATTAAGTACACAACCGTAGGCCCGATTGCCACCCAGTTTCCTGGGCACGGATGCATGGATGACCTCACAATTGAACGTAGCTTTGATTCACAAGCTACTTGGGTCATTGATGTGCTTGCTTTGTTGACATGTTATCCGTGGCTGCTTAAACAACCAGGCACTGGAAGTTGTCCAGTCGACTGCTGCAGGAACTAAATGTCCGTACTGTATCTGTTTCGCGTTGGTGTTTATGTGATGCATTAAAAGCGATGCCATTACTCTCAATCTGTTAAAACGGTTCGACCTGAATGAATGGAGACGATAAAACAACAGCTGTTTACAGCGAAATAACAAAAAAACATCTTTCTTGTCAAAATATAATGTTATTGATTGCTAAAACGCTGAGATAAATCTAAAATAAAAACATGGAAAGGATTTTGGAGTGCCATAGTTCATCGATCGTGTTCCATTGATCCACTTTAACGATCGCTGCCAGCACTTATTGAATGGATGAATTTACGAAGTATTGTTCAGGATAGGATGTCTTCCTACATTTGCAGTATCACATTTTACTGTATGATTAGTGTACAAATACACATAACCGAAGTTGAATAATCAAAGCGCAGCTCAGAACCACATTCGATGTGGTATCATTGGTTTCATGCAGACCCGGATTAAAATTATTCTAACGATTTGAATGGGTGACCTTCCCCTGACATTGTATCAAGGCACGCCTTGCTTCTTCTATTGTTGTTTGTTCCAACTGTGAGATTAATCTATAATATAAAAACCAATCCATGAGGCTATCGGATTTACTTGTGAAAAAAAATAATTGGATATGTTCAAAGGGAGAGGGATTTTAAACACAGATTTCTTTCCTATTCGGGTACACTATTAAACTCCTTTTAACTTGTATAGCTAATGGGTGAATATAAATGTCAAGGATTGTCCTCATATCAAAGTGTTTGGGTAATTGCAATTAGCAAATATCATTCTGGGAACAAAAATAAGTCAGTCAGTAGGATTTTTATTCTTAAGTTAGACTGTGACAAAATAAGTCCCTAATATATTGATTCGTAGTTTATTTTGCATGTATTAATTCTCGCGTGTTATCAGACAGGAATGTTGTCAACCTGAAACGGTATTGGGAAGGAGTATGTCTTTAGAATAACGTTATGGTTGTAATTGTGAGTCCTTATAATGGTATGTAAATGGTAATTACATCGAGATCCTCAATCGTTTTTGCAATAACATGCAAAATCGATTACAAAGATATCAGGTTCAACGATGCTTTGGTGAATTAGTGTATGCGTAGTTTCGAATTTTTCTTTTTTACTTTGGCATGTAAAGATGTAAGGCTAATGTTACATGTACATATCAAGATATCTTTTCATTTGGCATTAACGAACCCTTGAACCCACTTTTAATTTCATCATATCTCGATGATACGAAACAGCTAGCAATATCTTACTTTATCTTTATTCAATGTTTGATTTATGTTTGAGATGCATTGATAATTTATCTATATAAACTGGAACTAGCATGGTTCCAACTGACTGTTATAATAACTCTAGTTAGAATATTCCATCGTTGATTATACCCGTTACCATGGTGATAAAGATGACCCTGAACGTATAACGATTAGTACGCAGTAAGGCGTGCACATAGGTCAAGTCCCCATGTTGCCTGAAATGATTTATGGAAATCTCACGTAGTGACCTTTTGCAAACATGGTTAAGGCTTCTTTATGCTTTATTAAACAACGCCGGGCACCTCGTATCTCTGCCTGCAGAGGCTCCGGAAGAACGTTTGCGGTGCTAAAATACAGAAGGTATATATGTCATATATATATATATATATAAATATATATATACATATATATATATATATATATAAATATATATATATATATATTTATATATATATATATATATATATATATATATATATATACATATATATACATATATATATATATATATATATATATATATATATATATATATATATATATATATATATATATATATATACATGTATATATACATGTATATATACATGTATATATATATATATATATATATATATATATATATATATATATATATATATATATATATATATATATATATCAAACTATTTCAAATATCCGTCCATGGTCATGTTAATATATATATATATATATATATATATATATATATATATATATATATATATATATATATATATATATATATATATATATATATATATACATATATATATATATATATATACATATATATATATATATATATATATATATATATATATACATATATATATATATATATACATATATATATATATATATATATATATATATATATATATATATATATATATATATATATATATATATGTATATATATATATATATATATATATATATATATATATATATATATATATATATATATATATATATATATATATATATATATATATATGTGTGTGTGTGTGTGTGTGAGTGTGTGTGTATATATATATATATATATATATATATATATATATATATATATATATATATATATATATATATATATATATATATATATATGATATATATGTATATATATATATATATATATATATAGAGAGAGAGAGAGAGAGAGAGAGAGAGAGAGAGAGAGAGAGAGAGAGAGAGAGAGAGAGAGAGACTTGTGTTTTAATGCAAAATGGTGAACCTTTTAAATGCCCACCGTAAATAAAATATATGATACGCATGAAAGGCAGCTTCAAACAACCCAACTGCTTTTCCACTGTGCGGTGCACACACATGTTACCGACTCGACTTCTCCCTTTGTCATTAGGAATAGTGCACTACATAAACATCTAAAGGTTGTTATGATTATAGTAAACCTTGTTGACCATTTTTTGTGGCATTCAATATTGGTTAGAATGGCGAGTCATTCTCGGGCATTGGGGGGGACAAGGAACGCCCAGGCACACGCTGGGAGAGCGTGGGCCTATCAGCGCAGAGGTGTAAGTGTGCGAGGTGGCTGAGTTGTCAGTCAGGCGGGAGGGGACCAATCAGCGGGCACAACGGCATGCAGCCCGAAGCGTGGGCCTGTCACTCATTCTTGCACCAGCAGGGCAAGCGGGATGCGCGCGTGGCGATTAGAAGCGTGTGTTAGTTTAAGAAATCTAATAGCGATTAACGAAAGTGTGGCGTTGGCCAGCGGAGTTTTGGACGAGTTAGAAGGCGATTCGGCGAGTTTTTCGAGTTCTTGTGAATGAGAACTGGACGATAGTGATCAGTAAAGATGCCGAGGGAGTATAAGTGTAGAAAATGTGGAGTTGTTCACCCGCCACCAACTGGAAAACACTGTCGGGAGGCGAGAATGGGTGAGGACGATGAGAATGACACGGCGAGGGATACGGTGACAATCTTGGCTGAGATAAGGGAAAAGCTGAACAAAATGGACGAAATAAGTGAGAAAATGGGAAGCATGGATGAAAGACTTATGAGAGTGGAGGGTAACGGCAACGTCGGAGATCGCTCAGAGCAAGAAAGGGACAACGAAATCCCAATGGCGGCCATTGCGAGAGTCGGGAGGGGAGAAGCGGCGAGCGAGCAGGATGAGGTGTCTCCGGGTTCGTTGAGGAAGGATATCTCTTTAATGGCTGAAGCAGCCAGCAGAATCGCACAACTACAAATGGATGATTACGTGGAACAAGACGATGGGACGGGCAGAACCATTAGGAGAGTCAACGGTAAGAAGTCTGGCTCTGTTATGATGTCATCTGATGTAGTCGAACAGGCCATCGATTGGCCGCATCTGCACGTCCGCAGAATGGTAGCCGGCAGGAGCAAAAGCATAGCCTATGCCGATCTTAAGGTAGAAGAGTTTGTGGCCGGTTTCTTACGCATGATAGCAGCGCCGAAATGCAAATGGGATTATCGCTGTATGATCGACATCCTGTGTATGATAATGGTGGACGCTATAAACTTTTCTTGGCCCAATGCCCTCGGGTTTTATGAGACATTGGGCATCGCCGTGGAAAAGCAGGAGCTGGTATGGGCGGATAAGGAAGCCGTCAGGGATCAGAGACTTATATATCCGAGGACTGCTACAGCGGAGAAGAAGGAGGTGAAGGAAGGAGCAGGGCAGGCGCCTAAGAACAGGCCGGCATTATCGCGATGCTGTGCTCCCTTCCAGAACAACGCGTGTCAGCAGAACAGAGACCACCCGCCTTTTATGCATGCATGTGCATATTGTTTCAAGACGGTGGCAGGCGTCTTTCGGCACCCCGAGTCCAGCTGTGGCCGAAAAATGTCGGACGAGGCAAAAAACGGTCAGAGGAGGGAGTGAAACAGCTCCCTCCAGCACGGCACGAAGTGGGACAGCGGGAGAGAGGGGAAACTGGAGCAGGGCAACAACCGGTACAGTGTTGCAACACTTCGGGGAGAGCGGGGGCAGGGGAGTTCAGTGCGGGCGAACTCTCAGTGGGTCAAGGCGACGGGCCTTCGAGTCACGAATCGGGGCAACAAGGGCAAAAAGGGTCTAGTGCGGGCAGACCCCCCTCAGGCAATATTTCGGGGAAACACGACATGGTGGCTAGAGAGGGGTTCAACGAACGGCTGTGGGACATCTACGCAGCGGCTGTCGGGGCCGGTACGTTTAACTACATGGGGGCACGGGAGAGGGTCCCGAGCGGCCTCAATATAGAGGCATGGAGAACTTATCTACAGGGCTACGAGGATGCTAATCTTGTAGATTTTCTGGCCTTCGGGTGGCCGATAAACTGTCAGCGAGTGAACGGGTTGGTCACTTCGGCGATCAACCATCCATCGGCGGATAACTTCCCGGAACATGTGGAGTATTATATCGCCACAGAGTTGGGTCATGAGGCACTGGCAGGGCCGTTTAGCGAACCACCCGTGGATGGTTTTCACGCTAGCCCACTCATGACTAGACCCAAGAAAGACGCTCAGCATCGGAGGGTGATAGTAGATCTGTCGTGGCCAGATGGAGGGGCAGTGAACGACGGGATACCCACGGATTGGTATATTGATGGGCCGGCCACCATACGACTCCCAACGGCAGATTACATGGCGGGGCGGTTGCTAGAATTAGGCAACGGTGCGTTCATGTATAAGACTGACCTGGCCAGGGGGTACAGGCAGCTGAGGGTAGACCCCCTGGACTGGCCACTCTTGGGATTCAGGTATGGTGGACGGTTCTTCATGGATGTCTGCCCGCCATTCGGCCTGAGATCAGCAGCGATGTGCATGCAACGCACGTCGCAGGCAATAGCACACATTCATAAACAGAGGGGCTTTTACTCGCGGCCCTACCTGGATGACTTTGGGGGGGCAGAGAGTAGCGAACAACGGGCGGACGAAGCCCTGGCCACGCTTCAGGGTGTGTTGAGGGATTTAGGGGTAGCGGAAGCAGTACATAAAGTGTGCAGACCTGCCCAAGAGATGGTCTGGTTGGGGATTTTGTACAACTCGGTGGAAATGACAATGGTCATCCCACCGGCGAAGCTGGAGGAAGTAATGCAGGTACTGAAACAATGGGAAGGACGATTCAGGGCAACACGCAGTCAGATGCAATCCTTGTTGGGGTTGCTACAATTCGTAGCCAGTGTCACACCGCCGGCTAGACTGTTTACGAACAGAATGTTGCAGAACCTGAGAGACACTCCCAGGAGGGGAAGCGAAACTCTGTCCTTAGGATTCAAGAAAGATTTAAAATTCTTTCTGGACTTATTGCCCCATTACAACGGGGTGAGAATCATCGCGAAAGAGGAGGTACAGGGGCAGCAGGAACTAGAATTGGACGCCTGTTTGACAGGCTGCGGGGCGTTCGAGGGGACGCAATATTACGCGACACCGTTCCCGGACAGTGTCATTCAGCAGGGACATACAATTGCTCATTTAGAGTTCTTGAATATCGTGGTGGCAGTGAAGGTGTGGGCCCAGAAGTGGGAGCACCACAAGGTTAGGATTCATTGCGACAATAGCAACGCAGTGCTGGCAATGCAATCCGGTAGGTCCAGGGACCCATTTATACAAAACTGTGCTAGGGAGTTGTTTTTGTATGGAGCTATGTATGATATTGACATCAAGGTAGTGCATGTCGCGGGCAGGCTGCTGGTGCGCGCGGACGCGCTGTCGCGAATGCATACTGCACCGAAGTTCAGAGAGTGGGTGAGGTCAGATCGCAGGTTGCAGGCAGCAGAGAGGTTGGAGGTGCCTGACAGGTATTTCGAGTTGGTAAACGAGTTGTAAGGGGAGGCTTTGAATTTATGCGCGTTTTCTTCTTTTTCAGAGAAGAGGAGATTGGATCAGGCTGTTAGGAGGAGGACGGAGAGCGCATTCCGGCCGGGGACCAAGGCCAATCAGCGGTCGCATGTGCTGTTGTATGCAGCATTTTCTTTGTTTTTACAGGAGGAGGGTTTTCCGGCAAACCCGAGGCATCTTTTGCGCTTTGCAGAGTTTCTTTTGAGGTCGTTTAACGCTCACAAGTCAGTCACTAATGCTCTGGCATCAGTGCGCACGTTTCATTTACAGTGTGGCTTGGACGTGGAGGCGTTTGAGCATTTTTCTGTCAACCTCTGGAAGAGGGCATTGCCGGCCACAGTAAGGCATGTTCCGAGCCCAGCTCCAGCGATGCCGACCCAATTACTGGATCAGGTTTGTGGGCTGGCGAGCTCGCTGGGGGAGACAGGGGTGGTCTTTGCAGCACTTGTCTCTCTGGCCTTTGCTTCGCTGGCTAGACTCTCATCGCTGGTGGCACAGGGGGATGGGGACTATGACAAGTCTAGGTTACCAGTCCTAGACGACTTGGTCATCGAAGGGAGCACGGCTTGGCTACGGCTAAAGTGGGGAAAATGCCAACAAGACGCAGGCTCAGGGTACTGGGTGCCTATGGTAGCGGTGCCCTCGGCAAAATCGTGCCCGTTACGTAATGCTGAGGCACTGCAAGGTGTGTTGGGCAGAGCAAGCCCTTCTACACCGTTGTTCTCGTTCCCGTTAGGATCAGGGGGGAGACGGGGACGGCTTAGACATTTCTCGATGCGACTAGCTAGGGATTATCTGTCTGCGTTGCTGGTCTCCCTGGGTAGGGGCGAAGAACACTTCACCTTTCATTCGTTGCGTAGGGGAGCGTGTACGCAGGCGTTCGCGGAGGGAGCCGTGGTGAGCGAATTGCAGAAATTGGGGGGATGGCGCAGCGACGCGATTGGGGCTTATTTCCCGGCCTCGCAGGCACGGCTACGCGCAGCGCAGTGTTTGGCGCAGAGAACCAATAAATGTTAGTTCCTTACACTACAGGGAACAGAGGTAACTTGGAGGCTTGAGAGTGGTCCAACTTAGTATGACTATTAAAGTTTTGTTTGCCGCGAGTGAATTTACAAGGGTAATACGGGAGAGTGTTGGTTTTTAGTTGGATACAATGTATCTTTCTTGTGGCACGATTGTAAAGGGAAACAGACCCTGCCTTATTGGATACATTGTATCGATTTGACGCACGAGTAGTGTACTGTTGTTGTTTTGATGATTTTGATACATTGTTGCGAATGGTTACGATACAAGTACTGGTTACGATACGAATAGACGATAAGCTGGTTACGATAAAATACCAAAAGTTGTTTGTATTTTCTAGTTGTTAATAAATATGTTGTCTTCCCGCATTCTAGTGTCGTTTGTTGTCCTTCTCCAATGTTGGTTAGAATGGCGAGTCATTCTCGGGCATTGGGGGGGACAAGGAACGCCCAGGCACACGCTGGGAGAGCGTGGGCCTATCAGCGCAGAGGTGTAAGTGTGCGAGGTGGCTGAGTTGTCAGTCAGGCGGGAGGGGACCAATCAGCGGGCACAACGGCATGCAGCCCGAAGCGTGGGCCTGTCACTCATTCTTGCACCAGCAGGGCAAGCGGGATGCGCGCGTGGCGATTAGAAGCGTGTGTTAGTTTAAGAAATCTAATAGCGATTAACGAAAGTGTGGCGTTGGCCAGCGGAGTTTTGGACGAGTTAGAAGGCGATTCGGCGAGTTTTCCCACCCACCCACCCTTTTTCTTTTTGAGTTGAGGAGCGAGCGGTCCGCGAGTGAATTTACAAGGGTAATACGGGAGAGTGTTGGTTTTTAGTTGGATACAATGTATCTTTCTTGTGGCACGATTGTAAAGGGAAACAGACCCTGCCTTATTGGATACATTGTATCGATTTGACGCACGAGTAGTGTACTGTTGTTGTTTTGATGATTTTGATACATTGTTGCGAATGGTTACGATACAAGTACTGGTTACGATACGAATAGACGATAAGCTGGTTACGATAAAATACCAAAAGTTGTTTGTATTTTCTAGTTGTTAATAAATATGTTGTCTTCCCGCATTCTAGTGTCGTTTGTTGTCCTTCTCCAATGCCAGTAGAATTATCTGCTATGCATGCACACTCTTCGTGCTCAACCTATGTTGATTTACCTTACTCAGACTCTACTTTAATGAGGAGGGGAAGCACGCCTATTCTGTGCTGATGGTCAACAAGGAATAATTGCACCAGAAGATATTATACCTTCTCACGAACCCGACTTCCTGCCAATTCTCACAGAGGAATCCCATTGTCTGGACGCGACTAGCGTAATAAAAGAATGCCCACGTACGTTTAGTGGAAAATAAGAGCGAGCATGCGAACCACACATGAGATAAGTGTACAGAAGGAACAACAATCAAGCATCATCAATCTACGCATACCTATGTACTGTCAAACTGATTTCATCACAGCCATAATCATACTGCTAAGCTATAAGCTATAGTGCAGTGATATTCAAAGCATGCCGTTAATCGATATGGTGCATATGCGTGGCTACCGAATAACATTCTCCATGGTCGCTTTATGCATAGAAAGGTTTTCGGCTTCAAACAACAAATGCTAGCATATGAGAAAACGAAACTAATCCATTCAATAACAATGTCAATGGAAGATCATCATATCTAAGCCTTAATAGCTTCTTAACAAGGAATCTGTTTTTTGCATCGACAATAAAAAAACTTCCTGTTGGACAACTTCATTAGAGGAAAGTAAAATCTAAGATTGTTCGATATGATATGTATAGAAAGTGATTTACATGTACATCTACTGAATACATACTATTGTTTTTAAGAGGAAAGTTGTAGTTCTGCATACGATGGAAGGTATAACAGATGCAATAAAAATCTGTGAGAATCAAAAAGAAACTATTGTGTGATATGAATGATTTCATTTATAGACCTAATACATATTTGCCACATATTACATAAACAAAAATAAACAGAATGTCGCAATCTACCAAAGATTGATGAAGTGGTTGTTGGCAGCCACTTATGACTTTGAATCCAGGGCAGAGCATAACCCTGGAGCTAGCATGGAGACTGCTGATGCACTGTCAAGGGTGCATATGCAGCCCAGGTTTCAAGCCAAGGTAAAAATACTGCTCCACAGCGGGGGACAACTTAACAGGGTTAATAAAACTGACAACAAGTAATCTGTATTTTTATCTATTACCAAGCGTCCGGTTGATTTCAATCATTTTCTCCTAGCTGCTTGCAAGCGTAAGAAATCTGCTTTTAAACAAGGCATGGTTAAAACCATCTTACCCAATTTCAAACCTATCTAGGCTTCTCCAAGTTGTTTCAGCGACTGGCGTTCGGTCCAGATCAGGATTCAGTGCTAACATACATTGAATTTCAGATTGGCTGCTCCAGTAGTTAATTACCTCTCTAGTGTCAAGACTCTTCATCACATGCTGGGTTAGTCAGCACATAATTTGAACTCTTATCAAACTGAGTTGATGTTATAGGCAGTAGAATGATGCTAGTGCCAGTCAGAAGCCTGAAGCAACCAGTCACAGAAAGCATTTTAATCAGTTTGTACAAACTCTATAATGCATTAGGGGAAGAAGGCAATATTTTTAATGTCTATTTTGTCTTCCCTTGCCTTGCGTCAGTCAAATCTGCTGGTCAGCAAGGGCATTTGGGACAACTGGCATATGGTATTATGCAAATGCGATGTGGTAGTGGCGCACCCTGGCTTGTAGCATCTGTTATGTGGCACCAAAACCTTGCATGCCTGGTAATGCCACGGCTTCATCCCAGATCCTGCAGTTCCTGAGAGCCAGATCTGTCCAGTCCCAACTCCAGTCAGATATGCTGCGTGTGCTGCCACCTACACCGCCAAGAGCACCTCTCTTTTTGTTGCCAAGGGTTAGAAATGGTGCCTTTGTCATGCTGACGGGCTAAATCAGCTTTGAGGTGCCTTTCCTGGGGTTTTATGTCTCTTGTTTCACCCTGCATTCCTCCAGAAAGGGGGCGCCACTTTGGCCTTTGCTGAGGGGGGGATTTGGACATGATTAAGTCCCTCGGAACCTGGCGTTTAGATGCAGGATTGAGCTATCCCAGCTTAAACAGTAAATGAATAGAGGCGGCACAGAGGTTAGGTCAAGTAGTGCCTGGGGTTGAGTAGGTAGTAACATACTGGTATTTTCAAATACCTACACTACAGTGCTGACGTTTAATTCCTGCACTAAATGCATGGGCAGCTTGGGCATAATACATGACCTCATGCCCAATTGCCACCCAGTTTCTTGGTCACGGATGCATGGATGACCTCACAAGTGAACCTTATTTATCATTCGCATGCTACTTGGATCAGTGATGTGCTTGGCATATTATTTTGACATGTTTTTCGTTGATAAGTGTGCATTCAGGCACTGGAAGACGTCCGGTCTCTACTGTAAATTTGGTGTGTTTGAGTGAAAATATTGTTTTTATTGCGTATTCTTATTTTATTCATACTGTGTAAACCAACTTGTTAAGTTTTATGATATAAAACAATATTTATGTCCACTTGTCGCTGTCTGTTATTTTTATGGGCTAATGTAATTTCAATGCATAAGCATTCTCGGGCATTGGCCCCAACGGACAGGCAGGTGGCTATGGTATGATGTATTACCTTTGGGAAGTACAGATGGTCGGCACAACGCAGTCAACCTGAACTTTGCCAGCTGTGCAAACGTATTCCGACAGCTTTCATTGGCTGTTTGGGTTGGCTCAGCGCTGCGCAGGGGCTGGGGTTCATTGAACCTGAGATAGCCCTCTCCACACCGCCCACCTTTAACGAAGCCTTACTTCATTCTGCCCGGCAACTTCACTAGAGTGTGACAAGCGCTCCCACTTTTTCCCACACACACTCTGCATTAATGGTAGTTAAAAGTTCTTTAATTAGACTAGTCTAGGTAGGGGGTGTTTTAGTCAGTCTAGGTAGGGGGTGTTTTAGTCAAAATACTTTAAAAACAAGCTGTTTAAACAAATTGTTTAAACACAGGTTTTATTGCGTATTCTCATCTATTCATATTGTGTAAACCAACAAATGTTTTCTGATATTAAACTATTTAATTCCACTTGTTTTAGGGGCTAATGCTATCACAATACACCACGAATACTGTTGTCCATGCATGTTACGTTTGATATTGCAACTACAACTCTTCAAGGCCAAACGTCCTCGTTGATACGTTCCCTCTGAGAAAATGATCACCCTCTGTGGTATAAACCACAGACTTCTCAAGTTTCCTCTCGTTTCTATATCTATATTAGAAATGGAGATCGCGGGAATTGAGAACCAAATGAGATATCAACCCCATGACTGTAATGTCACACACAAGCGTCTCTTGTTGCGCTGGAACACCGAATCTGTTCATTCATCATACAAAACGAATAAAACAGTGGAAATTCTATATACGGCTTTATTTGGAGTGCTGAAAATTTTGCTTTACAGCCCTGCTGGAGGTTATTTGTGCTACTTTAGATTCTCGCATTGAAAAACTCAAATACAAGCAGGATATTTATTTGAAGGTTGTTATTTCGGCGCAAATATTGGGGAGCGCAAAAATAAAGAAAAATAAAATGCCTGTAAAAGATACCAGCTGTACAGTACATGTACATATATCCAGGCAAATGTGTTTTACCATATCATGTTTCTTAATATTCATTAATCTATGGATTAGGCATCAACACAATTATCTTTGCTTTGGGGTATGAGGATTACAGGACACGTGTACCATATTCCTACATATTCCACACACATTTTACCTTATCTATAACCGTTTTTTATTTTGAGCTTATTAGCCATTTGTGTTGAGAATATAATGAGAAATTGATGGCAAAATAGCGCGATACAACAGATTAAATATAGTGATTAGCTAAATTAAACGACTTCACACAAAGGAAGTACCGATTGATAATTTAAGAATGAATAATGGCGCAGTGTTACATTGAAAGTAATGGGTATCAGAACATATATACGGTTCTCGCTAGAAATTCAAAGAAATGCTGTACATCAAACTGACTGGGCACCCCTGAATTACAAGTGCTGAACATGTACCGCCATATTCCTAACGTAAGAGCAATTTGGCGTTGCTTTAAGAGAGGCATGGAATTATTTAACAATGCCTGTATGAGTTATGACTCATGTGGGGGAGGCTTTCATGTATAATTCCTGAAAGCGGAGTTGTTTTGTTGCCCTTGTTCAGCATCTCATAAGGGACTACTGCAGCTTTTCGAACGCACAGCTGCAATGCAATGGGCTCTACACCCATGATATATAGCTCTACAAATATTACTACCAGTCAATTGGAAACTGATATGGAATGGCTTTAGAAGTGCCAGTAGTGGCAATGGAGCATGCGACTGTGAATCAATCAATCAAGGTACTGAATCATGCGAGCTCAATCAATCAAGGTACTGAGTCATGCGAGCTGCGAGCAGCTATACATTGTATAGGCATGTCATGCATATAGCTAACGTATATCTTATCATCAGCTATACAGACACAGATGCATGCACTTAACTGCCAAGCACTTATAATGGGATCATAGCAAACTTCGCTTAGTACATAGATTATTAAATATTTCCATTTATCATGCAGGATAGATTTTGATTAAACGTTATCATTAGGAGGTCTTTAAATCATAGAATTATACTAGAGTGTTTCGCTGCTCATGTTAGTAAAACAACCCATTCCTAGCTGTATATGTACAAAGATAAAAGGTGAACAGATTTTATGGTGTCAATGTTTTGTTTTTGTATGTCATGCATTTTATTTTCACTTTGGACAAAATTATGTCTCATGAACGTTTCTCTATTTTGATTTATTTTAGAACCCTTCTCTTAACACAATTAAGTAGTTTTTTTGCTCACTTGACTCAGATGATGCCATGTTGCATCGCCAGTCTTCTATCGATATATCAGAAGGCAGTAGAAACCAATTACGAGCCTTCATAAGCAAATAGAAAAATCCAATTTATGAAAATCCTCTTACTGAAAACCTTAGTTGCATGAAAATATTATCCTCCGCATCTGTCAAATTCGTAATTTTCAAAATCCAAATCCAATCATAAACTTACACAACAATATTGCATCATATATTGAATATTGTATTTTTCATCTTTGATATTTACTGTTTTGACTAGTTCAGCTGACTGATGGGTAATTTCTGTGATAGAAATTACGATGCATATTGTTCTTGTGTTGATTTAGGGGTGTTTAAGACATACCTCACGTGTGCATTTACTAGGGCATTCAACAGGGGGACAGTAACATCTAAAAATCTTCCAATTTTTATTTCGAATTTAGAAAACATATATAATGTTTGATTAAATTCTAACTTTGTGGTATTTCTTAAATGGTCTTTCAATTTAGGTTTGAAGTTTGCAAATTTAATACCACTTTGGCGCCACCTATATGGGCGGCATGACTGGTGATCACCCTTTCATTTTTAGATTTTCAAAGGGGATCTGACAATGATAGCTTATGCTAAGTTTAATGGATTTCTAACGGTTGGATATTCATCAAATGGACTTTAAGTTTAGAGATTTACTGTCACCTTATGGAATATCCTATTATGCCTTTAAATAGAGCTCCAATGCTGCAGGCGTGTTTCAGACAGGAACGTTACCATTTTTTATCTCAAATTGCACACATATCTACAGTCGGATCTTTCTTTCGATATAACAAAGATATAAAAAGATTCTTACTCTAGCTAATACATATAAATGCACATTGAAATAATGCTATTTCGCACCAAGCTTGTGAGGAAATTACCAGTGACTTAGGGTTAGGCGGTGGTTTTTACCGGGTACTCTGCAATATGGCAGAAAAAGTGACGATAACACGAAATTCTCAATTGTGAATCCACACCAAATTATGTAATTCTTCGAATTTCTTTATAAAGTTGCTGTGCACATCTTTATTATTCTGTCATAATTTTATCATTGCATGGATTGGCTTCACTCTACTATTCCTCCATCTTGAAGGCTTGCAATTCTTCGAGTGACAGGGGTTAACTATACGAGTGCCTGTACATCTTCACTTGGCGAAGTAGATTGATCTTTTCCGGATGTTTCAGTATAACCAGATTCAGACCTGATGAGGTGGCTTGTTTCCGTCATTCGGGCTGCAAAGGTCGGCTTTTTCTATGCGCATAGTATAAGCTGATAGGGCGACTCGCTGAACCTTGGAATTAAATTGCTGGCAGACTCGACACGCCCATAGCAAAAGACATCTTAAACCTCCATGGAACAGTTGTTCTCTCTTAGAGCTGAACATCTGCGAGACCGGAAGAGACATGAGAGGTTCAACGCCCGCTATGTTTACCAGTAAACGAAAAACATGGAAAAACATGAATGGCACGAGTATGGATAATTCCTTTCAAGTTCGTACACATCCCTGTATATGTAAAGAAACTATTTTTTGAATTTTGAATCTATGTCTTCTCACTGCTACACCTAGATTGCATATCTAATAGTTTGATGTGTTTTTATTTATTATAAACCATCATTATGATATATATATATATATATATACATGTAGATGAAAACTAAGGGTATGACGTCAACACACTATTTGCCTTGATAAAAGACTTTAAGCCACGAATGGCAGTAGAATCCAATGCTTATAGCATACTCAATTTGGATTTTTGTTGTTCGTCACTTTTTAGCCTTATTGCGGCTAAGTCGTGACTAAATAGTTGTAACTGGTGGAGGAGACTTGAGTATCCAGCGAAAAACGCCGCCTAACCCCAAGCCACTGGCAACTTTCTCACTTGCTCCGGATGAGATTCGAACCCGGACAGTGGGTGGTGAGAGGCAGCTAGCAGTCAGTGGCAACGTCTTAGACCACACGGCCATCAGGGACGGCACCTAATCAATTACACCAATATAGGAATGCGCATATCTGGGTGGTACTGTATTAGTCATATATCCAGCCTAATCCTACAATCTTTTGGATAAACATACCATTACTGAGTTGGAGAGGAAGAATAATAAAATGTAAGCACAGTGAGAGAAATTAGATTGAAACAGAGCTCTATCATAACACTGAGTTAAAAACCTTCCAATTTATTTTTAATTAAGTACGGTTAAGCTATGTATCATTAGTTAACAACATTGATTGCAGTTACACTAGTTTTGTCAAATTTAAAGCGGTACATAACAGGATTATTGAAAAAATGAAGATTGCTGACCAAGACAATTGTCTAAAATGCAATCACTCTCCCCAAAATTCAATACACACATATTGAATGTAAAAAATTAGCTATTGCATGGAGAGAACTGGAACTACATGTACGGTTAAAACATATTCAAAACACAATATCAAGGTATCAGGTGGTGCAAAGGTTATTGGAATACCTCCGATGAAACTGAGTAATAAGAATATCTGTCATGACAATAAGATATATTATTTGTCAAAATATGGAAAATGGACGAAAACTTCATTTGATAGACATTAATCGAAATGGGCATTGAGTGTTATGCAGGTATAGAAAATAGATTATGTAAACTTGAATGGAAATGGAATACTACAGTGCAGACATTTAATTCCTGCCCCAGTCGACTGGACGTCTACCAGTGTCTGGTTGTACGAAAACCCACAGATAAAATGTTTAAAATATGTTAAGCCCACCAATGTAACCTGCGAATCAAAGCTACGTTCGGTTGTGAGGTCTTCCATGCATCCTTGGCCTGGAGACGGGGTGGCAATAGGAAGTGCGGTCAAGTTTTATACCCAGGCTGCACACACATTTAGTGCAGGAATTAAATGTCGGCACTGTAAATAGCCTAATCCTACCTATTTGGAGGAAAGTTAGAGTTGTGCTGTTGCTGCTGCCTGCCAGATGAGGAACTTAATGAAAAAGCACTCTGCCAACCTATCACAAGCCCTTATCCTCTTACCAGCAGAGTGGCTAGACAGTGCGATATAATACACCTCTTATCCTATTAGCATCGTATTATTCCAGCGCCACGAGCAAGATAATCGCATAGCGGATCCATTGTTATGTAGCCAATTAGTTCTACAAAGCATATGATCGATCACGAACATTTTAATTAGCTAGTCATAGTACACGAAAACATGAGTACGGTGAAAGTTAAAGCAGTAAAACCCATTAGAGTCACTTTCGGATACAAACTGGCTTTTTTGCATTTTTAATGGTGTTTATTTGGTTTCATCGATGTATACTGTTAGGTGATGTGATAAACAGTTGCGCTAAAAAATTGTTGCCACCAACCTCCTTGGCGTAATCTTCAGATTTCTATCATATAGACATCCTATAAACAAGTCTCTGTCTCTTAAAAACTTAAACTAAGGAGGCACACTAGCCGTTCCTTATCGACTACTAAGTTGTTCGTCTATTCATCATCGGGGTATCCAAGCTGGTGTTTAGCCCTTCTAATGCTGAGGCTACTTTTCGTCCAAAGCACAAGGATGCAAAGATCTTGCAAAAATAATCTAAAGCCTTTCATGTTGGTATTTATTTGATAGCTCTCACAGAGTACTCTACGATAAGTACCCATGTGTCAGGGTTTCGGTCATTTTTCAGTTGTTGTTTTTTGCATCACTTTATACTGGCCAAATTAGCCACCAGCAGCATAAGGGTTAAACTAAGGAGATTCGATACTCAAACGTTATCTAGAACCTAGTTGTTCGTCTATTCATGGTTATCTAAGCTGATGTTTAAACAATAACCTAAAAGCTTGAAATTGTTTACTTAACTTTCGCCTACTGAATATTGCACCATCAT
Source organism: Maea johnstoni (assembly GCA_963942565.1). NCBI lineage: Eukaryota > Metazoa > Annelida > Polychaeta > Spionida > Magelonidae > Maea > Maea johnstoni. The sequence continues at coordinate 39,927,389 of OZ012684.1, forward strand.
CGCAATCTGACATATCTCAAAGATCAATCACCATAAAAGTGTATTTAATTTCTCATTCAGACCTATGAACAAAGTATATTTTACTGTTTTCTGTCACAATACAACACTTACCTAGTGAAAGAAAGGTGCGATTAGTCCCTGGGTAGAATATCAAATTAAATATGGATCTTAATATGGCGGCTTTATGTGATAGGACACTAGTGTAATCGACAGTGATATGTTGCTTTTTGTCATCATCTAGATGTTTTAGCAGAATATTTGTGAAACTCTGACGCCCTAATACATGTCTGTTATGATATTTATCACCTGCTCTCCTGAGATTCTCGATTTTGATTGTTCAGACGTGGAGCTGTTCACGCTCTATAGATCTATTATAGAACTTCTAAAATTCAATATTTATTTACCACTTGGTCTACCAAGATAATATTAGTTAATTCCTAGTTGTGAAAATGGTATACAGCAGCAGGATGTCTGCAAGAAGCCAGCGATATCCCACGAGGCCGTAAGGCTGAGTGCGATATCGCTGGCTGAACACACACATCGGCCATATACCAGTTTCACAGCGTAACTAGTATTATTCAGCATACCCTTTACTCTTACACTCATACATCTTCATGTACATCTATTTACGCAGCACTCTCGCCCAATTTGCTTCGTTATGATCCACCTATGACCGATATTGATACAATTTATACGCATTTTTGATAGAACAGATCATGCTTAATTCGTAATAGTTTGGTGCATACAAATTGCAAATCGCGTTAGAGTAAATTGATGTTATTCTGCGTTTCTTTTCAGTATGAGTAATATTACAAGAACATAGTAAACTTAGCATTATGCAGTAATTGGATCAGAGACACTAGCTTGTATTTACAGTGTATACTATAAATCATTCAATCAGATATGATAATAAATCGTGGTGTTACATGAGCATGTCCGTTTCTAGTTATATTACCGTGCAATCAAGCTGCATTTTTGGCTGTATTATATTTTCAAGGAACATGTTTTAAATTCTTTACAAATGAAATATGATAAAAATTCGATAGTGGCAGCTAAAACAATACCAATTATCTGAAGAAAATGCTGTGCAGTTCGGAGAGTTTTATACATTTGCCACAATTTGAATGACAGCTAAAGGAGAAGAAAATAGTTTGTTTGCCATTCTACTCTACCTTACGGAAGTACTTGTTTGTCATTTTACATGTTTTCGTGGCTAGTCACGTCAGTTTCTAACTAATTTGTCAATATATGATAACATAAACGGGTCTATTATAGTCACAGTTGAATGTTTGACCAATTTAACTCACTCACATTCTAACCATAGGACAACGACACACTAACTAGATAAGTCGTTTTATCAACGTAATATATTCTCTTAAGAGAAAATGATTATCAGAACGACGTCACAAAACGGCCATTTTGAAATGATTGGCCCTACATGTTTATGCAACTGATTGTATGGTAGTGAAAGTGATATATGGTCCCTTTTTTTCAAACACAGCGGTTTGAAAATCCTCGATTTATACTTCTATACACGTATCTTTCATTTTTTCTACAGCATAATATATTCAATGAAAAATGACCAAGCTTGAAATAGAACACAATGAAATTGAAGTTAATATTAAGACCTACATTACGACTTTTGAAAAATATTTAATAAAGTGATATTCAGACTCTCAACACTATTTTTACTTATTAGCCTCAGTCTCTATATAGAGTTACAGAACAAAGATTATCTAAGTGGTTAACATCATCGCCCTATGCGCTCGTGCGGCTAGTAGTAATAGGCTGGAATGTTAACAATTTGATGGCATCTCAAACTATTGGCCATGTTCCGAGAACCCACAGAGGGGTTCTTGGCAAAATATGAAAGAGGATGAATCAAATTAGCAGATCTTGTTGATTGTCCTACTGTCTTTTATTCTAAGCTAAACTTTGAGAGGCCAGTTGTTGATGATATATGATATACAATAGGTTAGCAACAATTTAAGCTAATGTTTAATTTCAACCACAGGCACCTATTGCACATACCTTTAGGCAGGTGGGATTCCAAACCACATTTTAGCATGGAAATTCCGAAGGGAAAATCATGTGCGCGATATATTGAGCGTATCTGCATTTCGAGGCTGCCGCCACTATTGAGAGCAGATGAAGCGAATGATTAAGCCTATTAATTCTCAAACCTATCCGTCAACAGCCCTATTGTCCCTTTAGTACAAAACAAGTAATGTAGAAAATGCGTTTTTCAGCATCTGCCCTGTTACTATAACCAGGTTTACTGGCTGTTTATTCGACATTTTTCATCAGTGACTATTGGGGTTAGGCGGTGGTTTTCGCCGGGTACTCCGGTTTCCCCCACCAGTCTCAACTGGCTAGTTACGACTTATCCGTAATATGACAGAACACATGGCGAAAAACAAAATTCCAAATTTAACATTTCCAGCAGGCTTTTGGCACAATCCAAGCAGTGAACATTTGCCAATATCACAAACAGTTTGTGTTTTCCCCAGACTAGTGTTGTTTTCTTCGGATCAAAGGGTTATACTGGGAGACAAGGCACCTGCTGCTCTGGTGCCCTGTCCAGACTGACTAAACGAGAAGCACGTGTGTGTACATATATCCTGCGCTCTGGCGCTCGGCCGCTGTTTGTTCAATGGGCCCCTAACAGCCTGATTGGCAAATACTTTGTCCTGTCCTAAGGGGGCAAGGCAGAGAGTGGAGTGCTCTGAACATGCTGGAGAGTTGTCCCTTACCATACATGCCAGAGGGCTCTCTATCTCTATGGAATGTGTCTTGACCTTTTTGCAGAATCTGATGTAATTTGCAATATTGTTCTGTTAGTTTATGATGAGTAATATTCTCAATATCGTTATGAGAAAAAAATTCTGCATCAGTCACATATCTCTCTGCTCTTTGCGAGATATATTCAATACTCCATTTTACTTGTACATTTTATACATTTTTAAAGATATTAAACATGTGTTCTTTACTATGTTTTTATCTTATGAGAAACTTTTGTAATGTGCGGACAGTATCGTTGAATGAGTGAATGGCCCATATAATAGGGATACGCTTATTTAATGTAATCATATGATAAGCCCTGAGACCAAGGGAAAAGGGTCCTCACCCCTCAAATATATAGCAGGTTTTCTCATCATATACTCCCATGTCCCTTTAAACGTCCGACATGCCAAGAATACGATGCACTAGTTGAATGACTAAAAGTAGGTCATTAAAAATTGCGTCACGAAATGGGCGTTTTTGATTGGTTAAAAATTCTTCTCTCTTTCTTCTCTGTTAATTCGTTTAGACTTAGACGAGAGCAATCAATGTGTCACTGTCGATCAATGAAAAGGCTTTTTACTCTTCCGAGTCTCACTGCTTTTATGGTTATTGGTCTTGAGAACCAATTCTAGCAATCATGTTCAGAGACGTTGCAATGAATCTTAAATGTGCAGACTGTTATAATTATTCAGAATATCAGTGCTTATACTGAATATCAGTCTGGAGAACATATTTGGCACTAATATACAAGGACGTTGTAATGAATGTTAAATGTGGAGACGGTTTTGACTATCCAGACTATAAGTGCTTATAGGATGAGTAGAACTAGTGTGGTAAACTTTTTTGTCACTCGTACGAAACAAACGTTGTAAAGTTAAATGAACTGTTTATTCAGAGTGTATATTGGATAAAGTAGCGCGGCTCAATGAGTCGAAATGGCTCTTTCACTAATGTCAGGGTTCCCTCATTTATCAATGACCTTTTAGTAGAATACTCTCGGAGTGGTTAATGTTCTGGGATCATGAAACCTGATTTCCTGGCCAGCAGGCGGTTCTGACCATCTGGTAGCTGTTAATCCCGACATGGAAACTATTCTATGGAGAAATACGTCCCGGCAGGTGCACTTAATGGAATGTTTTTGGAAGGAATGAAGCAGAAATTGCCATTAAAAAGAGTAAATGTGGTTTAAGTGTAGGCAAAGCCACCATTGGTAAGATAGAGACACAGCATGGATGCATGGATATATTGTATAGTCCTTATATATGAGAGTCAACCTTTAAGATGAAATAATCATTTCATGGATGTCGGCTCTCTCTCTCTCTCTCTCTCTCTCTCTCTCTCTCTCTCTCTCTCTCTCTCTCTCTACATGTATAATTGTATATATACACATATATATATATATACATATATATATATATATATATTTTTTTATATATATATGTATATATATAAACATATATATATATATATATATATATATATATATACAGTATATATATATATATATATATATATGCATTTCTATATATATATATATATATATATATGTATATATATAAATATATATATATATATATAGGTTTTTACATCTACATTCTGGAGTCCAACAGAACATAAGTTGTTTACCTTGCTATGTCTTCACCCCTCAAATGTTATTTACCTAAAAAACTAGGGCCTGTCACATTATACATTTGCCCTATGCTTAGTCATGGCAACAATTCTTATGGGATGTAAACAAGCGCAAGCCAAGGCAGCTTGTAGCACACGGACCACTAGTGATAATGATGCAACACACCCATCCCATCCACCATTTGCTGTTAACCACTTGACGCTTAAGTTACAACATTTCTACTGGAATAAGTACAGCATACACTTTAAGGTGTGTATAGGGAGTTGTAAATCTCTTATGGAGAAATGTATGTGTTTTTGAGTTTTTTGATATTTGAGGTATGATTTTGGGGATAGGAACAGGGATGTGCAGACAAAATTTCAATCTTGAGATGATTGCGTGTTTTCCTTATACGGTCACCAATTTGAATGACAGTGTGTTTTATCAATCTTGCTTTAGATGCTTTTGAAATATCCTCTTCACGTTATTTTCATCTCTTTTTTCAAAAGATGTGTTAGTTTTAACATTGCCCAGGCTATATAAAGTTAACCTCATTATTACATTAGTACATTCAATCTTCCTATGAAATACTTGATTGAAATGGGATGTGACGTGTCAAAGATATACGACCACCAGCCTACCTCTTTCTAGATCTCATTAGGTGTCAAATAGGCCAGAGGGCTGGATAAACGTACGTGTGGCAGCCACTGACATGCTGTGATGCCTTCCTTGGTTGAATTACAGGGAAGCAATCTGATCAAATTAGCGGATCAGATAAGATCTCCCCTTTCGCGCCTGTACACTTCTCAGTAAACATTTATCAATTATAAACTTCCAGCTTTGACCTTTAGAGAAGGCCTCAAATAACCCCCAAGCCAAACCAACGATAAAACACAAAAAGCTGTATTAAACACGTTTAAGCATTGGTTAACCTCCATAATGTTATCCGTAATACAAGTTTATTTCAAAGGTCTTGACTTTGGCTATATATATTATATGATTGTACTTTTCAACAGAAGTATTTTCTCATGATTTGCTTGATTGACATTTGCACATATATTTATTTGAATAATATGGTAACCTACTAGTACTAGTATATGATTTCAAAAGCTCTGATTGTTACCGTAACCATATTCGTATAGATATGTATGGTTATCCTAATGATTCCTTTCATCTTACTTAATCATACCCAATTTTAATTGAATATTAAGCCGCACAGTAGGAGCATTGTTACTGTCCCCAACTTTTAGGTGTTCTACGAAAAGAAATACTAGTATTTTTATAGGAACAGATGAAAAAGTATGTGTAGTGCTAGGAACAATAATCGGTGTTTTTTTGTCGGGGGAGGGCAATTAATCATAGTTTTTATTGTCCTGCCCATGGTAAATAAGCCTTAGAGTGAAACATGAAAATAGTCATTTTCGTCTTAATGCAATTGAAAAATGTGCGTTTAAAATAAATTCAAATTATAAAAAAACTCGTATTTTCTCGTCTCCTTAGTGCTCTCTTCTTACGCTTTTCGTTCCCGAGACGATTATGGTTAAAGAGGGTCTTCCTTAATTGAAAAAACTACAGGCGGGTGCCAAGGCACCTTTTAGGTCGCATCAGTATCATGGGTATGATTTTGAAAAGTTTTGAAATAAAATACATACACCTACATTCAGATATAGTTTGTCAAATATATGCATGTCCTACCCAAATCCATTGAATGTAATTTCTATTATATTGAGGGACAACATTTAAAAAAAAATAGTTGAATTTAACCGGGGGACAACATATTGAGGGAGAACCAAATACATGTATACTGGTATTTTTTGTCTGTATGGCCAAGTGGCCTAGGGACAAAAATGTTCAGGGGAGGGGGCATTCTATCCCATTATACCAGAACTAGTACCCCGTTAATTAGCCAACAAAATAAAGGTCACTTTTGCAACTCAAAATTCATTTCCGGTAAAACAACACGAGTTATTGCCAAAACGTGATTGTGCCAATTCCAATTCTGACTTCAGTCAATATATCCTCGCAGCAAGGCCGCCAACTCACCTTTCTCCCCCAGTTCTGTGGAATCGTACGAGTCTATTTCTGCCTTTTCACCTTGGAAGAATGTTAGCTGTCAGAAAGAAAAATCACTCATGTCGGCGGTCGTTCACCACGAGCGCTGTTTAAAGGGCAGGTAGGTATACTGATTGCCCCTAAGGAGGACACCTGGACTTAAGTGGCATGGCTCTCCTCTTTGATTATACCTGATAGCTCACACACCTGTGCCACGTACGCTAGGTGGGAAATATATATTTATCCACAATGATCGAGCACCAGTTTCTGCTTTCTGATATGATACAAAACATTTATTCCTGCTGCTGCTTTCGATTGTAACGCCAAACATTCTCCTTTAGAATCATCTAGATTCGATTGATTATCTGGAAAATTTCTCCATGACTAAATGATAGTTAAAGGTAAATTGCTACATGCAGTTATACTGATTACCTTGTTAGGGATTCCCTTGAATATATCATAGTAACTATAAACAGCTTGACAATTTTGATGAGATCTTTCAAGTAATAGCATAGCTGGAAAAGTATTTTGTAGGATAAGTGTCCCTAAAATCTTATACCCTTTGCGCTTTGTATCTACATTATGAATCTAATATATTCTTTTAAATCGAACCCTTATATTGACCCATTATTATTTTCCTTTGGGAGATACAGATATAATTATCTGTAGTCATTGATATACTTCATTAACTCTACCTGTATCCACATCACAAGCAATGTGTAATTGGTATAGGCTAAATAGCCATATAATAGCAGGATAGAGGAAGACAAACGCTCAAGAAATAGCTCCTAAGCCTTCTTAAAATGGAAGATCAAATGATCCAAATATTGGAACGTACGTGAATGGCGTCTGAGGTCTTTTGTTGTTGAGGTTATGTCAACTGGTATTAGTCAAGACATGCGTATTACTTAGAAGTACGCTGATATATGTCATTAGTTTAGTTAAAGGGGAACTTGGGGAAGAGCAAATCATAGGTTTATATGACAGTTCATGAACATAGCTCAACATCTGTCATATACTGGGAAGCCCTAGAGCTCCACACAAAGAGAAATTGCAATTAGGCCTCAGCCATTGTGAAGCTAGGTCATAACTCACTGCTGTGATCAGCGGCATTGGGTGGCAAAGGAGCTTAGTGGTGTATAAGATAAGCACAGAGGTAGGGGACAGGAAGTGATCTCTGCCACCCAATTGAAAAGCATGGCCGCAGCGAGTTGCTGCCGGGGGCTGGGCAGGATGATGGCAATATGCTAAAATCTCCCCTCATGGGATCACTGACAGAAAAAGAAGGGCAGCATCCTGTTCTTGAAGTGTATTACTTTCATATAAACTGATATGTATGTGAGCCTTTAAAGCCCCTTTAAGGGTCTTTAAGCTCCACCTTTAAGTGTACGACTGTAAGGGGATGTACAGTACATTAGAAAGTGCACGGATGACGATGAATGCAATTCTAAGGCAAAGAATATATGTTTTTACCTATATACTCAGACTTGCATCTAACAGTTTACACAGTAAGTCAAGCTATTTTGGTCGTAGCTGTTCACAAGTACTTTCAGACACTAGTGCTCAGCCACAAAATGCTGCAGTAACTTTGGGACAGAGCAGATGATGTTATTTATAGGCAGGCAAGGCTATGAAGATGGCATTTTTTCTTTTACTGGTGGAACTTAAGCGGTGAAATGGGTTTAAAGTCTCTCCAAGCGGCAACTTGCTATGCTGAGCATGTTTTTGTGTTGACATCGTAACGCGGTACAGGATTATCACATAAAGTAAAGAAGTGTTCTGTTTTTCATTACCATTATCTTTATGATGCCTCCGACACCATTAGGCAATAAACGTGTCTTTCATAGACTTTCCAACTTCGGCCATTTATCCACTAACTAGATAAAAAATTATCACATTCATGCATCTTTAGTACTAGTGTATTTACTAAATCATTGCTATAACACACACACACACACACACATATATATATATATATATATATATATATATATATATATATATATATATATATATATATATATATATATATATATATATGTACATATATATATATATATATATATATATATATATATATATATATATATATATATATATATATATATATATATATATATATATATATATATATATATATATATATATATATATATATATATATATATATATATATTCATCCATCCATCCATCTATATATATATATATATATATATATATATATATATATATATATATATATATATATATATATATATATATATATATATATATATATATATATATATATATATATATATATATATATTCATCCATCCATCCATCCGTCCATCCATCCATCCATCTATATATATATATATATATATATATATATATATATATATATATATATATATATATATATATATATATATATATATATATATATATATATATATATATATATATATATATATATATATATATATATATATATATATACATATATATATATATATAAATGATATCTGAATCAAACTAAAGATCGTAATACCCATAAATGTCAGGGGTATCTCAACGATAGTGAAACGTGATACACTGATATGCATTACCGTATCACCATGACTGTTTCAATTCCTTTCATGATCAAACTTTTTCCCTATTATGGTAGAGGCCATACTCGGAATACATATTAATTAGAGTAGGTTGCGGCAGATGTTTGGCAACAGAAAGCTGATGATGAATGGGTTCTATTGGGTCCAAGCAGAGCAATGCCCCACGTGGCTTGCGAATCAAAGCTGCCTTCAGTTGTGAGGTCATATATGCATTAATGTAAAGTAAACCTGGTGGCAATCAGGCGTGCGGCCGTGTATTATGCCCTGACTGGCCACGCAATTAGTGCAGGAACTAAATCTCGGCACTGTATGCAGCACAGTGAAAGTTTGGATGATAAACCTAAGTCTGCACTCACGGTACAGGCTACGCAGCCGTCCCTTGCCCCAGATAACAACAACAGATTGATGCATTGATGACTTGCAAAGCAGACATTTATAACCCTGTTAATGCTACCTCAGAAGACCTCATGTGCCACATCAGCCTTCAGTTGACATCAACCAGAGACACAATATGAGCACTGACCAGCTAAATATATTCGATATGTTCATGATTTTAATCAATTAGATTAAGAGAAACATGTCCTGCATAGTGGATATACATAGTCCAGATTTGTCGAACGTATATTGATTTATAATCTTATCTTTTCTGAATAAATATTGGATAACTGTTCAGCTGTTACATTTTCATCTCTGGTCTCGAGATAATTGACAAGACAAGATAAGCAGATTCATCTCTACTTCAAAATTGCAAATATAGATGTGTGTGATATATCTACAGTTTAGGATATGATCGAAAGCATTATGTTAACAAAGACTTAAATCTACTTGATATTCTGAGAAAATGTGTATTAGAGAATACAATATAATGATGTGAACATAACCAATATTGTGTCATGATGGAAAACAATATATATATATATATATATATATATATATATATATATATATATATATATATATATATATATATATATATATATATATATATATATATATATATATATATATATATATATGTATATATATATATATATGTATATATATATATATATATATATATATATATATATATATATGTATGTATGTATGTATATATATATATATATATATTTATATATATATATATATATATATATATATATATATATATATATATATATATATATATATATATATATATATACGTACGTGTCTGCACTCATGGAGACAGGACTGTATGCACATATATCCTGTTGATATATCCAGAATATGCGAATATGCTCCACAAATCATTTCACAGGAGATTTTGTTTGCAAATAGTGTGTCTTCGTTGAGCGTGTAATGATTTTCATAATGATGCTTCATAGAAAGAGCTTAAACTTAAGTAGAGGTCGTAAAGACTGTCAACCAAATATGCATTGATGATTGCAGTTGACAGGTAAGTACTTATTGGTATGGAAATCATATTATATCAACTACATTGAACCCTTCCGTGTTTTTATCGCTGAGCATAATCTCACAATGAAGTAAAGTACGACACTGCGTCTTCTCTGATAATGTACATGTACAATGTGTGATATTTCCATACGCATATGATTAAATGAGGTAAAACGTCTTCCCTTGAGGCCTTTATTGCTATTAACTTGATTAACAACGAGATGAGTGGAATAATGATCATGACAGTCTACTTAAGCTAAGAGGATTAAAGTGATTATTATGGACCCAGGCGCCATATTGTCGCGTTATATTCTTTTGGCGTTAGCCCCTTATAACGCTGAATAATTTATTCATTTTGACACCGAAACGTATATTTATAACACCTGTTTTTTTTATTGTTAGACCATTAATCATATTTGTTGACATCTATTATCCCTAACAAAATAGAAAGGCTCTCTGCAACATTACCGTATTACTAAAAACATATTTTGCAATGGGATAGCATAGATGTACATCAATGTAAGCGATACGCTCGTTTTCCAATTGACATGTGTATTTTTGAATTAGATTAATCAATATCTCAAAGATGAAAAGAATAAAAGGAAATCTTTCAAACAATTGGAAATGACATGTGGGTTTATATTGGTGACGAGAATGCATATATAACCACTTTAGCAAGTAAAAGTGAATGGCCAATACAAAATGACGTTATCGTTTCTATACCTACTATATTTTATTGTACCCGAGATTCATGGGTTAAATCATATGGCCTTTTTCTAGTTCAGGTTATCTTCTATGTTAACCGATAGCGCATGTATACATGTCATTTGTTCCCTACTACTGTTATTAGTTATCCCCTATAGTACAGTCTTTATTGGATTGCCAAGCTGTCGTCGGACAACGTCAAGCCTCCCCAAAGGGACGTTGCCACTGACTGCTAGCTGTCTCCCCACTATCTGGGTTCGAATCACGGCCGGGGCATGTGAGAAGGTTGCCAGTGACCCGCCGTTAGGGGATAGTTTTTGTCGTGTAGTCCGGTTCCCTCCACTGATTACAACTGGCTTAAGTCACGAAAATTACAAATTCGTATTTAGTCAAATGTCAAAGAGGTATATAACTACTTAGTCTACAAGATATCATGCTACGCGGAAAACACTATGAAAATCAAAATCCATTGCTCCACGTATTGTAACCGTATTCATCCCATGAGCATTAACAGAGGAGAGATTGAAACAACTTCCTGTATTTACCACATTTAATGCTCCTTTAAAATTGCCCTAAGAGTAACGAAAACATTGTGTTTTAAGATGTCATAGTTGACAATAGGTTAGATTCCATACACATATAGTACAGCGCCTTCATGTTCAACCAATATTTTGGAGCACCTATGAGACCAAATATAAAATGTACCTATCAGTGTCATATGCTGCTTAAATCGGAACACGTTGCGGATTTTCTAATTTGGACCACAACTCCACGGATATTATGTATGGGAACTGATTATAAATCATCATAACCAGTATAACAAATCATTATATATTGATAACATGATAATATAATATAATATCAATATAAGTATCAACATTACAATATATTGATAATAAATGAAAGAGGAATTTCGCAATATCCTTTAGGGCTTATTGATTAACTTTGATAACCGTAAGTTCCTTGTTGTTTCTCTTTAACTGAATAACAAAGTCATGGTTCTGGCATATTTTGTCAAGAGAGCCATAACATACATAAAACAACGGAATATGATCAGAGTCATAACATACAAGAGACAACGGAATATAAAAAAATGTCTATTTGTTATTGTAGAACGAGTCTAACTCATATTTTTGCAGATTGCTCATGGGTATGTCTGCAATCAACATACGTTGTAAATAAATCCCTTATTTCCCTTCCCGGTGGAATTGACATTAGATGATTTGCAAATGGAAATGCCACAGTGGCAGATGTGGCCTAGGGCATCAAAGATAGCGCAGTGGGAAAACAATGGCACAATTGTGTGGAAATCAATATGCTATTTGCCCATTGCTGAGATAATCGAAATGACAGATTATTTTTATCTCCACCTGACTGCGACGTAAATAGGATCGCAACAGAAGTGCATTAATAGTTTTTGAATAACATTGCCGGGCTCTTTAGTGTCAGATCTATTTTTCGTTTGGTACTATTTTTCAGTTATATTTTTCTATTGTCAGAGTATACATGTACATGTACGTTCATTAGGAGTCTACTTTCGAAAAGCCACTACTTTAAAACTGAACGTAATATTAAGCATTGTTTTTGTGTTGTTTTGGTCAAGCATCTTGATAGCCAACTTCTTAGGTTGATATCTTCACTCTTTATGCAGGTCTCATCTAAAACCATTAGTGTGCATATATTGAGTACTGTGAGTACGTCTGTGATATACAACAATGTCCAAATTTTGACAATTTACGCAGATTACCAGTCATACAACCATTAACAAAGGAAATGGTATTGCTCTATATTGGTCTGATAAGGTTCTAGTCTACCTTCTTAGCATTGGTATTACTCAGTTAAATATTCAGCATGATTGAATCTAGTATTAATATTACATATTTGTGATGAAATCAATTACATGTGAAGCTAGCTAGTCTTAAGGAACCTTCTCTCTGATATTATTAGAACACAATCATAAATTGCTTTTTTCATAATTCATCCTCTTTCTTGAATGAAAAAAGCACTTCATTGCTTTACGGTCCAAGTCTGTAATATAGAAATTTGAACTATATTTGAGCTGTAGCCATGTGATCTAAATCCAATACGTAATACCATTAACGGTTTTGAAACATTTAAAGCAGATTTCCTTTGCTTTGTACCTGTTAAAACCTCTCTACTACACCCTTCGTTACATATTTCGCAATTGAGAATGTCAAACAACTCACTTTATTGTAAATACAAATCTCAGAAAACTCAAGTAGAGATGATGGAATGTGTTGCCCACAACATGGACAGAGAACATATTGATTCAGCTTCTACTAGATGTCTGTTTATACATACCGCGTACTCTGTCATGCAAAATGCCTGAAAATACAGAAATCTCAGGCAGTGTATAGTCAAGAACATTTCGACGTTGACCTGGTCAAGCCTTGACCCATATAATAATCCCCAGATATGAAGTGACTAAATATTGCGTACTAGTGCATATATCTAAAAAGTGTTGGCATCAAGCTAATATTTGCACATTCTGCACCATAACCAGTTCATGATCAAAGTCATTCATTTGATTGATCATAGCATTATGTATATTTTTCATGTATGAAGTTCTACGGCAAAGCAGAGACACTATAACGTATCTATATGCGAATGAACGACAAGTGTGACTGTTTATCCCTACCACTGTTTCACATTAATTCAAAGAGTAGTATTTTGCTTATGCAATCATGTCTTACATCAATATTTTAACGTTGAATAACCACAACCTGCCAAATGCCTGTGTCATTCCTATAAACAATATCTGCTGCTATAAAGCAGCACAAATGTTGTGCTAAGGTATGTCATACATGGATATTTTAACGTTTTAGAACTGAACCCTACCAGAGGTATGTTCCATTCATAAGAATAGCATCTGCTGCAGCTGTAAATACAGTGTATGCAGTAATTATATGGCAAGATATGTCATATATGTTTAATATAACGTTGGAAAACTTGACCCTACCAAATGTCTGTTTCGTTCCACTCCTATAAACAGCATATATTGCTGTGAATATGCAGTACGTTTGTGGTAATATATGTCATACATGGGTGTTATAACATTGATTAACTAAACCCTTCCAAATGTTTTATTTCTATAAACAGCATCTGTTGCTGCGAATACTAGTATGCAGTAATTTTGTGGTAAGAAATGTCATACATGGGGATTTGAATAACTAAACCATACCAAATGCAGGTTTCATTCCCATAAACAGCACAAAAATCTTATTGTGAGATATGTCATACATGGGTATTCATAATAATGTTGATTAACTAAACGCTGCCAAATGTATGTTTTATTCCAGCGAACACTATTTGCTGCTGTAAATATGCAATACTTTTGTCTTCAGATTTTTAAATTGGAGATTGCCAGTCAGGTTGGGAAAATTACATCAAACAAAGTAATTCATACCATTTTTTCCATTTAGGGTGTATCTATTGATAATTCTTTCAAAGCATCAGAGTATTCTGAGAAAAAATCACTTAACATGATGACAGCTTCACTGGTCTTTTCATTTGCTTGGTTGATTCCTCTCTTGATGTTTTCGTGGTTTGGTAGAGAACGATTATGCGCTATTTAGCTATCAATTAACATTAGGCGTTGCGTGCGGAGATTATTTTGTAAGATGGCCTGATGACCTGAGATCAACTGGGAGATTATGTGATGGGTCGTGAGGGGCTTATTTATAGGCTAATGGGATGATTTCTCGGCCTCGCTGTTTTACCATGCTGTCAAGCACAAATCGATTAAGTTTCTAACGTGCATTACATGACAATGATATTGGCTTATAGTAACACATGCTGTGAAGAATATGTAAATTAAGTAAACAAAACTTAAGAATATCAAACATGCCAAAAGAACCCATTAGTTGTTTCTTAGACGCCACTGCATCAAAACCCTTGCTTAAGCTTTTGCGAAGTGGATGCATAGTACTATTATCTCTAAGCGCTTTCTAGTACATGTACATGCTTGTAAACATAAATTACAACTTTGAGATATCTTTATCTAATAGCGCAGCCTATCGGGAGAGCAGTATAATGGAAATTGCGTCTACAGCGAGTTTGTATCAAAGAAACGTTAACATGAATGTGGTCAATTCCTATATTTTTCTGTTTTATAAACTTGGTCATAGCCTCAGATCTATTCATGAAGACACTGCATGAAGACACTACCACGAGTAAGCTCATTAGTTACAGCGTCAGCTTAAACAGAACAGATATACCAGTATATCACTGAATATAAGAAATACATCTGTCCGATAACAGAAAATATGCACACTGTATTAAAGCGTGATATTAAACGCAGTTTGTCGACCAACATCTTGCATGCGACATAGGTCTTTTCATGTTAAAGCAGGGCAATGGATTGTAATGAAATAATGCCTGTGTTCGACCTTCGTTTCAGTGTCGTATAGTGGCACAGAGATATTCTGTAAGCATAACAATTGCTGAATATTGGGAACTAGGAAACTTTGCATGTTTAACCAATATGACATTTTGCTGTATGAAAAGAGGAAGTTCATTCTTGCATGGTATTATTCAGATATCCGCATGTATCAAAACGGTATTCTTTATTTATGGCATATCTACATACATATTTACATGGAAGCTATAGGGCAGAAAATGTCACTGTAGAGCACAACACATACAAAGCCACATAGAGGATGTGGCTTGTCATCACCTGTCATTGAATATTTTTCAGAAATAGGTTTTGTTTTTCAATTTAGTAGCATAATTGCCTCATTTTTACTTTTTATCAGTGGGTATGAAGATCATGTCTTCTCTTTCAAGAAAAAACGTGCCAAAGGCAAACAGATGGGTTGAAATAGTCAAATAAAGAAAAACTAACGTGTCGACCAGTCGGTCTCAGATGAGCCATAGGGTGATGAGATAAGTAAAAGCTGTAATTCGACCTGACATTCTTACAATTGTGATTCATGGAACTAAATGGAAATTGATTGACCCCGTGAAACAACTAATGGTCCTTGGGCTAGAGTGTAAAAGAGTGTTATTACCGGTCAAAGGCAGTGGCTTGGAGGAGCCTATGCTATTGAATACACGACTAGGACTATGTTCTTTAAATCCGTATGCAGCTGAAACATACACAGAGAACTAGAGCAACGGCTAGTATTTCCTAGCAGTTCATTTCACCAGAGAATGACATATATAGTAAGAATATCACATACGGTCAAAGGAAACAAGTGTGTAAGTGTTTAAAGCAGCCACAGTTAAGATTATGCTGATTATTTTTTAATTTAAGTTATTCTTTTATTCTATATACCCTTTGAGATACTAATATCAATTTAAAGGTTTATATAAGCTTGTTTGATTTTGAATGAATTCATGTTCATCTGCATATATAGCTTAGTTTGATGATTCTTTTTTATTCATGATCATATCTGGGTTATAAATCTTAGCTTAGTATAGACTTACAATATAAAATTGAAATGGCATGCAAACAACATGGATTTTATGCTAGTGGTGGAGAGAATATTACTATACATCTTAATGATAATTATCATTTGCATTCATTTTGTAAAACAGTGGTGTAACATTCGTCTTTGACCAAATATATTGCAATCCGCAATTTTAAATGTATTAACATGCAAGTTATTTAAATAATGTATCATATTGCTAAACATGAAATATGTCATGAGATAATACAAGCTAATAAGTTAACTGTAATTGCAATACAATATAAGCGCGGAAGTATGTCTAATGTTTCTGAAAATGTAATCAGATTAGTGTGAAAACGGCCCATGCATCACAAGAAGTGTTTCGTTGGTATTTATTTACTTACAGTTAGACACTTACTTTTAATGATTCAACTAAATATTAAGTTAGTTTTCTGCAATGCGAATAAAAGAGTTAAGTAAACAATGAAAATGCTTACTGAAAAACATTTCGTTATTTTGAAAAAATATATTTGTAAATTTCATTGCATGTTCAAAAGTAATCAAGAACTGCACAATTAGAATACTCTCATTACACTAATGTATGTTGATATATTTCCCCAAACAAAGGACCCAAATAGGTATATACGTAATTGATTTCTCTCAATGAACACATAAGTGGTTTCTTTAATTTCTATTTTTATCAATAATGATTAACCCAACATTCCTTTATTTTCAATTTGATAATGAAATAAAAGGAGATGTCATACATTACCCCCTGTATTATTATCTTGACACCCATTTTGGTGTGAACATATTAGTTTCAGGAAGGCTAGTCTCTGTGTTCGAGTTTTAGAACTATGTATATGCACTTGTTGCAAAAAGGTTTTTATACCTGTTCCAAAAAGTCTATAGTAGAGGAGGTTTAACTCTATATTCAAACATCTCTCTTTTTATTCTTTTGAAAAAATATCCTAATTAGAATTATACAATCTGACACTTTGAGGATGTTCTTATATGTGAGTTTAAATCTGTGGGGGTATTCAAATGGGTATCATACCTCAAGAGCTAGACCTGAAAATCATTGTCTGGCATATATACAGTCCTTAATTCAATCATTGCTTCTACGTTTCTAAAACGTGCTCCTAGTGTTTAAGCTTTGTCACGCCATGTAGCTATCACCAACGAATATTGAAAATGTAGCCCAAACCTCCATGATTGATTAGATATTCTAATTTTCTCTTCTAAATTTCGATGCCTTGCCTTTCCACAATGATATATATTATAATACCTTCATATTCAAATAAATATATAAGTATTTAGATGTAATTGTGAGAAACTATATTGGTATCATAGGCTTTTCTAGGTACCCTTTTACATGTGTTATATCCTGAGCTATTACCTTGTCCAACTAATTAGTGACGTGAAAAATAGTTTAAGATTTGTTCTTTGTGGTGAATGTGCTAATTAAACGTATTTTTGGCGATTAAGTGTAGCCAAATTCGATAACTTAGGTAATTAGTAGGATAATGAATGGTTAACCACATAATGAATAGCAAGCTTCGCTACAAAATAAACCTACTAGTAGGTGCAGTTCTATAAATTTTGCACTGACAGATCCTTATAGGACTCTTAGTCACGTGTTATGTCCAGTAATGGAAAACTGCCAAACATCCTATTCTTGGCACAACTTCTAATTTACAGCCACGTTTTAATAAGAGGTGAATACAGTGCAGCTTCAGTAGGCTGTTAAAACACTTTGGGGAAACACAGCATGGCAATAACCCTGTAATGGAGCAGAGGGAAACACACCACATCTCTCATCACATATTCATAAAAGTCACGAATTTCTCGCCTCCTGAGAATGCTATTCCCACTAGCTATGCATTAACGTGTCAGAAATGTTGAATGCCATGCCTTAATGCTTACTAGTACATAGTTATAGCTCCTTAAGAATCCGCCTTTGTTCTATGCTTACAAATAGGATGCACCGTGTGTATTGAATAGTATTTTCGTATTAGTGAATATTTTCATCTTCCTGTTTCAGTTCATAATTGAATTTGTCTTTCTGAATACTATATAAACAAAGATTTCTCAACAGGGACATTGATGTATAAAGGATTGCAGAATTTAAGGGTGTCAATGCGAGACATACTTTGCAGAGCGAATAAGGCATGGGTATTTTCTGATTTTCATTAATTATAAACCTACCCAATCAATGAAATAACCATATGGTAGCTCAATCTCTTGTATTGTCACTATGCTATGATAACATCAACGTTTAAACCAGTGCCCAACAATCCCTGTAGCTGGTGCCATATCTTAAGCCTTCTCATCATTAACGATGCGTATTTTTTTTCGAATCAGTAAAAAGTAGTAGTATATTCATTTGCTGTAAACTTCATGTTCCACAAATACATACTCTTCGTCAGCATATTGACGGATATAAGTGTGAAGCAACCGGTACTCACATTGAACAATATATATATATAAAAATATATATATATAAATATATATATATATATATATATATATATATATATATATATATATATATATATATATATATATATATATATGCATCGTAAAATCCCAAAAATAAACACTTGTGATAAAGAATGTGTGATAAAGTGCACTAAGTCTTGTGAGTCTGAATACGGATATATTTAGTAAACGTACATATGATTGCCATGTTAAGTGGTTCGTTATAGCCTTAAGTTAGTACACGATGTTGCCTGAATCATAACTTCTCTGTCAGAGTTTTCACTGGTTCCCTATGGTTGCTAGATACACTAGCTGTGAAAAATGATATACTAGTAAGCGGTAAAACATATCAATCTCTTATAATAAACAAAACGGTCTTTTTGGGAAAAATAACAGAAGTGTGAATAATGGCCAACGAATGATATTGACTAATTCAGAGTAGTTTTATTTTTAATACAATATGTAAGGCGTATCCTTATCATATGGCCCATTTATTGAACATTTTAGTGCTTTAAGAACGCTCTCTTTAATATGTTTGGAAAATGTCAAAACATAATTATAAGAATTCGACTCTGCATATCAAAACGTTTTTTTTGGTTTCGCCTACCTACATTTTATAAATATTTTATCTAGGAAAACAGTTGCAAACTACAAGAATCGGGAATATCATTTTGTATTGAAGTTACTCGTATTCAAACGGATGTGTGTTTCTTTTAATCTCGCATTACTGTTTCATTATGTTGATGTCAAATATTTGAATATACATGTAGTTCGTGGACTTGAGTATTTTTAGAATTGCTTGCCCCATCGATCCAATGCCCTTTCAAAGCTTTCAGTTCCAGTTCCAATTCCAATTGCACCTTCTACCTGTATGACCTCCACTCCTAGGATTTTCTCTTAAACCAAAACAAAAGGCAATGATATGTTTCCTGAGATTCCTTAGGAAAAATTGAACGAACACTTGGCAGGTTTGCTTGAATGAGATGTGACATTCTTAATAAAAAAAATTTCCAATTCCTTAGACCTAGATTGCTTTTTTTCTTGGTCAATCATTCACAAGTCGGTTTCCATATATTGCGTCTAGACAAGGTTCAATCACATTAGCTGGCGATTCAGAAAGGTAATATAAGGTAATGCATATTGGACTTTCATAAGAGCGACCGAAATAACAGAGAAAGCTCGGTGGATTGTTGTAAAATGCCATGATTTGCCGCTTGCCCTTTTAGGAGTTCTGCGCAGAGCATTCTGCTTAGGTCATAGATACACACTTTATTACCATGGGGCACTGCAAATGTTGCAAATGAGCTTTCCATTGTTACCCAAAATAGAAACCATTTCGACCATGTGCATATCATATTCAAAAGGTGTTATGTTCTATTCCACAGATGATTCGGTTTTTATGTGGGTTTATGTTTAGAATGCATAGACATAGCAATCAACCATTAGTCATTGACACTATTCAAATATTCAGAAATTATTTTGCTTATAATGGTGTGCCAACATGATCGCCCTTGGCAGGTTTGCCAATTCGCTGTTTAATGCATGTAAATGTACAGGTGTCGTGTTGTGATATGATGATTTTGATTATTTGTCAACAGAAAGGGAAATGTGCCATTTTGGGGTATGAGGTAAGACTTTGTTAACTCTATAAAAAAGCAAAATAAAAGAGCTTAGAACAAGTCTTCTTTTTTTTTAAAGCATCAACTTCCTATATCTATAACCGAATCTTGGTATGAGCAAATAAGTCCTAGCATTGATAACGAGACGATCGTTCTTAATTGGCATCGGCTTTCGGCAATAGCAAACATATCAATATTGTATTGACCTATATACGTACACATATCTCTTGATTGATGTGTTGTTTAGACTTAAGTTTATCAATAAGCAATTCTGCCGTACATCAGGACTAGAGTAGTTTGAATAATAGTAAAGGTTAAAACCAATGAAGCATTAACGCACACTGATAAGAAATCAATACTCATCAAGCAAACAATGCGAATAACAATACCTCCATGGTGTGGCATAATTATTAGCACCATGGTGTTTTTTATCTGCTCATCACAATGTAAATTCATATATTGATATCATATGGCCATTTATTAGGTTAGTTTGGTGAAGGCGTTTTTAAGAAGGTTCAATACAATGTGATTTTAAACAAAATATAGTATGGATTCATGGGTATATTTGTTACAACTAAGTGCATTAATACATATTTTAATGTTCCCGAACTCAGCTACTCGGGAGAAGACGGAAACATTTCAAGTTCAAGTTGTATTTAAAGGATCTAATATATAATATATACAGTACTATATGCCCTGTTATCCTCTTCGTGTCTAATCTCTCACTGCATGCTTAACTCATATTCCACTGTCAACATAATACAATCTACAAGGCTGTGCACATGACATTGATCAGATCAAATCTATTACAGTCAATACCAGTAAACCAGGATTCGAATGTAAAAAGTTTTGAACATGTTTTGGGGGAGGAGGGATTGTAGGAAAGTCATATGTATGAGTATACTTATTTTGAAATAAAGTATCTCTTTCCTGTGTATCTGATGGCGGTTAGATAAGGATATCGGACATTATAAAATTGGCTTCGAACATACATTTCAAACTAATGCTTTCTGCCTAATTATGTGTTTATTTCTAACACCTCCAAAAATAAGATTCTGATTATGGCATCTACCTTAGCGTGCTACATGTAATAAGGGAATATCTGTAGGAAAAGTTGAACTCCCCAAAAAATGAGATTCATGTTTTCCTTTAATATTCTTTCCATTTACTGATATACATTTATAACGATATATTAGCGCCAGATGTATCAGAACAAAAATCAATGCAGTGGGAACAAATGTTTACCTTTCTCCAATGTATGGTAAGGAACCTCTTAAGCAGAAATAAAAATATCCTACCTGACATTTTATTCATTGACGAGGTATACGAGAAGTTATCAACAGGAAAAATAAACTAATTTTTGGCTGGATAAAAATATTAGCATTGAAAGTTGAACGTTAACGCTTGCTGTTAATTTTCTAAGAGCTTGAATGTGTAGACTATAAGAGTGTTCTTCTTTAGTGCCCTAGATGCATTTAGGCTTCATTCTGTAGATTACAGTGCACTACAGACTACTCTCATGTCTTGCCACTACAACAATGCCTAATCATTGCTTTTATTCGCTGCAATGGTGTTACCTCAAATTGAGAGCCAATCACATCAATGCTGTAATGACATTACACGCTAAACGAATTGTGAGTAATTGAATTTGCTGCCATTTAAAAGAAAAGGGCGTCAGAACTGGGTAACTTACTTTCACTTATTGCCATACTAGGTACGAGAAGTAACACGCCAATACATCTAACACGTGTTCCCTTTCAAAGATTGCCAATGAGGTTCAGTGAAACCTTTCATTGTAAACACCCCAGAGATTTAAACAAGTCTTAGTGTGAACACTATTCCCCAGTCCAATTTGTAACTTTTACATTATGAAAAGACCTCTGAGATGTGAACATCCTCTAATGTGAACACTTTTGCCCTGATGCTTCACTATATATTGCAAGATGGCATTTGAATAAAGGTGGCTTTTATCTGCAATACATGTAAAGTTAGTAAGCATTCATATCGTTTTGAATAATTATTTGTATAACTCAACTACTTTTAAAACATTCGAATACTAGATTAAGGGGAATTGGTTCAATTTTCATAAATCATTAATTTTCAGGAGATCACTGTCGAAAGAATCTTCTTCTCATCTTAAAAGGTTTCCGAATGACAGCACCGCGAATAAAGATCTATCCCATCCTTATCAATTATTAAGTCAAATGGATAGTAAATCCTATAATATCTATTTCGCTCAAGAGGAATGAATATCAAACACTAAAGAACATGAAACATATCTACATTGCCGATGTAGAGACCGTTGAATTTTTATTGATTTACGTACTGGCTGGCCATAATTCTGCTTTAAATCGAATAGAATCTTATCAATATCTTTAAGTGATCAAATAAAGTTGGCAGAGTAAAAGCCTAATGGGCATGTTTACTGTATCTACAATTTCCAACGTTAGAAACTAGCTGATAAAATCTAGCAGACTATTTTGACAAGCAAGACGTCTGATAAGTCATTATACATTACTTTTGGGGGCCCACGGATTGCGATAGCATGCAGTCAGGCATTCGGCGCCATGAACCTATTTGTCGGAGAATAACCTATCACACACACGCAATTACATTTATCTTTGTGACAAGCAATTGCCGTGGTCCGTATGTTACATGCACAATGCAGTGAGTCGCAGTTTGGAAAAACAATGCATCTATAACAAAGACTGCAGCGCCATTGTTATTGTAGAGGTTCGATTGTTAAGTCGGTTCAAAAGAAAGCGATCATAAGCGCATTTTGTAAAAGGTAGATGGACAACAGGAATGACGTTCAATGATACCTATGCATTCTCTAAGCAGTTGATCTACTACGTATACAGTTTATTTTCTTGAAAGGGAAACTCCAATTTGGTTATAATGAAAGTAGTTTAAATCTACCAGAGCTTACGGTGCATGAATGTTTGGGAAAATCACCTCGAAAGCTTTCAAATCAAATAGACCATTCTAGATATCTTATACGATGTGCGGTGCCGATATTTAATCTCTGCACTAAATGCGTGGGTAGCTCAGTCATAATATACAACTGCATACCTGATTACCAGTTTCCTGGCATGGGTGCATGGATGACCTCGCTACTAAACGTAGCTTTAAATCGCATGCTTCGAAAGGCCATTGAAGTGCTTGTCTTTATTTTGACGTTTTCCATGGGTGCTTGTACAACCAGGGACTTGCAGTCGTCCTGTCTATAGGTGCAGCAATTGAATGTATGTACTGTACGATGTAAAAAGTACAGTGTGGAAGAATATCAAAGCCAAATACAATATAATTGCATAAATGGTCAAACTGCGAGTATGGGTGCTTCATCATTGTATTATTGCATAATACATTTGACAATACTGCAGCTCTCTGACAAAGCTGATTGAGATCTGGACGCGAGCATGAAATTGTCCCATAATTTAACCAAACCACTCGCTTGCCAGATTGGCACTCAAGTCAGGCACTGTTTACTGACGTGTGTCAGGCCTGAGGGCTGCCTTGTATTCGCCGAGTCTATAATGGAACTGATTCGAAGATGGACGACCCGCCACATTGCTTCTCTACCATGTATTCATACGGTTGATAACAGTGGCATTGCGCAACCTACTGTGAATAGATACCATAACTTGTGTAGATACCATCTACATGTACCAGTGCTGTGGCATGAATGTAAAATTGGGAATTTCTGTGTCCTGTCACATAACCGCTTTGGTGCAATTCAATGCACAGTCCTAATTACCATGTAGATGAATAAGTTAACCCTTATGCTGTTGGTGGCTAATTTGACCAATACAAAATGATGAAAAAAAACCTGAAAAATGACTGAAATTCTGGCACACGGGTACTCGTCTGAAAGTACTCCGCCAGAGCTTTCCAATGAAAACCAACATGACAGGGGTTAATGGTTTTTCAAAAATATTTGATCCTTGTACTTTTAATGAAAATAGCCTTAGCATTGGAAGGCTTACAAATCATCATTGACACATGCTGGTTATGTATGCAGGTCTGGCAATCACAATTTATTCGAATCAATATAAAGCTAATGGGCACAACTTATAATCCATGTTTACTTAAGTAATTGCCTCGAATGGGTAGAATTGCATATGCAACAATGTCTGATTGCACCAATGATTCAGTTATCGTTAGTGAGAGGTTTGTGCATGATATCAGTGTTACATACTTCGTGTATCCCCAAATCACAGAAATATAAATAACTAATCATTATTCCGCTCGTGATGTCGAAAGATATCAAAATGAAATATAACAGATCCTTGACCTACAATGTATATGTATAATCAAAGCGTTGTAAATAGCCGCTTAATTGTAATCTCTTGCGACGCCAATTATGTTACGAGGGTGCAAGTGTGTACGACAGAAAAGAAATCCTGCTGTTTTTGGAAAACGTTGGAAAAGAAATTGAAAAGAATTCTGATGTTTTGGTAAAACGGTGGATTCTTTCAGTTGTTTTCCCTAAAAGCAGCTTAAACATTTTTTTTCTGCCGTTCACATCTGCACCATCGTATGATGTTGCTAGAACGACGTAAAATATTTTACTTTTTTTTTAGATAAATATCATTTAGTGTTTCAGACGTTGTTGATTAGAATCACCTCTCTACCACAGCCATATGCCTGCCTAGCTGTCTAACGCTATCAGCATTTCGTTTTGTTTTGTTTTTCACTTTTTTCTGCTTAATGAACCTTAAACGTGATTTAGTCCTTGTCAATGTTTGATGATACCGGGAATCGTGGATTGTTTGTAAGGTACTGTTTATTCTCACAAGCCTTTATCTGGATGCATACCCAGGAGTCTCTATAAGCGAATCAAGAGAAATTACACACAGGTTATATATGTTACATTATGTTGGAACTTGCCGTCCGGCCTGATATCCACCCGAAGGCACCCGTATTCCATCAGAGGCGGTGACCTGAGTTGGACGTGGGTAACTGATGGTGGACAACAGGCCGGATCACACTCATTTACAGGGTGTAACGAATTCATCACAAGCTCTTCCATGGTAAGAAAAGACCAAATACCTCACAATGCTGGCTAAAAGATGATATGGATTATGGCGGTGCGCTTACTTGATTGATATCGAATTCAAAGGTTCGATAACAAATCTACATAGTGTATACGGCTGAATGTCTGATACTTTTTTACCAATCAGCACGGAGAATCACAGCAGAGCAGTTAATAAATCGGCAACTCTAGGCTATGGAAGCAGAGTATGGTCTGGTAAAACACAAGGCAGGCCTCAATACATTTATCCAGTAGATATAGAGCAGTTCTCCGCACAACTGAAGGTTCAAACTTTGGCAAATGCGTTGAAACGTCTCCCACGGGTACCACATGACCAAGATTCAAGTCGCCATTGAAACGGCTCCTTGGGCTCCCACGTGGCCCAGATGTTGAAACGGCGCCGACAGCATCCGTGCAGCCCACGTGTTCCGTGTGGACGTTTTGGCTCGAAATGGGCGACCTTTGAAACTTGCTATATCCACACGGGACACGCCGCGCTACTCGGGAGCCGTCGGCGACGTCTCATCATCTGGGCCACGCGGGACCCTTGGTAGCCGTTTCATCGGGGGCCATGGGAGATTGTATTGTATTCTATGCGTATTGACTGTACGGTTCATGTACAAGATCAAAGCAAATACAATGTATTAGCATAACATAAATGAACATAATAAACGGACATAATAGTAAACAAATATAACAAAGGAAGAAGGTAACATTAGTTAGAGTTGATAGTTAACTAAATTAAATAGAAAAATGTGAAGCATTCATTATCGCAAAATAAAAAACAAACATTATACTATTTTTATGTGTATATATATATATATATATACGTTACTGCCGAAAACAGCTTATTTCAATTCCGATGATTCAACGGACTCTCCAATTAAGTTTGAACCCATCTCTCCCCGCACGCCACTGACAGTAGGCTAAGGGCATTATCTGAGCCAGGATTGGTGCGACCTGCGTTCGTCGAGTACGGGCCCACGGTACCAGCAAGTGATCACGGCATCACGCTCTCAGGTTTAACTAGCAGAAATATTCCGATATCTCTGACGCCTTGGTCGTGCAAAACCATAATTGATCTGCACTTCGCATCAAACAGAAAGAGGCAGGAGTTATAGTGCAAAAAGTTGTTTTTCTAAACATTTTATAATGTTTATGCATGCTTTGCAAGAAACGGTGAGCACTTTTTTAAGTACTTGGTTTAGATTGATGTTTAGTACGGAATGACAATCCTCTTGCCCGTACAAAAAGTGTACAAAACCATAGCAAGTACAATATAGTAGCGTAACACAAAGGAACATAATACACGGGAATTATAGTGAACAAATATAACAAAGGAGGAAGTTAACATGAGTTGATATAGTTAACTAAATAAACAAAATTGAAGCATACATGCCCCTGGCATGATTTTAATAGCCCATGCAAATTTCATGGGTACTGGGCTGTACAAGACTTCATGCATGGAATTTTCACCCATGAGCATTTTTGGGCAAAATTTTTATCTTATGCATGAGAATTTTATTTTCATGCAGGAAATTCCATTTCATGCATGGAAATTTCATTTCGTTCATGGAAATTTTCATGCCACAAATTTTTCATGCATGAAACCTTTCGTACGGGTGGGCTATGTGAACGACAGGGTTAAACCGCGACCGATTATTGTTATCCATTGGGAGGGATCTAATGAAGACAAACTCCGCCGGCGCTCAGCGGCACAAATTGAATTCATTGGGCTCCCCTCTTCATTGCTTTAAATGCCAAAGGAGGAAGTGCCAGAACCTCTCACATCGACCGAGGAGTGAAATCCAGAGAAGATGATTTATTTTCCGCCGCGCAGACTTGGCCTTTTGCCAGGTGGGTCGTACGTCGATTTCCTTTCAAAGCGTGGGCTTTCATTTACAGAAGATCTATAGTGATTAAATGGTTAGGCGGCGACACAACAATACATTTCATAGCATCAGCAGTTTTGATGTTGCTGACGCCCTTTTTAACGTAGGGGGAGGGTGTCCGTCGTGGCCTTTTGGTTACGATGTCTGGCTCCCACTCGCGTGAGTTATCAAATTCGAGTATCCGCTTGATCCTCATGATTGGGTTAGGATGGTCGCTATATAAGTGTACGGCGTTGTGGAGGACTATCTAAGGTACTTCTGAAACTGAAAGACCCATTGGAGCTATATTATTCGAGAGGAGAAGGGAATTTCTTCCTGGTTCCCGGCTGCTATCTCGTCGCGCTATAACCTAAGCGGTTGAAAGAGACCTCAAACCATATCCCTCCCTCCCTTCGCCCCTTCCTTCTTCCAGAGACCTCAAACCACATCCCTTCCTCCCTTCCTCCTTCCTTCCTTTTAAAACCTCCGTATCTGATCTTAATACACAAACTGACACCACGGTTGTAAAAATAAACTAAGAACATTTTATAAAAAATTCTATGTTTACGATATTATTTTGAAATATTTCAATGGATAACCTTTTTGGAAAGAAAATTGTGTTTACCAACGTTGCTGTATAGGATGGTTGGAGCATGATGAAAATGCAGGAATATAGTAACCACACTGTGACAAGACAGTTTATTTCTTTTTGCCTCGCATATATCAACGCTTAGTTTTTGCGTTGTTATTGAAATACTGACACCATACCTAGTCGACCTTTAGGTACTAGAAGTCTTCAGTTGAAGGTCAGCTGTCAAATATCACCCCTAAACATAATCAAAGGATGTTTACATGGGCTGAGTACGCTTTCCTCACTGACGTCTGAATCCAGTACCCCCCTGATCCCGCCCCTATGTGGATGGACACAGTATGTAGTAACCATAGCGCTAGTTACTTTTTGCTTATCTATGCATTACATCAAATCTGTCTGTTAGTGTATTTATGAAACCTTATCCTAGACAGGCTATTTGTAATACAGTACCGACATCTAATTCCTGCACTAAATGCTTGGGCAGCCCGGGCATAATGCACGACCGCACACCCAATCGCCCAAATGGTTGCATGGATGACCTCACAACTGAACGTAGCTTTAATTTACAAGCCTGGGTGACATGTTATTCTGTTTGAACAACCAGGCACTGGCTGACGTCTGGACGAGTGGTTCAGGAATTAAATGTCTGTCTTGTACAACTATTTGGACACACTTCTAAGATATAAGATATCCATCCTCCCTTATATGGGGCATTATTCTTTGGGAAACCTGTGCAGTGCGTTTAGGAACAACCAAAGTTTAGATATCTACGCTCTACAGTATGAACGTACTTTCCATCTGCCAATACTGGTGTTGTTCTTGTTAATATGGCGTATCACACACACACACACACACACACACACACACACACACACACACACACACATATATATATATATATATATATATATATATATATATATATATATATATGTATGTATATATGTATATATAAATATATATATATATATATATATATATATATATATATATATATATATATATATATATATATATATATATATATATACATTATTACCTTTTTAATTGAAAAAGGTGACCGTTGCTGTGAGCACGGCCACTGTAACCTGATAGCATGCACAGTCCAATTCAATATATGAGTGACCTACTTTCGCTATGGTGGGATTGCAATATACAGGGTCAAACGCCAATGTTACACCGGGTGTGGAGGAGAATTTTTACAGGTCACTTTAAGTACCAACGTTGATGAGAACTTTTTAGCATTTGAATTCATGCACGATATATTCATGAGCGGATTATATTGCTCATATACGTTGAGGGGTACAGTAGGTATACGTTATCTCCATGCGTTACTGAAACTTTATACGTACCTAACATTTTTAGCACGGCCCTCCGGGCTCTCGCTTGCTGCTGGGCCCTCAGTTCGGTGCCATTCTGCTGGCTGTGAGTCGAGGAGTCGGATCCAGCACGAGAGAGAGTGGATTTTCGTATAGCCCACCCTATTAATCCATATAGCACCGTAATTACCGTCATAGGAAAAATAAAGAACAAAAACGTCGAGATCTCGAAAATGTGCGGCACCGCCCTGCTAGGTTCTATATTACACTGGGCCGATTCTAAGATGGACTGGTTGTTAGCATCAGGGTAATAGACAACGCCGAACTGGTACACTACCGGCACTGAGCAGACTGCTGAGATTATCCAGATTAGGATTATCACCTTTATAGCCCTGGATAAGCTTGACATAGTCTGTGCCTTCATGGGATAGCAGATTGCCACGTAGCGCTCTATAGTGAAGGACGTTATGGTGAGAATTGACGCATATGTTGACGTCTCCGCGACCATGATACGTATGACGCAAAACGTCTCTCCGAATATCCATGGGTAGGCCGACCAGAAGGTATAGGTTTCCTGGGGGAGTCCTAGAACCAGCACCAGCAGATCCGCGATGGCCAAGTTGAACAAGTAATAGTTTGTGGCCGTCTGCATGTACTTGTTGCGGGCTATGACTAAACATGTTGAGATATTACCCACGATGCCCGTCACGAAGATGATACAGTAAACAACAGTGATTGGTATCACTTTGGTAAGCTCCTGTCTCTTGGGGCCAAAGATGCTGGCGAGATCCACGTGTTCCGCCGAGAGGTTGCCGTCGGTGACGTTCATGGGGCCCGGGGGTGGGGAGGGGATGACCCCTAGCTGCTCCTCTGGGATGGCCAAGTTGATCACTTCATCCACGAACTGGACGTGCAGAGAAGCGTTGCTACCTGTCGGAAAGTCTGCAAACAAGTTGTTTACAACCGCGCCGACGCCGCCGTTGCCGCTGCTGCTGCTGCTACTGCTGCTTCTTCCAGTATGTGTGCCTGTCATTACGTCACGCAGTAACCCACAAGCTGTAAATACCAACAGAAGTCCTCCTCCTCTCCCTAGATTTGAAGCGCCGAGAGACGAGTATATTTAAACCAGTGCCAACAACTGCCGTAAAGCATTTCCCCTTCTTGGCGCTGCTGGGGGTAAATAAACACTACTACCAGGATCAAGTTAAACACGTGACGGCCTTGGCATTTGATCACTCACAGGATGATCTGAGTGCTAAGCCTAACTTGGTTGATATTCACCCCACACGACATGATGGTAGAGTCCCGAAACAAGAACACACAAGGTCCATGTCATTGTCCAAGAATACATGTCTCTATGTAGCTTTACACACTTCAACCAGAAAGTAGTATTTTTAAACACAAGTAACAAATAGTTAGTTAAATAGATATTTGTTGGCTAGGCAATAATTGCCCAAACTTGAAACGTACTAATGTAAAAAGTTATAGATAAACTCCAGCTATTCAATGATGTTTTAGTTTTTAATATTTAAACAATAATACATACATGTAAGGTCGTCGGTAAGTGGTATAGCTATTAGTATATACTAGTATTCGCTCATGGCGTTTGAAAAACTAGTAGATCCATTGAGTGTGCCGTACACGTCCGCGTGCTTTGCTAACCGTGAAACCAACTCGTGTCAGTGATGCGCTTGCTTGTATTTACCAACTCATGCGCTCTACTGCTGTTATTTGTCTATCGATCTCATCCCGGCCTTTTCAAATTAAGTCTAGATCGTTTGCCTGTAGCGAAATCCAATATTGTCCAAGCACTGAATAAACGCAATCCACTTTTGTGCGAGTCACGCTCTAAGAATACTGAGAGTCCCAGTTCTATTGCATTCTCTGCCGGCAATTCCTGGTGCCTCAGCATGTACCATCAGCACTTCTGATTCCTCTAGTTCAGGTACTATTTGTCTGTGTGTCCGACAACTATTGTAGACCGCTTCTCCCGCCTGCGAGTGGCCTAGTAGTGTATCCCTCCGCCGGCAGCCTGTTCGCCAATAGTGCAGTCACGGAAATTGTCCGCTGGTACATACCGCATCATAGCATAATAATCGGTGTATTCTAGTTTCCCTCTGGCTCAATACTCCACTGGTGATAGAGTAACTTATCAACGTATTATCAAATACAATAAAACTGGATATATTAACAAAATGTAATGTCAGATATAATAAAACTGCATATATTAACAATTTTTTCTCGATATTCAACAAATCTGCAGGGGTTGTGTATCTTTTCAAATCCCCTTTCTTTGCATTTCAAGGAAATAATAAAATCATATTTTCCTGCCGTTTAAATTAGCACAATATTGTGCATGTCTTCTTCCAACATTTAATTGAACAATATTTCTGAAAAATATTAGTAACCCAGTTTTATTCTATGTACACGTATGATAAATTTAATGTAAGCTTCTCCATCTGGCGACAGTTCTTATGTATAAATTTCTATGCATTTCGCCTCTGATGCGGCGTTATTCCACCTGAAATGTTGTGTGGTCCTGTATTGACACGCACATACTCCACTAAGGTGCCAACGACAAGCTTTCTTCAGAGCGGAGTTGCAGTGCTAGTTACTCCGTTGATGTTAGTTTAATTATGTGCTAAGAGATCCACTCCAAAGATGTGACGTGCATTCCGTAAAAACACTCTAACTTGGCACATGTACCTATACTAGTAAAGGTAAAGGTATTCGGTTTATAGTCTTGTATCCACCGAAGTGCTCACACGACCTTCCTCCCCTACATTTGTAGCAGGCCTGTACACACGGAAACCATTTTAATCCCCCGGGGGATATTCCAGAGCAACTGGCAGCATATAGCACACAAGCCCCAAGCACGCTGGTACTCTATAGATTCTTGTGAGAATCTCATTTTGTCAATTAACATACTGTTCGGTTTCTTTATATTACTCTATATTGTATTTATTCAAATTGATTTTATACATTTATTATCAAATATCTGTGAATGTCCAACGCTTGAAACCTGTCGCTACAGTCAATAAATATTCATAAACATTGTACACTTTTGGGGTTAGATTTAGAGTCAAGGCGCAACTGTATACTTAACTACAGGGAACGTTATTTGTATTGATTGTATTGTTCATTGATCGTATCAATAAGATACGAAAATACAAATACAGAAAAATATAATAGTAAACAACATATAACATGATTACAACAAATGTACACATTACAATGAAAATACACATAGGCATCACGAAGATGTAAATAAACAGACCAGACCTGCTAACAGAGATCTAGAAACTCGTCTAGCCGAGCAACGAGAAGTCCATTTGAAAAATACCCCACTAAAAGAATTTAATCAAACTTTGCACAGGCATTTATTGTCAGGTCCCCTTTGAATATCTAAAATAAAAAAGGGGGCTAGTACTGCCGTCGATTTAGGCGGCGCCAAAGTGGCACTTCCGTTTGAGAATTACATTGTTTGCCACTTTGGCGCCACCTATATCGACGGCAGTACTGGTGATCCCCCTTTTTATCTTGAATATTCATTGGGGACCTAACAATGAAAGCCTTTACAAGGTTTGATGAACGTCTTATTGTGGGGTATTTTCAAAATGGACTTTCAATTTCATACATGAAATTTGCAAATCTAGTGCCACTTTGGCGCCGCCTATATGAACGGGATGACTGGTGACTCTCCTTTATTATTTTAGATTTCCAAAGGGGATCTGACTAGTGTATCTTAATTTGTGCAAAGTTTGATGGAATTCTCATTATGTGGCATATTCTTTAATGTGTAACAGGTCACTGCTGTTTTTAATTAGCCGATCACACATGTGATCATTATCGGTAAGTAAAGAGGAAAAAGCGGCGTCGATAAGTTGCATTTTTATCAAGGTATAACAGAAATGTTAATGAATGTAAGAAAACATAACATTTTCTCAATACGGTACAAAACCACCTTCCCCTTTTAAGCTTCCCCCACCCGTAATACCTAGGCTGCAGAACATGGCCATGGCCCAGCGTGTTATACTGAAAACGAATAGATATTTCAAATAACCTGTTATTCTGCTGAATTAACCCTTCCAATGCTGAAGTTACTTTCGTCAAAAGCACAAGGATGCACCGATTTTTGGTAACCACCCAAACCCTGTCATGCGAAAGTTATCACTGAGTACTTTCAGATGAGTATCAATGTGCCAGGGTTTCAGTAATTTTTGAGCTTTTTTGCAACATTTTGTGTTGGCAAAATTAGCCAGCCGCAGGCTAAGGGTTGAAGTACATGACAAGTTACAAGCCACATATATGATGATATGAATATAATACCTCAGCGCACGTACACAACCGCAGGAATGCCTTTTCCTTTGCTGGTTTTGATAAAGCACCTGACATGAATTCCATGTTTTCATTTTAATATTTCGAGCATTAAACAACAATAGTGATATGCGAACGAAAAGGCAACCATATATTCGAATCAGATCCCCCGATTAGCATAAAGAAATTAATATGTTTCCTAGTTGATTTTAATCATGCAACATGTGGCCAGGCAGCTTAGAAAATGTCTGAAAGAATATGGTTCATGTAAAGGTAATATAAGTGCACACGTCGCTTCAAGTACGTGCACATATACATGTAGGTGTACTTCGACGTTTGCGTACATTCTGATCCGTCGAGTACGTGTATTGTGATGTCTATATCATACTACAAAACATCACCACAAAGAGAAATGTGCCATTGTTGTGTACCCAGAAAAGCAATCGATACCTCCCTTGTTCATGTTTCGCTATCTAATTGACTTTCGAATGCCAACGTACTTTCAAAAGAGCAGCATATGCATCGATACTCTTCATCTGTTTGGATGCAATGGGTTTCGAAGAATTGTAGAGGTAGGTATACTGTTCTAGTATTTACGTTATTAACCCTTATGGTGCTGGTGGCTTATTTGGCTAATACAAAATGATGCAAAAAGACCTGGAAAATTACTGAAACACTGGTACTCTTCTGTGAGTACTAAGTGATAGCAATGCAATGGGTATCAACATGACAGGATTGAGATGGTTTTCAAAAATCTCTGCCTACTTTTCCTTTGGTCGAAAGTAGCCCCAGCATTTGAAGGGTTAACCCTTCCTGTGCTGAGGCTAGTCTGTCCATAGCATGGGATTGCAAAGATTTTGGAAAAACATCTCAAAACCTGATATGTTGGTATTCATTTGATAGCTCTCACCGAGTACTTTCAAATGAGTACCCATATGCCTGGGTTTCAGTCATTTATTTTTAGGATTTTGCATCATTTGGCATTGACCAGATTAGCCAACAGCAGCATAAGGGTTAAGATTAACATGCAGGAGAGTGTTACGACGGAGCTCCTTTAAAGTGTTCTGAGATACATCCCAAATACTGCCTGCTTATCATTGCTATTCGACAACACCCCCCCCCCCCCCTAGCTGCTTAAGCCCCATCATTAGTGCTGTGCGGTGTATTTGACGTGTGAAATACCACCCTGTCTGCGCTGATTAACCTTAACCCTTATGCTGCTGGTGGCTGATTTGGCCAATACGAAAGAATGCAAAAAAACCTGAAAAATAACTGAAATCCTGGCATATGAGTTCTTATCTGCGAATACTCAATGAGAGCTATCCAATGAATACCAATGTGATAGGGTTTACCGGTAGACTGTTTTCAAAAATCTTTGCATCCTTGTCCTTCGGACGAAAGTAGCCTCTCGTCATTTGAAGGTTAAGATTAACATGCAGAAGAGTGTTAAGACAGAGCTCCTTTAAATTGTTCTCAGATACATCCCAAATACTGACTGTTCATCACTGCTATTCGACAACTCACCATCCCCCCAGCTGCTTAAGTCCCATCAGTAGTGGTGTGCAGTGTATTTGACGTGTGGAGTATCACTCTGCCTGAGGCGATTAACCTTAAGCACTCGACCAGACATCTAGACACATCACAGACTACGTGCAGTGAGCATTGGAAATGGACCATTAGGAGAAGACAAATCGTTATCTCTTTCATGTCCGGAGCGTTCTCATATCCTTACAGCAATTATATTTAAAACATCTGCATTCGATAGGTAGGCATGTACATAAACTGTATGTAGCTTTAAATATGCGCATGCAAACTTTCGCGCACTGCTGATACCGAATATATTGGTGCAGCTTATCATTTGCGCATTTCTCCATTAACAGAGGGCTGACCCAATGCGGTGACCTACTTACGGAGGTTAATTTTCGCGAATTGCTTGAAATTGAATGTGCTTAAATACATACTGAATATACAGAAAGTTGTTTCCTTCTGAAAAAAAATAGTTCTAATTGTCATTTTCAAAAAGATACAGCTATGTATACTCTTTAGTATCTTCTTATAATTTTGTATAAGGAAAGTGTTTGCACAATGGTTCACAGAGGTGCAGAACCATCCTTAACTGATATGCAAATCTTTAATCTATCCATTTTGACCACAACGCCAAATGGGTTGCTTGACTAGAATATGAAACGGAAATGTAATTGAGTATTTTGCAACATTTGTTATTCTTATTCTTTCCTTGAATTAGTTTAATTTAGTATTTTCTGTTACCCATTCAGCTTCTTAATACAATATTTAAATTGACTTCTATGAGTGCGTGTTTAGGTCCTTATTTGTAATATAGTTTCCTAGGTTTATGTTTTCTTCTGTTATGTATTTTTTTCTATGTCCATTTATTTGTTGTGTACTTTTTTATCAAGCATATAGTCGATAATAGTAGTTAAAGCCACAGCTGACTTCTTGATCGATTGAATAGGGAGGATATTCATTCATGATGCAAGAGCATGCATTAAAAGTAACATATCCAACGTATTACCTTCAACTCACACGCAGCCAATTGGTCTCATGCTGCAGTAGCTAACACACAGCGACAACATGAAATAAATCTGCCATGGCTTGTCAATTGCGTAATCAAATGTCATTCTCCTGGATAGGAGAACGTCTTTATAAAAAGGACACTCTCAAGGGCTTCATTAGAAAACAGAACATCCACCAAATCCTGGCATTTCCAAAAATGGGTTCCATCAAAGATCGATGCAATTGCCAGTGGCAATGTCAACGAGCCCGGGCAGGAGCAATTATCATAACCATGATTGCAATTTAGATGTGTCGCTTTCGCTGTGACAACCCATGATATAATCTAATGAATGTCATGCCACCTAGATGTCCATTTCCCTGGCTGCCTATTAATCATTCTATAACTACCTACATGCATCCAAAGCCGCTTCGGAGAAAACCCGACTAATCGGTTTGGGCGATCGCGGCAATTTGTTTTTCTGCATAAAAAAGAAAATTCCAAGAAACTGAAAGAATCTCAGACGCATACACACGGTTGCAATTTGCTCAAGGGTATGATGTTTTGTTCATATTTTAGGTAACAATTCTAGGCAATGCGTGTCTATCAAATAACATTAAACCAATTTAATTAACAAGAATGGAAGGAATGATTTAACTTTAATAGAAATGCAAATTGTTAGTAGATTGGCCTTATTGAAGTGCTACCGCCCGTACGAAAACTTCCCTTCATACATGCAGGAATTGTGGCATGAAAAAAATTCATGCAGAAAATAGGATATGCCATACATGAAAATGACATTTTTATGTATGAATATGATATGACCATGCATAAAAATGAAAATTGTGACCATGGGAAGATTTGTTTGCCCCATAAGTTTTCATAGCAAATTGGGCTTATTATTAGACGAGTTAATTGGGTGTACACTATTCCATGCAGGGAATTCTTATCTCAGACGGTTTTTAGCTAAAATTTTCATTTTCATGCATGGGAATCATGCCACGTTTTTTTCATGCATGAAACCGTTAGTACGGGTAGCCAGCTTGAAAGTGCATGGCTCGAATGAGTTTGACAGAAAAGCAATCAGGGGTTTAACGAGGTGCTCTAAAAGTGAATAGTCTAATGTTTTATAAGAACAGATATTTTGGTCACACCATTGACTTCGCGAGGTTAGGTCTATTGTTCAAATTGAATACAACACAGGGCTCAACGGTCCCCAGAAGGACCAGGTAGGCTGGCGGGGCTACCTGAACCCAAAATCAGGTAGTCACGCCAGCAATTTAGGTAGCCCTGCCATTTATTCCAAAAAGGCAAAAAAGTTCTTTTCCCCCCTATTCATGTAAGTAATGGTACTTATGCTTTTTTCTTCTATTTTGTAGGTTGCATGCTTAAGGGATGCTATATTTTACTTTTTTTCGCTACCATTTTATAGCATTTTAGTGGGGAACTTCCCCAGGGATTCAGGTAGTCCAGCGGGACTACCTGAATCCAACTTTAGGTAGCCCGACAGGGCTGTTTTTGGAATATAGATCTCCCGGGAGATGGGACTCTGCTATATGTTGAGCCCTGCAACATGGAGGGAAAGGGGATGACTGTGCCAGAAAGGTTGCAATGTGAAAGATCAAACCTTACATCTCTTATCGAATCCATGCAGGCTCGCAGTAGAGCATAGGCCTGATAGAAGTGATGCCAGCATGTTATGTAACGCACTGCGTGAGTGGGTTATCTGGACATATGCTAATGAATTACCGAGAAGACTGCATGGTCTGAACATAAATCGTCTGAATGGATTTCTTGGAAACGAAGTGGACGTTTCTCACAATAGCGTAATAATCAAATAGATTTAAATAGTGCTGAAATTAATTAATAGAGTAATTTGCTTTAGAGAAACAACGAGGTTACTGTACTGTACTGTACTGTACAGAAATGATAACGAGCCACGAAGGGACGAGTTAATTAACTTTGATAATTAGCATTTCCGAGTTGTCTCTTGACTTTAAACACCCCTTCTACTGTACTGCACTGGATAGTTCACTCATCTTTATTCACGCATTATCATCGCATTATACAAACAGTATACAAATATTAGACATTAGACATCAAAATATCCATAAAAAGTGGCACTACATGTATATTGAAGATGACCTTTGTAATTTAATAAGTCTGTATGATTTTGCGTGCTATAAATACGGGTTATGATGTTCAATTTGTTATCGTCTTTGTTGATATTCCATTGTGATTTATTTATTTCTCGGTTGTAACATTGAGAGTAATGTATTGTTAATGGCATTACTCTCAATGTTACAACGGATTGGACTGAATAAATGGAGACAATAAAACACAGTTGTTTACAGGAAATTAAAAAAATCATCTCATTATACATGTTATTTGTGGATAAAAACTACTAAATGTATATCTTGTTTCCAAACTAACCCTATCGTTTCTCCTATACAGAACTCACTCGGTCTGGGGATGTGGTCTATCAGAGCTACTGCCATGGTCAGATATGCCATGAGACCTGAATGACCTAAAACCACTATAAGCTATCCCGTTGTCAGCTACCTGGCGGCCTGAATGAGACCTCACATTTGTTTTTACCAAATATCCCTTCAGAATGTTGTTTATGTAGATGAAAATCAATTTTGAAATAACAAATCGTTATTGCATTTGATTATTTATATAAAAAGTGTGTACACATTCCAAAGATGCAATTATTTGACAAGCCACAAGCGTTCGAAATTTATATGATGGCTACTGAGTGTTATGTAGTTCATTTCAAAATAGCACACTATACAATGTCAGCGTGTATCTAAGTCTATGTGTTTATCTCAGGCATTCGCGCTTTTTAATGGTACTCCTCTTTTCTCGGGATTATTTCGAATTAAGACCCTGCTTACCCCACTGCACTAACAACACACTGACTTTAAAGTGATGGTAATATACTTAAGTAATCCACGTTCGAGAAAGTAAAAAGTTATTGTGTGAGAAGATGTTATCACGAATGAGGAAGTGCAGATCAAAGGATACTTTAATCAGACTAATGATTTAAACCCTATAACACACCTATCCACATAATGGCCTATTTATGACTGTGATTCTGAGATGATTAGATCGTTAGATCATCACAAATCCCCTTCGTAACAACGTCACTTGTGTAACACCTCATATATGAGCTTTCAGCATCCTACGCCTTAATCAGTCCTTCCTCTTAAAAGCAATGCGTTATCTAAGAAGCTAGATTCCCCTTATGCAACTACCTTCATATTTTTTGATAATCATTTTGATAAAACATCACAGACTAGGCAGCATTGCTGTATAGAATATCAAAGTGTTTTCCATCCTAGCTGTACATTGCTACAGTGCCGACATTTAATTCCTGCACTAAATGCGCAGGTAGCGCAGGAATAGTACATGACCGCAGGCCCGATTGTTACCCTGTCTCCTGGGCATCGAATGCATGGATGACCTCGAAACTGAACGTAGCTTTGATTCGCAAGCTACGTCGGTCATTGATGTGCTTGGCTCATGTTTTTGACATGTTATTCATGGGTGTTTGTACAACTAGACACAGGCAGGCGTCCGGTCAACTGGTGCAGGACTTACGGCCTGTAATGTAGTAGGTACTGCTGTATATAATATCAAAGTGTTTTCATCTTTGATCTGCATTGCAAGTCCTCATGTTTCTTTCTTTCAATGCTTGAAATGTACCCTAATCACGTGATGTTCAGGACAACACCTACGACGCCACGTGCGTATACTTCGAAAATAAAATATAATAGGTTTTTCATGCCCTTAATCAGCCTAAGTAGAGTACGTAGAAAGTTTGCAACAATTGGGAAGAATAACAGGTACGAAACGTGATACTACTATCAAAATAGTAATGCTCACAATTTTTACCGTTTACTGACCTCTGACCTGGCCTGAGGTCATGGTTAAAGAAAGGGTAATGCATAAGCAGATGAGGTGGCACATGTCTTTCTGATAAATAGGCTGGTATCTCAAGGTATCAACATGTATTATTCACTTGTATATGGGTTATAGTAAAGTTAATGCAATTTTAGGTGTAAAGGTGTAAAGATGTTTTGCAGGCCGAGAAACATATTTCGAGAAGCATGAGACCTATCTGCATAGATCCCATGATAGGGGCAATTTCGGCCTTTTTGCAACCCGTGATTTAGTCGGTTACATTTTACTTTGAAGAATAATGGAAGTCTCAAGCTTGTAGATACATCACCTAAATAAATCACTAAAGGTGTATATATATATATATATATATATATATATATATATATATATATATATATATATATATATATATATATATATATATATATATATATATATATATATATATATATATATATATATATATATATATATATATATATATATATATATATATATATATATATATATATATATATATATATATATATATATATATATATATATATATATATATATATATACATACATACATACATACATACATACATACATACATATATATATATATATATATATATATATATATATATATATATATATATATATATATATATATATATATATATATATATATATATATATATATACATGTATATATATATATATATATATATATATATATATATATATATATATATATATATATATATATATATATATATATATATATATATATACATATATATCAACTGTTTTACACTGTAACTACACCTTTTGCATACAATACGTTGATATTCCTTTTAGCACCAAAGGTAGTTTTCCATTGTTTTTAGGTCATCCTAATTTTTCGCATCTGTGTATTTGACGTTGGCGCAGGAGTAATTGAATCGATGGCTGTTCGGCAATCTGGTGCCGGGTCGTTAATATTTCCATTGTATTAGCACAGGAGTCCGTTGGTTAGACATGTGTCAATCCGGGTGGTCTCACCTGAGCCTTGGCTTAAGGCTTGCTCACTCACTAAAGATACTTTCACGATAGCCATTTAAAGTGAGGGACTCTACAAATTGCACCGTTTGACCTAACTTTGGTTCTGCACTTTACGCGGTGGATTGGTCAACATTTGTCTTTTAAGGTTCTCTAGGACCTTAAGAGGCAATGCTTTAAATGCATTTCTGGCATGGAACTTTTTCAAACTTTGCATACAAAATTCTTGAGTAATACCACTTCAAAACCTGTTCCATTCGGGGTTCGCCACGATAATTTTGGATCATATCAATTTTAGAAATATTTGTAAGAAGAAAAAATATATATTTTTGGTTTATGCGATCACTGAAAGGGTTATGAAAATTCCTGAAATTTCTATTTCACTTACACTTTTCAGTATTGTATGTTTATCAAAACTAATCGAAAGAAGGTTCTTATTAAGATTGTCTATCTATACTGTCTTCGGAAATAGGGGTTTAACACATAGAATGAGAGTTTTGGATTTGATGATGTTGACGCTATCCAGCCACGAGTCATTTCATGTAGAACCGAGTTAAAAGGTTCTACTTCTCAATACTTTGCCAAGACAATGATAACACCACCAGTGACGGTCCAAGCTTAACCTATAATGAGCCCGCAAGATCCTTTAACAATAAGTAAAAAAAATGCCAAAAGGATTAGATTTTATCTACGATGTAGAAAGAAAACCTTTCTTAAGGTGATGGGTACCATTGCAAGCCAGTTAAAAGCCCTGTCACAAAACACACATCAAAGCAGCATAATCCTATAACTATGTGTATCTCCAGGTTCCTGAGTGTTATCAGGTAGAGAATATCATCGCCACCTGTCATTATTCAATCCATATTCTGTTTTATTTCAAAATTTACAACTTTTTTTTCAAATGACATATTCTAATTAATTACGCAGGTGATGGTTACTGCAGGTTCAGAGTTACTTTAGGGATATCATTGACTATGCCCCATAAAAAGTATTTTTTTTGATTTTTTACCCCTGAAGATTTTTACAGGCCATAACATTGAAAATTCTAGTGAGAAATCTCGTGTGTGGAGGCATGGGAACCCCTTTGATAGTAATGGACATACCTCGCTGATCACTCCTGAGCACTCGAAACAAAAGAGAGTTGCACAAAGATACACATCGACGATCTCAAGACAATGGTTTGTGGTCAGGATGCTATAAATAGGTGCTAGCTATGAGCACGTGAGGTTAACAAGTGAAGTTGGTGTGGAGATTTCTAACTAAAATTTTCAACGTTATGGTCTGTAAAAATCTTCAGGGGTAAAAAAATCAAAAAAATACTTTACATTGGGCATAGTCAATGATATCCCTAAAGTAACTGTGAACCTGCAGTAACCATCACCTGCGTAATTAATGAGAATATGTCATTTGAAAAAAAAGTTGTAAAGTTGTTTTGAAATAAAACAGAATATGGATTGAGTAATGACAGGTGGCGATGATATTCTCTACCTGATAACACTCAGGAACCTGGAGATACACCTAGTTATAGGATTATGCTGCTTTGATGTGTGTTTTGGGACAGGGCTTTTAACTGGCTTGCAATGGTACCCATCACCTTAACTCCTATGTCAGAAACAAGATAATGGCTATACCCTGTGAGTTCATTTGTTGCGTGGATTGTTTTATATATGCATTTGTACTTCAGGTAAGTGTATATGATATGATATTTGATACTTGTATAAGATACTTGTATTCATGTAAAATGAAAATCCTCTTACACACTTGTGCAATTTAAAAATAAAATCAAAAGTAAAATTACTACATATATATATATATATATATATATATATATATATATATATATATATATATATATATATATATATATATATATATATATATATATATATATATATATATATATACATATATATATATATATATATATATATATATATATATATATATATATATATATATATATATATATATATATATATATATATATATATATATATATATGCTTGTGTGTGTGTGTGTGGGTGTGTGAGAGAGAGAGGGTTTGTTATCGCAGAGGATGTTAACTTTGTATTCATAAATCATCTCTGGAAGTGTACACCTGATATTCATTACGTACGGGTAATTACTAGCCGACGTCACTGGCCTTAAGCCTAATTCCAGGTAGGATGATAATAACCATGTGTATTATCGTGCTTGATGCAGTCACATGCAGACTCTGAGGACCATGTAAAGATTGGCTAGGGGCGTAGTTCGCAGCAAAATGCGCCATACAGCGAAAAGGACTTGATTTTCTTTAGCCACCATTGGATCAAAGTTCCTTGTTATGCAATGCGCCATTTGATAAACGTAATCCCCATTGTAATAGTTAATACATCCTGATATGCCTCACCCATTACGTGGCATGCAAATACAATTTGAAGCACGCATCGATGTGGACGTAGAATATAAAATACATATCAATATGGACGTAAAATAGAAAGTATCTATCGATATGGACTTAAAGTAGGAAGTACGTATCGATATGAACGTAAGAGAGTTTTTCCAAAAGCCTCGTAGCTTAAGATATCAATATATTTTGATGAATGTATTCGTATGGTTTGAACTCATTGTAATGATTATCAGTATATTCTATGATATATATATATTACTTGATACCTCCCCTCGATAAGTCATCTGTAAAACAATCATTTCACCATTCTCATCTGACACGTTAAACGTGTAAAGCGAGTAACTAGCAAGTTGCATGTAATTAAGACACGCGATAAGAGTAGGTTCATAGGTAATAAGTCAACTGCCTTTCTTTGATTTGTTGCCGGCTTATTTACAAAGCCACCGTTTCCGCTATCTTTATCTTTTTTATGGACACTGCCTCTTTACAGTAAACTAACTGCGACAGTCTAGAGTACT
Organism: Maea johnstoni; assembly: GCA_963942565.1. Taxonomy (NCBI): domain Eukaryota; kingdom Metazoa; phylum Annelida; class Polychaeta; order Spionida; family Magelonidae; genus Maea; species Maea johnstoni. The sequence continues at coordinate 39,971,545 of OZ012684.1, forward strand.
AACATTTAAACTGCCCACGGACACGAAAGTCAAACACATACGTTATGCAGGGCCGTATATCACATTACTCGACCGCGGTCTGCGTCCGAATGGCTTATTTTGTCTAAAGACGGAGTCTTGCACGATACTATTGACCCATATAGGAAGAACTTGGCATGACTGCATTGCGTTCTTATACTTAGTTATCTTTAATAAGCATTTGAATAACAAAGTAACCACAGCTAGCTAGCAGTGTCCGAATGACTAAGACTATATTTTTCTTTGAATACATAAGTTGTTTGATTAAATGCACGTATGTACATGTATGTATGTATGTATGTATGTATGTATGTATGTATGTATGTATGTATGTATGTATGCATGCATGCATCTATGTATGTATGCATGATTGTATGTAACTGTAAGTATGCATATATGTTATGTATGTATGCATGCATGCATGTACGTACAAATGTATAGACATACGTACGTATGTTTTGTATGTATGTATGTATGTTTGTACATGTATGTATGTATGTATGTATGTATGTATGTATGTATGTATGTTGTATGTATGTATGTATGTATGTATGTATGTATGTATGTATGTATGTATGTATGTATGCATGCATGTATGTATGTATGTATGTATGTATGTATAAAGTTGTATGGATGCTGATATGTTATGTATGTATGCATGCATTCATTTTACGTACAAACGTACCGACAAAGCCGTGCGTATGATTTGTTTGTATGTATGTATGTATGTATGTATGTGTGTATGTATGTAGGTATGTATGTATGTATGAAGTTGTATGTATGCAGATATGTTATGTATGTATGCATACATTCATTGTACGTACAAACGTACCGACAAAGCCGTGCGTATGTTTTGTTTGTATGTATGTATGTATGTATGTATGTATGTATGTATGTATGTATGTATGTATGTATGTATGTATGTATGTATGTATGTATGTATGTATGTATGTATGCATGACTGTATGTATGTATGTATGTATGTATTCATGCATGCATGAACGTTGTACGTGGATTTGAATGTATAAGGTATTTTCTATATAGTAAAGGATCGTCGACACATCGCCAGAGTATCAACCAAAATGGTACACAGTGCAGTTATATAAAGGTTCGATACAAGTACTGTACTGATAGCCCCGACCCCCTATCAATATCGGCCACCGCACGTGTGGGGTTTCTCATTTGCAGTTGTTTCGCTATGAGTTGCACCTAAATAACATTTTCTTATCACCTCACGGTCGCAAGCCTAGTTTCCGGACAAGATGCATTAATAAATGTTGACTTGCATCTTATTAGATTATTACACTACATGTATATTAGATTTGCCATAGCAGCCCTACAATTGCACACACGTCTTGATATATCCAGACAAAATAACCATATTATATCTTGCACGGGAATGTTGGCGAGATGTTTCTTCATCAAACAATGGGGAGGAATTCCCAAATGTTTTACTTTCAATTACCTTGTTTAGGGCAAAACCGTTTATTACAGCATACGAGTGTGTGTGTATGTGTGTGTGTATGTGTGTGTGAATGAATGAATGAATGAATACATGAATGCTTTTAAGGCATATCGGCACACACAGGCCATATCGTGCCATAACTACAGTATAAAATAGTAGTCCTTTGGCAGTGACAAAACTACAAGAAAGCAATAAATGAATACACATGCTCACAAAACAATGATCGTTTCAAAATATAAATATAAGTAGCACTTGCATTCTTAAAAATTAGATATATCACAAATGGTAAAACAGATCGATATATATATATATATATATATATATATATATATATATATATATATATATATATATATATATATATATATATATATATATATATATATATATATATATATATATATATATATATATATATATATATATATATATATATATATAATGTTCTATAAATACTTCAAATTATTCCGCAATGTATTTTATCATCGCTTGCTTTGATCAGGATTTGTACGATATGACCGGTCATTAAATCACCATAATGCCCTGAAACCTAGGGCATTAAATGTCACCTCATAATGCCCTCCAAAGCCAACTAGGTTCGTCACTGACACGATTTGACCATTTCTGATTTATAATTTAATGATCCCGGACAACTTATATAGGTACATGTGTACCCTTTTCTTGCATTCCACTTTCATGCTTTAAGGCTTTAATTTTCTGTCTATTCAGGGTGTGCGGCCATACCTAAATGCCGTGGTACACTTGTATGTCACAATACAATCTCACGGTAGGGTTCAGACAATTTTGTCGAGTATGCAGTATGCGTGCTGTAGCCAGTACTAAGACCGTTTGTTCATCTCTTCTCTTTTCAACTGTTACCCATATGAAGGGCCTAGCTATACTATATACATGAGGAAAACCGATGCAGCTAATTGTTTTTGTCAAGAATGGAAATGATTTAGTAGTAGTTCACAAGTTGTTCCACAGCCTTTATGCCGCCAAGATTACGCTATTGCAGTGTGCCAATTTAAGTTTATGCTTATAAGACGTGGGTTGATGCATTTCTATTCAATGCCACGCATACAGCCATCTCTTAAGGTAAGACCTTAGGGAACATTAAAAACGACTATTTGCATATTGCCAATAAAAGCTGATTTTTTTAACTTACGTCTTCGAGAATATCTGCATGCAGAAACCGTTTAGTATAATGTATATGTTAATAACTGAGAATAAAAGTGTGTGTTTAAGTACACAAAGTAATTTTGACAAAAATATCTCCTTTCTTCTGGGAAAGAAGTAATACGCTTATTTCGAAAATGTAGTGTGGACCTCCTGGAAAAGGCTTGCATATAACCATACCAATGAACTGGTAGATATACATTACAGATTGACCAGACATGCATCACCCAACGAAACAAAATGTAACCATCTTTCAGAATGCTTCATATATGTTCATTGTATCAATTCGACGTCTAGCGTGAGTTTTTATGATACCTACTATTATTTCAATATCTTCTCCTATTAAACAAATATTCACAAATTATAGTAAAATAAATCAAATCTAAAACAATCACTAGATATATAGATACCTGCGTATGGATCAGTAAAAGTAACAATGCAAATTTCATCTCATTATGAATAGTTCTACTGTATATGTAGGGTTGCTTTACTCCCACAGTGCGATACTCATCTAAGCATATAGACAAACTCTTTCCTGGATTTAATCACAATAAAATGAACAACATTACACACGCTATACTTCCTGTAATAAAAACGCTCTACTACAAATTACTCCAGTTTACAAGAAGGCTGAAGGCGCTTTTTCACGTTCTTTAATGGTTTAAGTAAATCATTAATGGTAATTTAATATTGCTACGTGTTGGATATCTTGTGACTTTGTGACAGTAATGCCTGTTGTGAATGATTTAGGGATTACCCTAATTGTTAATCTTTGTCAGAATACTATATCTCCCATAAGGGCAGCCATCATCAAAGTAGGTACATTTATCTTTTTTTATTATAGTGGTAAAGATCAAGATGTCTCTCTAAAGTTTATATTGTTATGTTACAGTATATACATACTTTTTCCTCTGTACAAATGTTTATTACATGTTATTGAACAATACAATTATAAAAAAAGTCTCTTCGATTAAAAGCTTACGCCTTTCTCATTATGCATAAGCCTTGGTTATCCGCCAATTATGTGAATAGTTTGGGTGTGACAATACTGCACATTCTCGTGTATCAACACTAGTCAATTTAATTAACTTGCTTTTTATGCAAACTTGAACAAATATGTTCACAAGGTAATAGGAAACGTTTTCATTGAAAATGTTATTAATCAACATCCTCAAATACCATACATATTGTATTTACTTGACTTTTGAACAAAAGACAACAAAAATGTTTATTCTGGCACCGTTGATTCTGGAATTGGGAATCTTCAAGACTTATGCCAAAAATGGTCCTTCAACATGAACGAAGATATCAACTTTGAAACTGTCAAAATGGCCTTCAAACAGACCATACTATTTGCCCCGACAGTTTATCAACATTTAATTCACCATAAACTCTAGCATAGGAGAATTTTAAATAACATACTATTATATAAGCTGGAATTGTCAGAAAATGACAAATGTTTATTTTGTAAGAACATGGTTGACACTATAGAGCACATACATTTTGAATGTAAAAAAACACGAAACTCTGGAATGATGCAGGGTCACTGGGTCAGAATATATATGACAGACATTTAAAAAAACAGTGATGTTGAGAAGATATTTGGGACACAGGATAAAGATCAGATAAAATTAATACTGAGTAGTGTAAGAGATGTTACTGTAGAAAAACAGGTATAACAATGGGTATATCAGATGTCAAAAGATGTCTCATAAAGAACCCCAACATCACTAGATTACATGAAAATATGACAAATGAAACTATATCCTTTGACCAGAAGTACATTTATAGAAGTATTAAGAGTGGATCACACCACAAGAAGTAGCTGGTATATACTATAAAAAAATACATAAAACCTGACAGGTTGTACATGTATCTCTATTGCAAAGAAAATATTTTTGTACACTATCTATTTATCACTGTTATTTATCTCCATGAAAAAATGACATGAATATGGAGAAATAAAAATCCTGTTGCACATGTGTGCAATTTGAAATAAACCCTAGTCAATTCCAGGAACACAGGAATCAGAACAGTATATTTTCGTTTAAGATTACTTTAAGTGGGCGTGATTATACACAGCGGTAGTGTAGGCAGCGGTATGAGCAACACATCAATTCAAACCTCTCGACGACAGACTCGACCTTTTTAGAATCCTTCCAGACTCAGCTACTCGAGCTGTCGCCCTCTTTTAGCTTGTCTGTACTCAATTGGCCTCCTTCCATCTCTACTGAGCGGAGATTGCACATTCAATTCAACCCCAGTAGCGTTTGAGAACTTCAGCTTAGACAAATGACTGTGTCAATCTCAACTTGTGAACGCCAAATCAAACGTCTGCTCGTTGACGTCGTTTACGTATACCGGTACATGTGAAAGCTGTTTATTTCACATTCTCGGTTTTGTCATTCGTGCACTCAATTAAATTTCCCATTTATTGCCATCTGCAGTGGTAATTGGATGCCTCGTCATCACTTGATTTCTATGTATGAAAGTAAAGCAAATGTGTGAGATGTCGATCTCGCTCTGAAACAGGTGGACTTGTAATAAAGGAATTCTTGGAAATGCGACACTCGTCATAATCACGTAGACAAATGGCATACTCTTCATATGTGTGTTGGTGACAGCTTTAGAATTCTAAACATGTCGTGGCCTAGTGGTCAACACACCCGCATCCCAAGCACGAGATCGCAGGTTCATGTCTCAACTCTATGCTTATGAGTGTTTTGTCATGGTCACTATACCAATGTGTGGCTTTATGGGGGCTATCTATACTGCTTCTACGCCTGAAAGACCCATTTTGACAATTCATAAAGAGAATGGGTGTTCCAACCGGTTCTGGGTTTCAATCTCGTCGGGGTATGACCTAAGTTAGTGTAGGTGATGCAAAAACTAAATCCCTCCTTTCCTCTTGTATAAATCAACAGGGGGAAGCATATGACGACTATATATAGGCCATTCATGAAACCAACATGAGAAGTGTATAGCAAAACCTTATGCTTGATCCAGGTTTTGGTAATAGTTTAATACCAATAGAAAACGAAATTGGAATCCCACTTTTGCCGCCTTATCGCTACCTATAGTGCCGACATTTAATTCCTGCACTAAATGCGTGGGCAGCCCGGCATAATGCACGACTGCATGCCCGATTGCAACCCAGTTTCTAGGGAATGGATGCGTGGATGACCTCACAGCTGAACGTAGCTTTTATTTGCCAGCTACAAGCTACTGTGCTCGAATTCATTTTTTGGCATGTTATCCATAATTGTTCGTACAACGAGGCACTGTCAGACATCCGGTTGACTGGTGCAGGAATTAAATGTCTGTACTGTACATGGTCCCACTGTCACCGAATCCCCTCTGCAGTGATTTACGGTTATCTGCGGATTTCGAAACCGAAGCCTGCAGTGGTTTCTTTCTGTAAGCATCTGCGGCGCTTCCGCAGATCACAGTAAGCACAGCAATCAACCGCAGATCAGCCACGGAAATTTCAGACGGTTCAAAACTTCCTTAATGGCACAGCTTGCCTACAGTTTCAGTCCACCATAACAGTGCCGTAGCAGCACTGTAATGACCTTAACCATGACACCAACGTCACAATAAGGGTTCATGATGCCAATGCATTAAAATGCCCAATATATTGAAGTTTTTTGGAAAATATTGGTATTTTTTAGAAAATATTGATATTATTTGGATTTTTTAAATATTTTTTGGTCTTTTTTATGTTTATGAAACATATAAATAGGTGTAGACCTACGTGTATGTCTGCATCATATCCACTGATTCAGAAACCTTGGAAACCTGGAACATGCTTCGCCTACAGCTCGTGCACGCGGCACTTTAACCCGTTGTATGCACGTGTGTAACAACACCAAATGTAATAACTTACACCAACGTTAGGTGCCCGCTATGCTGAGAAAAGAGGTCAAAAAGTAGGTAACTTAACTAAAATGTACGATTTTCACCTGCATTTTGAACAGTATTATATCGACTTATCTAAAAGTTTCATTATTCTTGTTCTAAATAATGACTTATTTAGGTAGCAAATAGATTAATATTTGTACTTGGACAACTGTAGGTACCCACACTGCTAAGAACATGGGTCAAGAATTAGGCCACTTAGCTGCATTTTGCTCCTTATTGAACAGCATTACATTGACTTATATATAATTTTCACTATTTTTGTTCTAAATATGACTTACTTTTTATGACTTATTGATAATTGAAGGTGGACAACTGTGGGTGCCCGCACTGCTGAGAAATGGGGTCAGAAAGTTGGTTACTTAACTAAAATGAACACTTGTTGCCCGAATTTTGCTCTTTTTGAACAGCATTACATTGACTACTTTTTACTATTCTAGTTTTAAATATGACTAATTTTGGAAGCAAATAAATGTATATTTGTAGTTGGACAACTCTAGGTACCCGCACTGCTGAGAACAGAGGTCAGAAAGAAGGTCACTATTAGCCATGTACAATTTTTGCCTGCATTTTGCTCTTTTTTGAACAGCATTAAATCGACTTTTATAAAACTTTCACTACTCTAGTTCGAGATATTACTCATTTGGTTAGCAAATAAATTGACAATTGTAGTTGGAAAACTTAAGGTACCTGCACTGCTGGGAACAAGGGGTTAGAAAAAGGTCACTCATGTAAGATGTTCGATTTTTACTTTTACTCTCATTTGAACAGCATTGCATCAACATATAAGAAACCATCTAGTTCTAGATGTGACTCATTTATGAAACAAATGAATTTATATGGTTAGTAGGACACCACTAGTTTCCAAAATATGTAAACCATAACAATACACATTCAGCATAGACACATCAGACATACTGTATACAGTACAGTGCCGACATTTAATTCCTGTACTAACTGTGTGGGGGCACAGGCATAATACATAACCGCACGTCTGATTGCCACCCAGTTTCCTGGGCACGGATGCATGGATGACCTAACAACTCAACATAGCTTTGATTCGCAAGCTAAATGGGTGTCATTGATGTGATTAGCTTATTTTTTATGACGTTAAAAATGATGTTATCCATAGGTGTCTGTACAACCAGGCACTAGGAGACGTCCGGTCAACTGGTGCAGGAATTAGATGTCTGTAATGTACATGTAGCTATCCCTGTCGCCCAATTTCACTTTCATGTAGCTGCATAGCTTTCCCTATAGGCCAAAATCAAACACATAAAAAGGAGTCCACACACTCTGAAGGTTACTTTTTATGAATCCTATTTGGGGCATGTGAGAAAGTTACTATTGACTTGAAGATATTATTGTTCTCCACCATTTATAACAGAGCAGTCAGGACTTATCTTTTGTATGGTGGAAATTTTCCCACACAATGCAACTAGTGCAAAGACAAAGTGTTATCTAAAAAATAGTAAAAAGCAAGCAAAATTCATACATTTCAGCTAAGTGGCCTACTTTCTGACCTCTGTTCCAAGCAGTGCAGGTACCTACCATTGTCCAAATATAATTATCAATTTATTTGCTACCCAAATGAGTAAGATTTGGAACTAGAATAGTGAAAGTCTTATAAAAGTCGATGAAATGCTGTTCAAAAAAGAGCAAAATGCTGGCGGATATCATACATTTTAGCTTAAGTGACCTTCTTCCTGACCTCTGTTCTCAGCAGTGCGGGTACCTACAGTTGATCAACTATAAATATATCAATCTATTTTCTTAATCAAGAAGTCATATTTGAAAGTAGAGTAGTGATAGTTTTATATAAGTCAATGTAATGTTTTCCAAAAAAGCAAAATGCAAGCGAAAATTGCACATTTAAGTTAAGTGACCTAATTTCTGACCCCTGTTCTTAGCAGAGCGGGTACCTACAGTTGACCACCTATAATCGTCAATTCATTTGCTACTTAAATAAGTCATATTTAGAACGAAAATAGTGAAAAGTATATATAAGTCAATGTAACGCTGTTAAAAAAGGAGCAAAATGCATGCAACAATCGTCATTTTAGCCTAATTCTTGGCCCCTGTTCTTAGCAGTGCGGGTACCTACAGATGTCCAAGTACAAATATTAATCTATTTTCTACCTAAATAAATCATTATTTAGAACAAGAATAATAAAAGTTTTAGATAAGTCGATATAATGCTGTTCAAAATACAGGTGAAAATCGTACATTTTAGCTAAGTGACCTACCTTTTGACCCCTGTTCTCAGCATAGCGGGCATCTAACGTTGGTCAACTACAAATGTCAATTTATTTGCTACCTGAATAAGTCATATTTAGAATTAGAATAGTGGTGGACTCTTTTATTGTGATTTAATGATGCTCAAATATTAGCAAAATACACGCGAAAATTGGTATAAACTAACTAAATGACCTACTTCTTGACCCCTGTTCTCGGCAATAAAGGTACCTATGGATGTTCAAATACAAACATACATCTATTTGCTATCTAAATTGAGCCTATGTAACTTTATGGGTCTTTAGGTCTCTCAGATTTCAATATCTGGATCAACCAAAACCGGAGAAAGCCCAATTTGTCCATTTTATGTACCATGGGGGGTGGCAAAGATGGGTCAATATCTCAAATTGCCCAAGGGTGCCAGCCCGGCACCCAGCCGATTCTTAAAGTGGGTACCCTTGGCTACCAGAATCAATTGAAAAAAAAACTATATCTAAAAAAAATGGTTCAGCCCAAAATCCAGCTTTCTGTGCCAGACTAAAAAGGGATACTAGTATGTAAAATATGATTTCATATTGTGATTTCCCAGGTATCAATCAGTCATAGTAGCAAATAATGGTTTTGCACCTAAAATTTTACAAAAACTGTGGGTATCTGAAAATGGTTCGATACACTATTTAGATTCATGAGTGAAAACATGAGCTATACCCCGTATGCCTTTAACCTCATTTTTTCTCAGAAACCGTCTGGAATTTTGAACTGAATGCTTTTATGCAATCTTCTTTAACATAAAGGCACACATGAGGGAAGTTTCGTCAACATCTGAGATGGTGATCTGCCGGGACGACCCACCAGCAATAACGCATTTGAAATTGACTTCTTTTATTTACAAAGCTAGTTATATTTGTTAAGATATATTGATGCATGGGCATATGCTTCATTGAAACTTATTACATTTGGTGTAAATTTTTTATTACATTTGTGGTTGATATTACATTTGGTGTAATTTTTTTATTACATTTGTGGTTGACTGTTCGTTCGGTCAGTTATTACATTTGGTGTAAATTTTTTATTACATTTGTGGTTGATATTACATATGGTGTTAATTTTTTATTACATTTACGGTTGATATTACATTTGGTGTAAATTTTTTATTACATTTGTGGTTGTTATTACATTTGGTGTAGATTTTTTATTACATTTGTGGTTGGTATTACATTTGGTGTAAGTTATTACATTTGGTGTTGTTACACACGTGCACAGGCATGTGGAAATGCAATAGCCATTGGTCAAGAAAGTCTGTAGCATCAACAGCAAAGAGAAATGAGGAGAGGGAGGAGTTCCAAACGAAAGGTTTCATGCATGAAAAAATTGTACCATGAAAATCTCATCTTCATGTATACAAAATGAAATTTCCATGCATGAAAATGTAAATTTTGCCCAGAAATTGTCATGGTCGAAATTTCCATGCTGCGAAGACCTTGTCATGGTCAATGATGACAGAACTATGTGTTGAAGATGTCCCTGCCTATAAGAACTTCATGAGAGTGGATCCTTCCATGTTCTAACATATCCTACAAAGAATTGAATTATGACAAAGGCCCAGATGTGGAATGAATGTCACGTGATCAACATCAGTGTGGGAACTGTCAAAATATCACCTGGGGAGCTTTGGGGGTGTCTTCCGTGATTCACCATGGGCAAT
>OZ012684.1:39987064-40006494 GCA_963942565.1 Maea johnstoni
TCAATAGCCACTGTATATTCGAAAAAGACAATGAATTAGTTGATTTTTTCATGGAGGAGTATCTCACTTCTTTCTTGTGCTTCTTGACATTTCTTGCAGTGTTCATTTAGTGGAAATACCACGTGCACAAGTGGGCCAAAGCTGGAGAGACAGAAGTAAGGCAGTGGGTATTGAGACAGTATAAGAATAGAACGGAAGATTCTTATGTCTTGAAGTATGTATTGACAAGTATCACCCACGCACATCCCTTCTGCAGTAGAGTTCTTATATGAGGGAAAGGCAAAATGCCGACATTAAATTCCTGCACTAAATGCGTGGGCAGCCCGGGTATAATACACAACCGCACGTCCGATTACCTCCAAGTTTCCTCGGCATGGATGCATGGATGACCTATCAACTGAACGTAGCTTTAATTCGCAAGCTACGTGGGTCATTGGTGTGCTTGGTCTATTTTTTCTTTGCCGTGTTATCCGTGGGATGTTGAACACTTAGGCACTAGCAGACGTCCGGTCGACTGGTTCAGGAATTAAATGTCTGTATTGTACGTCCCCCACACTCCGTTCGAGTGCTATAAAGCAATTATTTATAAATGTAATTGAATGAAAAATCTTTGCTCTCTCTCTATATTCTTAAATAGATATTGAAACAACGCACATTAACCAGTACGTTTTTATGAAAACAAATCACGTTACACGTAGACGTTGTTTTGTATTGAAAAGCAGGCAACCATATGCCTTTGTATCAAATACGACCCCTTGGCCAAGAGCGATCTCCCATCGCCCACGTTCTATTCATGCCCACACCCACGCCAGCCACACGCTTACTCGAGGCGCAATACATGTTATTATCATAAGGGATTTTCTTTTCGTAATTCATGCCACATTTTTCAAATTTTATTTTTCATTTTTCATGCGGGATTGTAAGAACGTCAGACATGGCTTAGTGTGCATGATAGATAGGATTTTCCGCACGAGAGTCGCATTTTTATTCTCAAAAAGAGAAATTTATATTTTTATTGATGTTCCCCATGCTTATGTATGTGGAATAGCGGTTTAAATCAAATGATTTATCTAAAAAGGATTATTTTTGCTCAAATGTTTTATTCAAATATTATTATATTTGCTCTTTGTCAGTAAACACATTGTTGTTATACAGAAATGTGTTAGCTTTGTAATGATGTTCCGTATGCTTATGTATGTGGAATAACGGATTAAATCAAATGTTTTATCCAAAAAGGATTATTTTTTTGCTCAATTGTTATATTCATAAATGACATTTTTGGAATACAATATTTTTGTCGGTCAACGCCTTTGGTGTCGGTACGCAATAGTTGTGTCTTTATAGAATGTTTTGTGAGTGTGTTGTTGGTGAACACTAAACAATAAGTGCGGACCGCCAGATTGTTTTGACCATATGTGTTCACTAATAAAACAGATGTTTATCATTCCCTTGTGAGGGGTAAATTAATGAAGGCATCAACTTATGATTGGAAAATTAATTGTCGTTTGCGATCCAATTCTGCTGAAGATTATTGGATGTCTTTCCTATTATGGTGAGTCAATTACTTTTTCATAATCTTTAACGAAAGAACCAGAGCCTCCTATGTGTACAGTACAGACATTCAATTTCTGCACCAGTCGACCGGACGTCTGTCAGTGACAGGTTGTACAAACAACCATGATTGACATGTCAGGATAATAAGCCAAGCACATCAATGACCCACGTACATAGCTTGCAAATCAAAGCTACGTTCAGTTGTGAGGTCATACATGCATCAATGTCAAGGAAAAATGCTGTAATTGACAGTGTTCGAAGGAGTAAATGTCCATAATTTCGGAAACACCAGTAAGAGTTAGAAATCAGTTCGGTAGTCTTAGTAGGACACATATTTTTATTTGTTTTAGGCCAATTTAACCCTATTCAGAATCCACTTCAGGAGGTTTAAGCTCAGTCAAAGTTGTTTTACTTAGGCAAGTAGCCATGGATTACTGCATTTCATTAACCTTTGCTTCTAATATATTCTTTGATGTAAGGAAACTGACGTTCTTTTGCAAAGTTACCCTATTGATAGAAATAGACTTATAATGATTTCAATATTTTTCTTAGATGATAATCTTCTAATTAGCTCAATCTATTGCAAATTATTATTGTGGAGGTAAGCGCATGAATAGACACACATTTCAACGAAAAATATATTTTAGCAATAATGTTTGTATCATATAATGATATCCATTTCTCAGAAATCATGACCTACACAATGAACCATTTCAGCATCTATATAAAATAAAGAAATGTCTTTATTCAGCTATAGATGGAAATAGTTTAGCACTGGGGGAAACACCCATATGTTTTGCTGATTTCCTAAGTTAAATTATCAAGCTACATGTAACAAATGGGTATATGTGATTTAATAAATTCAAATAGTTTGAAAGAACCTGTGTTGGTACTGAATTACAGATAATTAGTCATTTTATGTATGGGAGACACTTTCCTTAGACATGACCACTTTTCACGAGAATGACTGTATTACCATCAAAATCTTGTTTGCTGCACAATCCCTAGTCCCATCTGTGCTGTTGCTTATTTTGCTTAGTAGATCATGTGTGCACGCCCATGAATAATATTAATGGGATACTTATAAGAGCGCAAGGGATTGAGCACTAATGCTATTTAAGACATGCAATAAATTCCCTGTCGACCTAGTAAATTAGATGACCTGAAAGATCAGATGTTTTGGGGCAACCATTGTTGGCGTGCTTGTAGATAGTAACATCATTAATTCAATACCTACGCCCTGCAGTTTCTTACTGTAACAATACTATTAAAATAATTACCAAAGGCGTTACTTTATTATGAATTTACAATGTACAACCACTCAAAGGAGCATAGAAGAAAGTAATAGGTGGGCTGCTCGGACGTGTGTCTCTCTTGGTCCGAGTAGAGAATATCGTAATGTGTGTCCTATTTCTTTGATTAAAAGTTAAGGTGACGGTCTGATTACAGTGCCGCCGACATTTAATTCGTGCACTAAATGCGTGGGCAGACCGGGCATAATAAACGACCGCACGCCCGATTGCCAACCAGATGCATAGATGAACTCATAATTGAACGTACCTTTAATTCGCAACTTAACTGGGTCATTGATGTGCTCGATTTATTTTGACATGTTATCTATGGGTGTTTGTATAACCATGGTCTGGCAGACGTCCGGTCAACTTGTGCAGGAATGAAATGTATGTATTGTAGCATAATCAGTGGATGTGCGATCAACAACTGAATTCCTCGGACTCCATGTGGTTGTGACCTCAAATCCCAATTTCCAAATAGAGCGCACACTGAATTAAGGATATTAATCGTTTGTTCTGTCACCAGATTTGTTTAAGAGCAAATCAAGCTGTTAAGAGTTTATTCCAATTTCACCTCACACATTCACAAAATGTCTTCTTGTCTTACCACTAACACTCCACACGAATAGAGCATACTTTGTCAATTTTTTCTAAAAGCATTCTATTCCCCATAGATAAAAAGTCAACATGTTACAAAAATTGGACAGGTACTGCATATTCAATGGAACTGAATTAATGAAAACTATCCACCATAATGTGTTCCAACCAAACTTCTTGGTGCATAGAGGTCAACCAAAGTCACTTGGTGTGAAGGAGATTATAGGTTGGTAGGTACATGCACAGACAAACAGACAGACAGAAAGATAGATCGAATGAACGATCGATCGATAGGTAGATAGATAGCTTGCTTGATTGATTGACTGATTGATTGAAAGACTGAGCGATTGATCGAAATATAATATTTTTCCTACTTTACGAAAAAAAATGTTGGCTATTATCATCAACGGAAAGAATCAATGTCAATATCGAATGTACTTTATCTCTAGGACCTTATTTTAGGCGTTCGGTGTCATCTTCTTCGACAAGTACTTGACGATTTCCGATTTCAGGACGCTGATTCCATGTACTGAGGCCCTTCTAATTTGTCTAAGCGTGTATTTGGGAGTGGATAAATACTTCTTATTTGCCCCAATCTTCTCAAGTCGTGTCTCTCATGATTGACGAGAAAATGACTCCGAGGCCAATCCCCGCCACACGTGATCCAACGAGCACTTAAAGCCCGACAAACCTCTTACGATGGAGGTGAAATTGATTCCGGTATTGAAATATACACCGCCAATGAAATACCGCACATTCCTTTCATTGCCAGTCATCGGATTCCTGCAGTCAGTTTCCATTGCAATTTGTCTGAGTCCCAGTTACATTACCACTTCTAATTGAGGAGAAATGGTGGTTTTAACGGGACAAATATCCTATTAGTATTTCACGCTTTGAATGAGAGAGTGCTTTTTTGATATGCATGCACGGCATTGGTGTGCGTTTATAACTCTTAAAAGCCATACGCTTGGAAAATAATTGCTGAGTTTGGTAAATAGACACGTATGCTGCTTTTACTAATTACATCTCATGGTGTTTATATTGGAATGTGATCTAAATGCAACGTGATGTAAATGCTTTATGTTGTGCCAATACTGTTCCGTTACAGCTTAATGTCAAATAGAAAGCTACTATAGAAAGAGGTCTTGGGCAACATTTATGAAAAGGTGTATTAGAAAAAACTCACATAGACATGCACAACTTTTATCCATCCATCGAGTAGAATTCTGGACAAAGGTCGTTAAGACAGACCATGAATCAACCGTTCTATTCCCTCGCCTTAATTGTTTATAGGATTAGCCTACGTTTATACTCTATTATATGGATACAAGGCAAATCTTTTTTTTGTCTGTGCATTTAGTTTCTTTGTGTATTTACCTGGACTTGAATTGTAATTTCAATACATTTAACAGGGTATTCCAATTCGTTTCTTACAATGGTAATTATCTTATTTCAATTGTTCGTAATTTAATCGTATTTTTCTGTTAATCTCGAGATCAAAGTTATATAGCACTTGCAGGCTACGAGCATACACTTGATCAAGCATGTTGCATGTCCGATGCCCATCTTTTAATGGCGATAAGTAACTTCACCCGATTCAAACTGCATTTTACAATAAGATTTGATAATTGTGAGATAGAATCGAGGGATGCGAAATGTTTAACGTCAAAAAGCAGGAACTAAATTTTAAAAAGAACTAGACTGGAACGAATATGCATTTTCGACATTGCCTTCAGTCTTCCATTAATCTTTTCCAGAACACACAAAATTCACTAATTTAAACACTCCAAGTCAACATGGTACATGTACGTATCAACAAAAATAATTAGTGACGGAAACAAGTGAGCTAATTGGTCCCATGAATACCGGGTGCTGTGTTGGGTGTTAAATTTAATTGCCATAAATACCCTGTGACGTCGGAAATCACAGACTCAGTTCGGGGTCTGCAATGATGTAATATTACCTTGTGCTTTGAGCCAATATCCAGACTGGCCACGTTAGGAAGTTGTTCATGTCAGGCCTAATAATGCAGCCCTGCATGTTTTACATTAACAGCATGTCACTTGTAATACCCCTAGAAGTAAAATGTTCTATATGTGTGTGTGTGTGTGTGTGTGTGTGTGTGTGTGTGTGTGTGTACATGTATGTATGTACATATATGTATGTATGAATGTATGTATGTATGTATGTATGTATGTATGTATGTATGTGTATGTGTGTGATGACTTCGCCGGCTTTCCGGTGCTTTGGGTAGGTTATGAGGTTAACTGTTTCGTTTGAGCTTTTATTCTACCCTGCATTCATTTTGTCATTAAGCCTATACATGATGCATATAGCATGAAAGGGCGTAGGTTGAGGAATACATCAAACACAAAAAGCGCACGCTCCGAGCGTGTAGGGGGAGGATAGATGTGAGACACAAAAACTGAATAAAATGCTTAGTGTTTTCTAACAGAACTCCTATTGACTATTTCAACCAATGACCATATTAAATTTCACAAATATAAAGAAAGTAATAAGGATGAAAGAGTATGACACTTTTTTCCTCTGTTCGAAATTCATAACCATTTTATTCAGATATTTCTTTGAGAATTAGCAAAAAATTATATATTGTAACTTTTAGATTGCATTACTCGTAAATTACTTCGAAGCCACTATGTTTGTTAAAGTAATATAAGTAGACAAGTAGTATATGTAGATAAGAGCCAAAAGCCCTCCTCTGCTAGTTAGAGGTTCTGTGATACCCGGTCTATTCTTCTGTTCAGTTATGGTCTAGACAGCCACCCTTGATCTAATCATAAGGAAAGATCACAAAATGACCTTGATTGAAATAATAATGATTTTCGTATAGCCACCTTAAATCGTTTACATTTGGAGTGCACAAATAGTCTGAAGATTTTGTAGACACCAAATCGAATAGTATCAACGAATAACACTTGAAATATATCAATAGAATGGTTGTTAAACCCAACAGAAACAACATCTGCTAAATGAGCAGCCGCTAAATATAAAAGATCTTGTTGAAGTGCAAGTCTAAGTGGCGGAAGTTCTCGCTCCCTCCAGCCATCCGCCACGTGACTTCGTGGCTGTAAGTAGAAATCGTCAGTTTCCTGAGTTTTGAGGACAGGGGTTATCTCGTCTGACATTCGACGGAAAATGCTGAGAAGTTGAGAGCTTAAGTGATCTCCATTCGCTATGATATTGAACGCCTCTCAGGAAAGTGGACGAGGCAAACTCGATCTCGCTGACGTTCCTGACTGGGCATAATCTCGTTTGCTCAGGCAAATCTCGTGGATTCCTGTCTCGAACGAGAAAATGTCAACTGTCCATGAAACTAATCGACAGACAATGAAAGAAAACTACTGAAGTCTTGGCAATATAATACCACATGAAAGGCTGGACTATTAAATAAAACATCGTATAATGTTAGCATACTAATACGCCTGAGGCAATGGGCATGCAAAAGGCCAGCAAGGACCGTTGCTTTCTGCGTACTCTCTCCAAATTCCGCTGACAGAACCCATGTATCTTTTTTTATTCTTAAATGAATTAAACATTGGTGGTTGGTGTAACTGCTGGATCATTTTGTATGCTTTGCTAGCAGGAACACATGATTCAGTATGCAGCACAACGACACATCACTAATTCAACGGTTTGCCCAAGTACCGTAAACGCAGAACATAAATTTCTTATCAACGGGAAACTGAAGCGGTTTTGCAATAAACACGAATAATTACACTACGGATGGCATTGAAAAGATGGACTGGCATTGGGTAATTAAAGCTTTTTTTAGCTTTGTCGTCTTGTTTATGATCTCTAATGCACCCCTGGACTTGATTATAAGCTGTTTGGTTGATGATGGTTTTTTATCGCTAATTAAAGGACAATTACCATGAATAAGACATTGGCCCAAAGGGGTTTCTTAGGGTATCTTAGTGCTCTATCTAAACTTAAGTTCCCACCTCTGCCGACCTTCATATAAAAAGTACTAGTATATTGCTGTTTAAACATAATGACATTTTGTGTGTGTTAGGGTGTAAGATATATATACATCTTAACTCTAATGTCGGGAACCCGGTCTAATGTATTCTCCATAAACATAGTTTATACTAAAACAGCAAATAAACACTTTCAGTATTAACATCATTAGTATATCATTCAAGAGATGTGTAACTTGATTTTTTTATAGATGTGTTTTTTCATTTTGCATCATATCAATATGTAGCAGTACATAGTGTAACTAGAGTTTTTACTTTTATAAAGCCATTGTCTACCATGCCAAGTACATATTCTAAGATTTCCCCTCGAGTAAGCCGATGAAACATTGGTTGTCTCATTAATGCATCCGCCATGGTTCAGCCCTGTCACTGTCAGAGACCGCGTTGGCCCCTTCCCCGTAGACCCATCTCCAGATTACTCTCGTAGATCCCCCAATTGTGCTATCCACTCAGAAGCTGCCGAGGCTCGCCTGCTGCACTTGGCACAAGCCTTTAGATGGCTTCTTCTTAACCAAATTCGGAATTGAGGGAAGGAAATATACATGTAGTGTCGGTTTCAAACTCCTGCACTTAATGGGCAGAGAGACCGGTCACCATACACAACCGCATGCCCGATTCCCGCCGATTATTCCTAAGCATGGATGGGAGCGCAGGTCTCTGACAAAGGAAGCTTTGATACGCGGTTACGTGGGTCATTGACATACCTGGCTTATTTTATTTCGACATGTTATTAATCGAAGTTCTTTGTATTCCTGTTGATGTGTTCTAGGAAGGATATACCTCATATTTCATTATTTGGCTTCTTTGTATTCCTCGTGTTATGATCTAGGAAGAAAATACATATTTCCTCCTTATTTGGCTTCTTTGTATTTCTCTTAATGTGTTCTAGGAACGACAAACCGCTTGGCTCCTTATTTGTCATTTCTGTATTGCTCTTGATGTGATTACAGTTTCCCATTTCTATTCCACTTTCCTGTAACTTTCTGACAGTTAATTCAAGCATGCTTATATTCAAAGCTGCATAGTGACACCTTTTCAGGAAAGACCTTTTTGGCGCAGGCTCCATCGCACACGTTAGAAGTTTACAATGATGTAATAAATGCATTGCCAGTACAGGTTCGTGGTTATAGATGACTGTGACCCTAATAAACCATTTCAATATCAAAATTCTTACAGAAAATCTCGGATAAAAACGAATCCCAGGGCGGACTGACGATTGCATTACGTTGTATCACCTGCTCTGCTCTAATTCTCTATGCTGATTGGTCAATAGGTGTTAGACCTGGAGCCGTTCACACTTTCTCGATTCAATATCGAACGGCAGAATTCAATATTACCAATATTTTTTATTAGCATGAAAGAGCAGGTGATAGATTCGTTACGTCCTGTTGGATAGTGCAATCCGGCCTCCTATCCGCCCTCAGTCATCCAGATCCGACTCGGATCCGCTTCGTGATATCTGGATGACTTTGGTTGGATATCAGGCCGGATTGCACTTTCCAAAAGGGCGTAACTAATACTATATACAGCGAAGTTATTTCTAAATCCCTCTCTACTGGCCAACTCGACGACGGGACTAGAGTCTCGAGAGTTTCATCTTAAACGTTTTTATTTACTAGATACTCTTACTATGTGCAAATTAACAGTCCTCACATACATAGAGCATTGATTGACAATAATTTTGTGTATACAAACTAGTGACGTTGCTGATGTATGAGTAAGTTTTCCTTTTGCAGTGATATGTCGATTCTACTCTCCAGGAATGCAATTATGGTACCAGATTAACTTCTTTATGCTTTTACTGCTTTTATGTGATTGAAGATACTTCTACGAGTCATTTAATCGTTGCATATAAAGTGTTTTGTCGTTGTTTTTTATAGCTGGCTCTGGGCATGGGAGAAAGTTGCCGGTGACTTGAGGGTAGGTGGTGGTTTTCGCCGTGTACCCTTCATCAGTTACAACTGGCTAGTGACGACTTAGGAATATGGCAGAAAAAGTGAAGAAAAACAAAAGTTCCAAATTCCAGCTTTTAATAGCTGCTGGATGGTGGTACAGTAGTGTTTATTGTGATTGTTTCGACAATATACTAGTTACTTCCTCCCGATGGCGTGCAAATATTATCCCCCTACCCTCGTATTTATTGATCTGCAGTTGATCCAGGGCGAGATAAATCACCATTAAGCAGCAGTGGTTGGGGCACAAACTGGGGATCCGAGACCCGCATCAATCACGCCTAAAAAGTCACGAGCTTGTCCGATCGATCTCCGCCAGTAAAACCAGCGCCTCAATGCAAGGGGATGATGGCAGCAGGACGTCACACTGGGGCTTTAGTAAACGAGCGCCTACATGCGTGGATCTACATTGAGAGACTATCATTAATGGACGGTGCTAGCTCAACTGATCTCCCCAGCTCTCGCGCCTGACATTCGCTGAGCACCAGCGGGGGACTAATAAAAGTCACAAAAACCCTGCCTGAAAAAGCTTCATCCATCAAAACTACGCATTTGGGGGGAGATATAATGAGAAAACATATGATCTACATGGGGATGTTTTGTATTGTTCTGATTTTTCGTGCAAAACACATTAGTGGAACTGGTGACAGTTTGGAATGAAGCTGTCTCTAATGGAAACCTATTACATGCTATAAGGGAGGCATATGTTCCTCAAGGATATCGTGACAAACTCATGAGGTCAATTTCTTTCCTTTTCGCAGTATTTCCTTTACCCTCCTTTTATGTGAGAAGAGTTAACCTGTACAGAGTGCATATTGCCTGAACGGTCTTCTGATGAGGAATGTATTAACCCATTCACACTCAGAGCAGCCAAAACAGGCCTGACAATTTTGATAATTTTTTTCTAACAAAAGCATTTTTTGGAAAATATTTGAAGGAAAAATGTTTACCAGAAGCCAAACAACAACTCCCCTTCAAATATTTTGTCAACTTTTACTTTATTCACAAGTTATTTTCAAAAGTATGAGAGTAGCAGACGATACTTTCTAGAGGAACTCTGAGTGTGAATGGGTTAAGCATCACATAAGTACTCTTTCAGCAGAGATTAGATTTGCTGGGATAAAAAAAACTGTAAGAGAAACATACAAAGTGTTGTCAAATATAGTTCCCGTCCACAATTATAAACCGGTGACCTTCAAATTCTCAAATGAGAAAAAAGTGTATTTTTCAAATTTCGGGATCCATAACTTTTAAAACCAGGTCCATATTGGGAAAACTGCGATACCCCTCCGAAATACTCGTGGACATATCTATGCCGAATTTCAAGCAAATATGTTGATATTTGATACTCAAAATGCGTATTTAAAACGGCAATGTCTGGGTGAAATCCAATTTAGAGAAAAGGGCAAAAGCCACAAATCTTTAAAAAATAGTTGGTCTCTCATGCGGCTAGGTAATGGACTAGACATTCACAGTTGATCCGATTTAGAGGAAAACCCATTTAAAGCTTAGCACATGTTTCTTCACAGATTCCAAGCATATACATGTATGTTAATATTTGATACCCAAAATGCGTGTTTGAAGCGGCCATGTTTTGGTGAAATCCAATTTAGAAAAAAGGGCAAAAGTCCTTATCTGCTTGTGTGCAAACCTATGGGAGTTTTTATAATGGTTGCTCTCCTTATTCGACTCAGTAATGGACTAGACATTCACAGTAGATCTGATTATGAGGAAAACCCATTTAAGACTTAGTACATTTTTCTTCGCGTCATTTGGGAAATGCCTATGAAACAGCACTACCCTACTACTTCAATTTAACTTGTTCTGCCCTCATACATAAGACATCATTAGTTGGCTATTCCTAGTGTCATGTACTATGGAGAAAAGTTGCTTTGCAACACATACTGTATATACAAACTAGTGAAAGGAGAGAATCTGCAAGTGCGCACATGTGTGCAGCATCAGTTAGTAGCTTGGTAAGGAACTTCGGCTGCTTTGAAATTGCCTTAGGAGTTCAGAACCTTTTGGATTATAGGTTTACCACAAAAGGTATATTTCAACAAAAAGGAATGACCAGTGAGATATAACACAGATGATAGGTGGTTAATATACATAGTAAATATGGGAGATAATGGTAGAGTACCAAAGGCATTAAAAGAGTACATAAATAACATATGCACAAAACACGTTTATACACCACTGGTATGGTTAGGGTAGTCTACCCTCGTGTGCTCAACATTCTACCACAGAATGTGTAAATGAAGAGTTCTTGTCAATTAAACTGTTTTGAGTTATTTTCTAGTTGCGAAACGGCGATCAAACATTTATCCAATTCCTTTTCTGATATTTTGATTCCGCTGATACATAAGGTTCATTTATCTACAGTACAGTCATTTAATTCCTGCACCAGTCGACTGGAAATCTGCCAGCGCCTGGTTGAAAAAACATCCATGGATAACATGTCAAAAAATAAGCCATTTTAGCACATAAATGAACCACGTAGCTTGCGAATCAACGTTAAGTTCAGTTGTGGACTCGTGGTTGCATCCATGCAAAGGAAACTGGGTTGGCAATCGGGCGTGCGGTCGTGTATAATGCTCGGGCTGCCCGATGTCAATGATATCTCGGTCTTGTTGAAAATAAGGATATTGCATTACATGGTGATTGACATTATCCTCTTGCAAGAGATCCCAAAAAGAACAGAAATGTCACAAAGTAATTACATTAATTTGGGCAGGTAAATAACCGGAAGCTGTTTACAAAGAGGTTTAACTGAAGAACTGATCCAAAGGCATTTAAACATAAAGCAAATAGTGTACCTATACACGCAATTGTAAACGTATTCATTATTGGGTATTCATTGATTTGAAGTTAGGGAAATGAAAATTCTGGGATATGTAGATTAGGCACAAATTAATGGTATGACTGGGACAATTGTTTACGCCTTTCTTATAGTGCCCGATGGGATAGGAGGAATGCATACTCGTGTATGTAAAAAAAGATTTAAGAAATGTATCATGAATTCACATACGATTTTCAGGTATAGATAGAGTTTGGAACAAATAGAGGCGAAGTGATAGTTGATATCACAATTAGCATCACGAAAAAGAAATCATACCAAAACCGAACAGAAGGGTGAAGGGATATCTCTAAACGACATGAAAAACGAAATACATTCGAAATGAATCTGGCTAGACTGATGATAAATTCGTTATCCCAAAACTATGGAAAAAGTCATCTCTGCTTTCTGTCAGCTTTGTCACAGTTGACCTCTGTCTCAAGCAGTATGGCTGGTTAATGATCTATCGCAGAGATCTGGCAATTGTCACAATATTTTAATGTGTTGACAAAATTATATTTATAGCAGCTCTGTTTTAGGCAAATCTTATCGGGATTCGTATACTTACCAAAGGCGTACGACAGAAAAAAATATATAAGAAGCTCTTTTCCTCGGTAAGGAAAAACACCAATAAGTATACCACAGAACACACAATACCCATTTCATATTTCCACCAATCCTACCCAGCATTTGAATAATGCCTGAGTGGTATGTATACAGAAACATATATAGATACACACATATATATATATATATATATATATATATATATATATATATATATATATATATATATATATATATATATATATATATATATATATATATATATATATGTGTGTGTGTGTATGTGTGTGTGTGTGTGTGTGTGTGTGTGTGTGTGTGTTCCCATACGTTTGAAAACGGTGCCAGTTTTGAGCATGAAACTATTTTGGCTACGGCCAAACTATTTTTCTCGCCGTGACCGATGCCAGAAAGGTCCACAGGGGACACGCGGAAAATGGCTAGCATTTCTTACGAAAATAAAAAAAAATTCAATGTCTCAGAATGTTCGAAAAGGCGTAAAACGACGAGAAAAATGTTTGCCCGAAAGTCAAAAAATATCGTTCTCAAATTTCATATCGGGACACGCGGGATTTAATACACGGGCACCGTCGGCGCTGTATCAACTTCTGGGCCACGCGGGAGCCGCGTCAATGTACTCGCCGAATTTTGAACCCATCTCCATTTTCTAACTGTCTGTTGAGTAACTCTCACGAGTAGCAGGGATGTAATGAGATATGAGATACCTCTTTCCCCTTCAGGCGGCCCAAGCCATGACAAGATTAACTTCCCTGGCTGGCGTTTCATATTTAATTAGTGAGCTCGCGCCCTGAGACCCGGATTTGCAGTAAATGATTACACTTCATTCTCAATTGCACACTTCTGGCCAGGGCTAAATAACATGGGGGAAATGCCAGGCCTATCTAAAAGCGGAGGATAGAATATCGCATTAACCACAGAAAGGGCGCCAATGCAATTTAGTCATATCACAGCTGAGACATGTTGTGAAAATCACATTTATCCAGAAAAGTGTTTTTTATTTTTTGTCCTTACCTTAGATGTGCAAATACTATTATAAAGCCTGTAGTTTAGGCGAGAGTCCTCAATAGGTATCATTTCAATCGCTCAATCCACCATTAGGCTAGTTCTTAATATCAAGTCCATCAGACCATTTGGGGAAGATATTATACAAATCATATTATGGAGAAAGGGAAGATGGTTCTAGATATGTATTTTCCACAAAATACGTTATTCTTGCAGTTATTTTACATTGCATCTTGTCTGAAATGGTGTAAATTAATTCCTTTTAGCATGCTTTTCATTCTTCTTGTAGAGGATATGCATGTTGTTTTATTTTCAAAAAGATATTTATCAGAATTGATATGTGTAAACTGTTTTAGAGCGGATATCCAACCGATTTCCTCCAGTGTGAATATACATGTAAGTATAATGTAGATTCACAAAAGATTGTGTAAAGTTTGCGAATTTACAGAAAATCGATTTTCGCGTTTATTTTAACTTTGCGAATTGGCAGCAACATGAAGTGCCAGCTATACACTTAAAGTGGCAGCACTAAATATTGCGAATTTTAATTTTGCGTCCGAGGCTAAACGCTAAAAATCGCAAAAATTAAACTAACGCAATCTTTTGCGAATTAACAGTACCTCGGCAAGGATGCGATATCCCACTAAACATGAACACCTAAGAATTACAACAGCTGGGATGAAAGAAAATCATTGCCTTACCCCAACAAATTGGGAAAGATGTTTTAGGTAATACCTAGATGCATAATTCATTAATACTTTTACAGCGGTTTCTTTGAATTTGGATCGTTTGTAAGGTATAAGGAACATGCCTACTAGGTTCTATTTTTTACAAATAAATTAATGAATCTTTATTAACAGTATATGAATATATAAGATCGATTCTTACATCACATGTAAAAATATGCAAAATTGAAAACAAATTAGTTTCAAATTAACGAATAATGTTGTCATGAAAGGAAGACAAACTAGAGCAGGTGAATATGCAAAACAACGTGCATTACATTGTTTATCAATAACGCTATATGTCAATAAATGTTGGTACGATTGCCAAAGGTGACATATCTAGAGCTTTATTCGACTGAGTTCTGCTTAACGTTGGCATACCAAAAGCACAGATACCAATGACACTTGTGCTGCGTTGCAGCCACCTGGGCGCAATGAGATGAGGAATAGCTTTCGCCACTACTACTACTACTACTACTACTACTACTACTACTACTACTACTACTACTACTACTACTACTACTACTACTACTACTACTACTACTATTACTACTACTACTACTACTACTACTACTGATGATGATGATGATAATGATGATAATGATGATAATAATAATAATAATAATAATAATAATAATAATAATAATAATAATAATAATAATAATAATAACAGTATAATTATAATACTGATGATGACTATAATATTTGTATGTGCAAAAGAACAAAGATTCCTTGGTGCCCTAAAACATACCAGTAATAATACCCCTGTGGGTCAGCGGCAAGCGAAAAGAGAAACTTCCTATCAATACTTAAGCAGTGCCTGTAGGACAAGCACCTCAAGGGCTACTCAAAGAAACCCTATCGCTCATTAAGAAGTACGGTAGTTCGTTGCTAAATTATAGCATTAATCATAGTGTCATGACGTGTAAACGTCTCGAGCATCATCGTAAGGTTGATGCATTATAAGCATTTTATATCGGGTACCGTAACAGCTTTTAGTTCCTGCACTAAATGCGCGGGCAGACCGGGCATTATGCTGCCCAGTAAGCTGCCCTGGGTTTTCTATGTATGAATGCAACCACAGGCCACTGACGTCACAGCTGAACGTAGCTTTGCTACCCAGCTAAATGGGCCATTAATATGCCTGGCATATTATATCCGATGTCGCTGGTTGGCGTCTGGTCGATTGGTGCAGTAATTAGACGTCTTCACTGAAGCTTTTTATAGTTCACGTGGGCAGTTCATTTTCTTCTTTTTCCATGATTGACGCACTGGTCGCCAGGACCATCTAGCGTAGCAGGTGTTATCTTTGGTAGCCATCAATCTCTTAGTAATTACCAACAGGCGTCACAGTTGCCGGTTGTTCACTTCCTTAACCAAATACATGCTGGTACATGGTATGACATGGCATGCAAGGGACCGCATTATTCATGTAAAGTTTCCGAAATCTCTGGATCTTCTATCTTGATTTATAATAACGTGGTGCTCACAAGGAAGCTTTTACAAGAAAATTAATATGTTTTAGGAAAATAATAGGTTTCGCTATAAGCATCATAATTAATTTTCCTTGAGGAAAACCCTTATTTTCTAAGGCGGACGTGCGATTATGTCTCGAAAATTAGAAGGCGTATTTGGAACAGCACTAACACGGGTCCAATAATTGCATAGTAGACTTGTGTTAACTTGTTTTCTACCATAGGCTACTAGTATTTGACATTTCCATTGCATTCCAAAATGTTTTGCTATCATAAGTACCATTTCAATGAGAGGTGTTGTGCAGCATCTTTCCTGGCGAATCATGAGGGTTGTACTATTACCCTAGAGAGGAGGCAGATAAGGTTTTATGATATGTACCTGAATTTTGAATGGCTAAACTATTAGGGTTTTTTGCGAAGACCATATGATCTGTTTTCATTAATGTATTTCTTACAATGAATAACAGCCCATCCTATCAATATGTTAGTAAGGTCCTTTTATCTTTTCTCTCTCTAAGGTCCGGTAGTATGCATATACTAACAATAAAACGAAATCTTTTGTTCGTGTTATTTGTGTTATTCGCCAAGTCAAAATGATATGTCACAGTAATATAAGGAACAATTCAATTCCATATTTTCGACGTTTTAAATAGCATTGCAATGCTTTATGTTGTAGTTTTTTGTTTTTCTTTTGGGGGGGGGGGGGGTAGGTTTGAATCGTAAATGGCGAAATATAGTCCACTGCAAAGAAATCAACATCAAATTGCGCTATGCTTATTACACAATTGGTATTTCATATTTTTCTCAATACGTGGCAGTTATCATTGTGGACCTTGCAAAAAAAACATCCACTCCTATACTGCTAGCAATACGAAAAAGAATAGTCTGTATTTACTGTGTCAAAAGCTATTAACTTTCATTGGTTAAAATATAAACATTAATTAAAGTGCATATAATGGTGGTATATTCGTTAGCAATGACTGGGCAGAGTTGAAATATTCCATTATACGGAGTTGATGACCAGTCAGATATTGTTGGCGCCACTCTCTAACGTGTATTCGCATACCAGAAACGTTAAGTTTACTCCGTTAAAAGTTATAAAATTGCCTAATATAAATTCTGATAAAGACGTGAAATAGATGACAGCCTGTTTGTATAGGTAGTGGAACTTATTGATTTTCTTCGGAAATCGTCTTAGCTCTTAATCAAAAATTAAATGGATTTGTAAATGTTTAAAAAGTGCATCTAATAGTGTGCGCTTCAATTTATATTATCATATTACTAATTTAAGTAATATCCAAATGAATACAATATGTATCTGAAAAATTTCATTCTCAGAGGAAGTTCCGTGTGTTTCTGACGATTTCTACCTTATTACCTAAGCTAGAGAGCTAGGATAAAATTCATGGCCGAATGTTATGGGTAAATATACCTCAAACAGGGAGAATGGATACATTTTACCGAAGAAAAAGAAAACATTTTACCAACGAAAAAACCCACAGCATAAACAATACCTCTAAGCAGAAGTTGATTTAAGATACGCTCAACTGGAAAATTTAAGCACGTTTGGCAATTACTATTCTCCGCTGACGTCTTTTACTTCGTGAGAAGCTTTCTTGCCTTCAAGGCTTTACTCAATCAAATATGTGTTAAGTCAAGTCGTTCAGTGAGCGTTGCGCAATGTTTTTAGATATAGTATGTCGCTGTTAAGTGGTACTGGGGATGATAGATAGTGGCAGCTCTGTCAGCGCCGAGCACCTCCATAGAATACTCCATGCTTCCTCCGCAGACTTCCTAGGCTTTATAACCGCTCACTTTCAACAACTAACGCATCCACTTGTGTAAATGATTAACAACGTAACACCCTCTTCGCAGTCAGATTGTCTGCTCACAATAGCACTCCGGCATGGTAATTCTAGAGGCAAACTTGATGCTTCCTTTCATTTTATTCCAAGAAAGGTATAATTCGAGGTAACAGAAACAATTTCTACAAAGCGATTACTTTACTTCGCATGAGTTGTCTTCGATTTTTGTTTGAAATTAAAATAAAAACGTTACGTGTGTATTTTGCATTATGAATACTAGCGAAAGCCAATGTTACTGATTGGAAAGTGATTGATGATGCGATGAAATGAAAATTGGTGCAAACGCAAAATGCAGGGGAATGATGTAGCCATTGAGGTTTTTTCTTAACCGTTTCCGATGCAATTTTGTTATATATATATATATATATATATATATATATATATATATATATATATATATATATATATATATATATATATATATATATATATATATATATATATATATATATATATATATATATATATATATATATATATATATATATATATATATATATAT
Source organism: Maea johnstoni (assembly GCA_963942565.1). Lineage (NCBI taxonomy): Eukaryota > Metazoa > Annelida > Polychaeta > Spionida > Magelonidae > Maea > Maea johnstoni. The sequence continues at coordinate 40,005,451 of OZ012684.1, forward strand.
ATATATATATATATATATATATATATATATATATATATATTATATATATTTATATATATACATATATATATATATATATATATATATATATATATATATATATATATATATATATATATATATATATATATATATATATATATACATACATATATATATATATATACATATATACATATATATATATATATATATATATATATATATATATATATATATATATATATATATATATATATATATATATATATATATATATATATATATATATATATATATATTGCAATGTAGACAAAACAAACACATAAGCTGGATGATAGTAAAGTATTTATTCATTCTGTTACCTATGTAACAAATCAGTATAGACATGACAAATACAATACATAAATAAATCAGGTCAGGGAAATAAAAGCATGGTCGGTTTTTAATAAATCATCCAGCATAATCAATGCTGCCCACTGTTGAAATATGACTTATAATAGTCATAAAGTGATATTACATATACATATATATATATATATATATATATATATATATATATATATATATATATATATATATATATATATATATATATATATATATATATATATATATATATATATTATATATATATATATATATATACATATATATATATATATATATACATATATATGTATTTATATATATATATATATATATATATATATATATATATATATATATATATATATATATATATATATATATATATATATATGTATATATGTATATATATATATATATATATATACAGTGTATATGTATGTATGTATGTATGTATGTATGTATGTATGTATGTATGTATATACATGTATGTGCTCGTGATGCTCTGCAACCCCTAATGCACGTAGACGCATACAGCGAGTTGAAGTAAGGACTTATTAGGATAGATTTTCTGCATTGTAAGGAGCTGTGTTGCGTGGCGTCATACCTAAAGTCATTCAGTGATTTTACAATGCCAACATGCCAACATTACCTTTTTTCCTAAATGTATTTCTGCCACAAGCTGTGCCTTGCTTT
>OZ012684.1:40009194-40154194 GCA_963942565.1 Maea johnstoni
CATCAAACTACATGTAGCACCAACAGGCAGAAATACTCATTGAAGATACGAAATCTCAATAGCCGTTTCCAATGGACATTGAGAATAGTTTTGATCCAATATATGGGTAAAACAATCAGATTAGGATCATTTTAGACATTCGTTAGCACTTAGCTAGAGATAAATGCTAGTCACGGACAAGTGTTTTTATTCTATATCTATCCTCGTAATAGACCAAGTCATCCGTGCGATACTTTTTTTTACTTTAAAGCGAAAAGGCTGGTGATGGGCTGAGGATCTGTGTTAGAGATCTGAGGATCTTTGTTCTCAAGGCCAAGCTGATACACCTCATGCCAAAAAGATCCTTCCTATAGCTCGCTCGTTAGGTAACCTCGAAAAGACTGCTGATGTGCTGGGGATCTGTGTTAAATGAGCCGCTGAATAGCAATGCGGTAAGGAGATCACCACGTCAAGACGTTCTTTCATCATGATCTATCGTACGATCTAGGAATACATCAACCTTCGAACTCGTCTGAAAAAGGCTTTGCGGTAACATCAGCCCAGTCTGCGGGCGTCAATCCAATACCAAAAGTTTATTCCTAGGCGTGATGAATTTGGATTTAGGTGTATGGTCAGGTTTTTCTCCCATATTGATATTATGTATGATAAAAGAACGCTTTCTTTAGGAAAATAATATTTATATATTTTCACAATGAAGAGTGTGTCATAACAATGTGGGCATTGTCATTTAATTGTAGTTATTTCAACGAACTGCAATATTCATTAGTCATTATGAAGCCTACGATGCATTCAATAAAAGCTATCGTAACAAATGAATGTTTGCCTAGTTGTGTTGAGCGAAAACATATATACTAAGAATATATTTGTTTTTGTTATGGTAACGATCAAAAAAGAGTGTTTTGCAACCATAAACAGTAGAGAGTTTTATGGGGCCCTTTGAAATGCCACCGCTATCTCATATATCTTGTTGGTCATGTTCGGGCACCGCCACACGAACTCACTATGCCGTAATTGATATTGGATACCACTCAGATAATATATATCGAAGCCAGACGCCAATACATCACATCATCGGTTGCAATCGCGAGCAATGATTAGCCTGTTTCCATTATAAATTGGTTCACGGTGCGGGCAAACGTCGATATCTGTTAGAAAAGCCTAACGAATATTGCTTGCCATGCTGCGGTTATCAATAACATCGCATTTGGACACTCTAGCCAGCCTTCCCCGCAAGGCTATGAGAAAGTGCTTATTACAAGGTCAGAATTGAAAGTCAAGTAATCAAATTGCACAGCGAGTGAAACCAGCGGGCACGCGTCATCGGGGCTGCCCTGTTAGCTGAGTGGTCGTAGGCATTGCAAACCGACTTTAGCTCACTGTTATCACAACTTCCAAGGGAACGGGTTTCGAATCTGACTCCAGGCATGTGAGAACGATTTCAGTAATTTAGGGGGGGGGGGTGGTTTTCCAAGTAACCTTTTTAGTGTCATTCAACATAAGCTACAACTACATTGCAGACATAATAAAATTATGAATATAATAACTTTAACAATCCTTCCATAACTTCAAGCAGCTTTACGTGATGTGTTTTATATTGTTAGCTATTAAAGTTACTATCCCTGTTATTGCCCACTACATGGACTAACTCTTAAACTACCTCTAACCGTTAATACCTAGTGCACTAACAAAGTCCTCTCTGATCAGTTTTTGTATATGTCTTGTTGAGGTTAAGCCTAAAGAAAATGGCATATGGGCTCGTGCATACTAATACACTATTGAAATGAGTGGAGCGTTGTGTTTTAGTCGTAAAGGCTCTATGTTATTAGCCTATGGATTATGCGGTACCTAAAAGCCCACTGCCACTCTACATTAGATTATACTGGGCTTTGTATCATAATCCGTCTTATTTTGTGGACTAGCTACTCTACATAAACTTGTACAAAGAGCATGATAGTGATCTTAGAAAGAAATACCTCTTACAAAGTTGATATACGGTGGCAATAAAATCATTTTCTCTTCTTTTTGGCGCGTATCTCAATTATACAGAACCGTGTGTTGGTTTATGAATACACTAAAATACAAAATACAAAGTTGTATATTAAAGTAGTTGCTTACAATTACTCAAATATAATGTCTATTTTCTTAAATGGATATGCAATTAATACATTGATAATCCATTTCAGTGATGCTGCACGCATTTCATACTGAATACTAAAACGACACATTGGATGCTAACCCACGTATTGATTGGTAACATCACTTTCAACCGACAGGTTGCTTGGGCTCATACATCATATCTGGAGAATTCACAACACAATGTCCATACCAGACAACTCAGTTCTTCTAGATGCTAAGAATATCATAATGATGTTACTATAAGTTTTCTGATCATATGGGTCTAATGTGATTTTGTAAATACTCACTATGTAAGCTTTTGTAAAACAAGGACCTTTATCTACCTTTGCTTTAATTAGAAATACGAAATAAATTTTCCAAAACATAAAAATGCCATTATTTATACACATTGTCTTCCCTTTTCTTTCGGTAAAGAATAACCTTGGGTGCAGATTGAGTTTCTCGTCTGATATGTGAAGACTGTTTTACGTGTAATGCCTTTCAGTACGTTGTGGTATTTCGATGTATATGGAATTATAAACTGAGCACATGTGGTACTTAGGTATGCGATGACGAGAAAGGTCAAGGTCGAGTTACCCCTGGTGAGCAGAGTAACGCATTACTGGAATACATACTGTAATTGGGATGCAAAACAAGTGGTATTAGATTAATGAACAGGCTAAAGGTACGAACAGAATAACCAAATATCTAACTCGGAGTAAAATGTGTATGTATACCACTACTAAGAAATACAAGGTTCGAGGCTAATGGCCCCCAGTGTACCGCCCAAAAAGACATGAAAGAAGCTTTGCGTAATTTCAACACTTCCTGTTCTAGATGAAATATTAGGTGATATGTTGGAAAGACCGATCTGATATTTACTTCGTACGAAATGTTCCAATAACAAACGTAAGAGAGAGTCACAACGATAGAAAACTACTACTATTAGGTATGGATACGTGAATTCTTTAAGGTCTTTAGATGTTATTCTGTACGTCCACGACTGAATAAAATGGCAGAAATTTAACGTTGTAGCATCAACATAATTTTGGAATATTATTAAGTCCTGCAAAAAATCTTGAGCATAATAGTGGGTTGCTGATTGTTGATTTTAGAGAATATTGACAACGGGAAAACTGATTAGAAAAAAAAACATTTCATTTTCAAAATGCAGATATTCTCCTACGTTATTCGCATCTTTGACTAGCTAGCTACAGGATGCTTTTCGTGCAATGTGATTTTAATGCACTTTTACCTGCTTGTTATCTCCTGTAGCCTTTACCTTCATCATAAGGTTTTCCTGTTGGAAAGGAGACCGCTGAACACCTTGATGCATAAAACATCCCAGCAGGAAAGGCGTGTAGCAAGCGATAAATAATAGCTGAATCCCATTGGCTCAGCCTTCCTTATATGTAGCTCTAGGTCACCACCCAAAAACCATGCTTTATGTACTGCGAGACTTAACTACACAGCGACCGCCAAATCAGCTATGGCAGACCCATATTTTAAATTGACATGCATCCTATGGAACTGTATTACAAATACTAGTATTTGCATCTCCATCAACATAAACACATTACATTTCGTAACTCGTAACATTGAGTTTAAACGGACTTTTTGGAGAGTCAGTCCATGAGAGTTGCGTCTGCACGTTGGCGACTGTTTCTTTTTCTATGTGGTGATCGAGTGGCTATCCTAGCACCTACTCACCTACACCTACGCACACTGAGACATTGCAGCCTCCCAGACAGTCTCATTTGCTGTAGGTAATTACCTTGTCCCTATGGATGGAGATGGAGGTATGATATAGGCTTGGGTCACGGTGCAGAATAGGTTTTCTAATCCCTGGCCTACGACTGTAATTTCCCAAAATTCTCTTTATACCAGTATAGTCTTGTTATTGCTGTCGCCGCAGCTACTTTTGAAATAAACAGCATTTGTTTTCGTGACAACAATGAAGTTTACCTCTGCTGCATGTACCAAGACTAGGATTAACTATCAACATTATCATTCAGTTCGTCCGGTGAAATAACGGTAGTTTGGTCGGTAAGTGTACGTGTAGTTATATGTACAGTATATATGTGGTATATATACTATATACAAAACGGGATAATGATGAATTATTACCAGGCCTCCAAGTCAAATTATGCAGTATTAGAGAGGTAATGTCGTGTGAAATTCATTTACTAGTCTCAACATGGTGCTGATGTGCTAACTCACACTTGAGACAATAATTTGCTAATGGTCCATGCATGCACTCACAAATTATCTGAAGAACAGCTGCTGGTTTGGTTCGAATTATAAGTAATTTTACTACTTCTTAAAGATTTTCTTGCTAATTCTTCCTAATCAGTTGTGTGGGTAAACGACTGAGAGATATGCATGATGTGGCCAAGTGGCATTTCTGTACAAAATTATTAACTAGGAACCATCAGATTTCATAAAGGAGAAATCACTACAGAGGGTCAGGTATCATATTCTTTTATAATTATTTCTCTGTTCGAATTTTATGACGATTTTGGCTATGAGCTATTTGAAGCCGCCATAGTTTAGCAACGTTCAATGTAGAGGGAAAAGCCAACATCATTTCCTTCTTCTTTGCAAAATCTTTGTGAGGTTCTGTTATGATTTGTCTCTCACTCTTCTCGGTGATAGCCTACACAATCACAGTTGACATGTTGTTAAATACATATCCCTCACAATACCACTTTATTCTATACGGTAATACCATTTTGGACGGTTCCTAGTTGATTATTTTGTATAGAAATGCCACTTGGCCTTCTTATGCCTATCTCTCAGTTGTTTACCCCCCCCCCCCCCCCCCCCCCCAAAAGAAAAACATTTTTGACATTCAAGAGAAGAACATATCTTTCCAGTTATGAGGTATGAACTAGGCTATTAATACCCCTGAAAAGCAACAACCATATCCAAACCAAGAGTACAGGAAGCATGGCAAAAGCTAGCAAAATTGTTTCAGGCAAAACCTAGAAATTGTACCAGGCAAAAGCTAGCAAATTGTTCCGAAAAGGTTGACATTATCATAAACACACAGTGACAAGAAATGACCCTTTCATATGGCAGTACTCAGGGCAGATTGTGAGGCAGAAGATGTAGGGTTTCTCTTATATGCTTGAGTATTAGCGACAGATATTGTTTGAGAGCCACACTTTTTTTGCTTCAGTCGCCTACAAGGAAATACCATTAATACACGTCTGGCTTTCTCAGCCAATTGACTTTAATGTGTCAGAGACCTGTGCCGGGACCGGGTAATGCTAGTGATTAAACAAAGGGAAGCGCTTGGAGAGAGCGATTATTGTCTCTTCATGCAATTACTGAATGTCAAGGAATGCTGCAAGGTGACCGCCTAACCCACTTACATGTAAGGTTTCAAGAGAAAAACAAACAAAACTAGAAATAACTAGATGCTCATCCGTTAAGCGTTCGGTAATGCAGGGGTGTCCAACCTCAGATTTCCAGTAGCGCAATCTTACAAGACCATTAGCGCAAGCTTTGCAGGGTGAGGGGAGTGGGAGAAGAATGCGCACTGCAGGGTGGGGTAATTAATGCACAGAACAACCACTAGAGTGATTTATAGTTCTGAAACTCTCCACCAGGGGGACACTTGTATATATAAAAGGTATTAAATCATAATAAATGGCAATGTCTTTAAGTTCACTGTTGTTATTTCCTAGCCATAATACTGTTATATATTTTAGAATATTTCTATGGACATTAGACAGAAGATGAAGTTTTGAAGAGAAAAAGTGGTGGGACTGCTCGATTTTTTCACTGGTGACCAGGCTCTGTTTTCATCATGTTTCAGCTGAAAACAGCATTAAAATATCCAACCTATGGTTAACTGGGATCTTGTGTGGTCCAGATGTAGTTGGGCTAACAATGGTCTAATGTTTCAATTGAAATGAGAGTTAAAAGGAAGGGCTATTTCCTGTATCATTCACTTTATGTTGGTACATGAAAGGTTTGATGGACACGGTTATAATAGGGCCCAGACATCCTTTCCCCATCAAGGTTTCAGGGCCTTCCTATTTGTAATTCACGTGCATGAAGGTGGTTGATATTGACAGTATCAGGTTACTGAGTGGATATCTAACTGGGACCAATAGCAGGACTGTCATAATTCCCTCAAGAATTTCCTTTTTAAACCCTCTTTAACAGATATACCTATCTCTCACAGTGTAAGAGACTGCAGCTGGTGTGCTGTTATTGTTGAATGACCTCTGACCTGTGGTTTCTGAGCATGCTCAGTGGGCCTGTCAGAAAGGGTGTATAGTAGTATAGTATTTCATTACTCTTAGTGGTGCAGATCAAATCGCTAGGTGGTGAACTGGGTAGTTCCAAAAAAAGTCTCTAGGTGGTGTGGAAGTCAGCCACTTGCCCACTAGCACAACATGGGCACTCCACTAGCACACATGTGCTAAAATGCTAGTGTTGGACACCCCTGTAATGTTAGAAAAAGTCTTTATCCATAAATAGAATATAAACGTATCATATATCCTGTCACCATAATCTGTGATCTCCAAATTCTTCAGAAGAACATTATACCATTAAATGATTGCGTTAAACATCTATGGAAATTGCTGAGGCACATTTAGTGAAACCGATCGCATTTGAATGTTTTGATCTAAGGACATATCGGACACTAGAAACATACTTGAAACGAGCACGCATTTCAAATTAAATCAAAAAAGTTGTTTCGACCAACCAGATTGTTCGTTTTCATTTTTATTTCTATCTTTCAGCACGCAGAATAAATCCAAAATGGTGGACTGTTGTGAGTCTGCTGCTTAATTTGCCAACACAGGTATACTAGTAATATTTCGAAAATATGTACTTGTGATTGTAATTAAAACTGAGAAATTGAATAGCTTACAGGATACAGCGGTGTTACAAACTTACACATAAAATGGACATAACATAAAAACCAGGAAAGGCTTTACCGTATGTCATATAAGTACAAATTTGTAACAGTGATTACGAACACAAGAAGTACATGTATGTTGCATCAAAATTGAACTTATGCCATTTTCCCGAAGTATGACCGATGACTTTAATGACTTTCATTCTCTGGCAATTGGAACTTGGATTTTTGGTTTATTGAAACGTTTTTTACACTATTTAGGTGGAATCGTGACAAGAAAGTTTTAAGTGGGGGAAAATGAGGTACTCGGGAAAAAACACTGCCTAATGACAACCCATTGGCAACTGTAATTTTCTGTGTTATGTAAGTAAAGGGTACGTTTGCTGCGGCTGTTGCATTGTGATGAGAAAACATAGATCCAGTAAATGTAAATTGAACTCGCCAGCGTGTATCTAGTATGATGATCCTACATGTAGGATGCGCATTTTGTATAAATTCTAAATATTCCAGAGGGAAACCCGGTGACATAGTCATCATTTAAAAGTGCTGCCAATATATACCCCCCTCCCCCTACACAAACATACATACGTACGTACATACATGCATACATACATACATACATACATACATACATACATACATTATTTGTTTATAAATGGAAATGTTCGGGATGTTTCAAACGACGTTTTGCTTCAGAGATTCAAAAGAGATAAAGGGAGAGAGAGAGAATGCTACTGTTTCTTACTCAAATATCAAACTGGCACGTAACACTGGATTTAAATGTAGGTTATTCACGAGCCTGCTGTGAAATGTGTCCAAAACCAATCGATGATGGTATAGATACGCTGATTCTTCACAAAATGCTACCGCTAATCTTAGCTTTTTACTGTATGTCAATTATGTCTATAAACGATATATTTGATATGGGTCTTTTCCCATTCATGATCTAATGCTGTAAGGGATATCATTTGATATTAGGGCGGGTCCAGCTAGTGGATAATTACAGTCCACCAAATATAAACCAAGCTGTCACGCAGTCTCTATGAAAAACACCAGATCCGAAAGATAAACGTCGATAAGGCAATCTGTGTGTTTAATTAAAAATAGAAATCACATATCAATAGGTTAGACTTGGCTTTATGCAACGTACTCTGGATGACACGATGGTGGCACTCTTGGGTATTGGCTTTATTTGCAAATTATGCAACAACTAAATCTTACTCGCATCAATGGAACACGTTTTTTACATCCTCTTTGAATCAGTGGTATACCATAGTGTCACTAGTAGATCGGAGAGCCGAATTTCAATTCCCACGGTCTGATTCTGGACAGTGGAAGACTCGCGGCAGATCCGTGGTTGATTTTAAACACCATAAGTGTTGTATACATGGTAAGTATGTGAAGTTTATACGACTGCTCCTTAGCAGCCTTAAGGTAATATGGTTAGTATATGCTACATGTAGTTAGATTAGGCCAATTGTCACACGCCTGTATCACAAAACAAACTGGTTAAGCAACATAAGTGGCCTAATACATGTACGTTCATTTTTTTTCTGGTGATTAGTGTTTAGATAAGGGTTCGTTAAGCGTTGACAATTCGAATATGTTACTGTATTTAAATTTGACACAGGCACTAAAACTCCTTTAGAATTGTTAACTATACAGGTATGCCAACCACAGTACCGACATTTAATTCCTACAATAAATGCTTGGGCAGCCCGGTCGTAATACACGAACGCACACCCGATTGCCACCAAGTGTCCTGGGAATGTATGCTTGGATGATCTCACAACTGAACGTAGCTCTGCATTACAATCTACGTGCGTCAATTATGTGCTTGGCTTATTCATTTTGACATGTCATCCACGGGTGTTTGTACAACCAGGTTCTGTGAGAAGTCTGGTCGACTGGTGAAGGAATTAAATATCTATACTGTATGTCTATAATCAAGTTGTTTTCCTTGGTGGGGCATGTGTTTCCAGATATCAATGTTACTTGATCTTGTAAAAGATTTACCTCCATCTGACAAGGTGATATTGTCATCTAAATTTTTTAATTCATTTAAAACATACCCCACATTCAGAAATCCATTAAGCTTTTCATAAGCTGCTTACCTTCTCGAATACCGTACCATGCCTTTAGATGGCTTTAAATCATTTTATCAACGTACCACGCATGAGAGTACGAGAATGTTAAATCATCTACTCAAATGTATTCTTGTTTGATCCCCTTGAGGAAACATTAGGCAAAATATTTGGCAACTTACACTTTTATACATAAATCAACCAACATATATGATTTGGCTATATGCCAAGTCCCGTCGCCCACTACAATTAACTATATAATTTTTGTTATGAACATCCCGGGGGGGGGGCACTCAGGTACAGGGGGGGGGGGGGGCGCACCTTCGTTACGTATTTCGCGGAAGAAGGGGTCTTTTTAAGACCTCCGCATGTCCGCGATTTTGTAAAAGAAGGGTACTATTTGTACCCAGGTACGAAGTATGGGTGTCAAAATCCCCTTGCAATCCACGAAATATACGCGGCTCTGACGACGAGAGACTCCTGAAGTGAATGGGCTACCGAGTTTGCTGCCGCTGCTTGCTGTCGCTAAACACGCAGAGGATTATAAAATCTAAAGTTAAAATACGTGTTCCCGTTCATCCAATGTCAGTGTTTTGATAAAAGAAGGGGTGTTTATTTAGTGGAGAAAGTCAGCGTTTTTATTAAAATAAGGGTGCTTTTTTGGCCAGAAATCAGTGCTTTAGGGGTATTTTTTGATTTTGATAACGAACGTATGCGCCCCCCTAAATACCCAAGTGCCTGCCCCCGCCCCCCCCCCCCCCCCCTCGGGATGAACATGCTCTTTCACTATGTGAAGTTGCGTATTCGCGTAACCTGCAGGAGTCATGTCCATTGCTGTGCAGGAACGGAAAGCCAGCTGAGCCAATATGAATACATTACTTTCCAATAGATGTCGCTAGGAAATAACTGAAACTGCTAAATAAGTTCCATCCATTACAGTTTGGTAGCATATCCCATATTGCAAATATCAAACACATTGCACCATTTATTGGCATTATATAAAAACGGAATGCAATAACATGAAGCGCATTTAACTCTATATATAGATCATATCAATCTAGCTCCTTTAACATGCTTCATAAAGGCAGTCTTTCTGAGATGTACTCCGTATCGCGCCGCTGTGTTATCTATGAACAGAATACACCATAACCATCGCCGATAGCTTGGTGCAGAGGCGGACGTCAAAAAGGTAAATACACAAACCACAGCAAGTAATGCTTCTGCAACACAAAAGATGGCAGCGTAGTCACCATAAAGCAGAGAATAACGTACATGGTTCCCTATGGAATGAATGAATGAACACGTTTTTAAAAGCTCATCGACACACAAAGGTCATTTAGTGCCCTAGGATATTAGAAAAAAACATTTTCCCGTATCATTGCTGAAGAACAAAGGTAGTAGTAGTAGACGAAGAAGAACCATTATTACTATTAATGTATTCAAATATTTGAACAAAATGTATGCATTTAGAGTAAATGAATACTTAACCAAATAGTATTTTTTGATAATGTAAGGCAACAATATTTATATTATGTCATGTTATGTTGGCAAAGAGACGTGACTGCTCCTATTGGATTTTTATACAAAATCTGCGAACTGAATAAATCTCATCTTATTGATATACTGGGTACTAATAACTAGTGGCCCAAATCTACAATCCTTAAACTTTTGGCCATCTTAGAATGATTTTAGGGACACCACAATATGCTTAGATTACAACAGCAAACATGTATTCACTCATTGAAGTAAGGCAATGTCATGGGATTTGCACTGGTGCAAAATGAACTCAACATCTTATGTTTAGAAAATGACATTTTACTTACTGTTCAAATGAAGTCTAATGAAGAACTTCCCTAGAAACTCCCTTTGCTGCTGAGCATCCACCTTTTCTAATACACCAGGTGCTGTGACATTTCAATTAAAATAAATCATGGCCACTCCAATAGACTTTTCCAAAATATGTATGAACTGTGGTGAGAACTTCACAGTGGTCAAGAAGACATACAGAAGAACTTCCCTAGAAACTCAAATAAATGAAAATGCAACACCAGTTTCTATAATTTCTACTATCAAACCAGACCTAGTTTTGACTCCCTTAGGAAAGTATCTTTGCAGGCCATCTACAGCACTTTTAGGAAAAATTCAATCAGGTCAAGACAAGTTGGAGAAGGTGACCTCCTCATTTTTGGAAGCTGGTTACGATAAATGCACCTACATGAAGAGTAAATTAGATAAAATTAGAACACCAAAGAAGACACCTGTCAGGTATCAAACATTAACGCCAAAACCAAAACGGCTCCAACAAGGAACACCAAAAAAGAAATTGAAATCACAACAGGCAAGGTTTCAAAGTTTTGGTCAAAGCATGAAAAGAATACTATTCATATATTTGTTATACCAATGAAGTGTTGAAAACTTGTTTAATCAACACTTTCTCTTATGAATTAAAATTGTATTTTTTTTTGTTAATTCCGTATGCTTGTCACCCTAATAGAATTTTTTTAATTTGTTGAATTATCACTTTCCTTGCCATATCAGGAATCAACATTAATTTCTGAAGGCACTTGTCAAGTAGGGCAGACAAACTTTACTTTCTACCTGCCCGACACAATTTTGACTTGCCCTGCAAATGGTGTGGTAGAATGAACATGGAAGTGACTTTTCTGTATGTGCCATGCTAGTATCAATTAAGCATTTTCATGCTATAGGTTTATATGTACTGTTAAAAAATATTGGATTTCCCTTTTGTTGTAGTGTCTTTGAAGTTACATGATGAAAACTTACCTACCATGTAGGGCAGACACACTTTTTACCAACCCTTCAGCCATTTTGAATATTTGTATCTGCCCAGGGCAGTAGGGCAGCCCATAATAAGGAGCCCTGCATATAAAAGCTAAATCATTACTAGCAGCAGATGTTGATGAACAAGAAATTGAGTACCTCATATTATCACTGCATAATACTTTGCTGGTTATTTTAGGTTTCTGGAAAAAGACCAGCGACGTGGCGACAACTTCTAGGAAATGGACTGATTACTTGCGTATTACTTATGTTACTGAAGTGTGGCACAATCAAGGAGAAATTCCAACTTATGAACTTCATCTCAAAAACAGTTCGCCAGGAGATCAAAGACCTTGCTCACAATGAATCTGGCTCTGTCTTGCAGTCTCACAGCTCCATGGAGAGTCTGCAGGCATTGAAATTTGACAACTTCAAGGTTGAAATGATAGCCTACTGCCCGTTGTTATGGCAAGTGTTGTTGGGAGCAGCCACAAGGACCTGAAAGGAAGAACATTCCGTCACATACAACAAGAGGGATGTTAAACCGCACATAATGGTATCTGTAGCCATGTTCAGCTATGCCAAGTATCACATATGAACAATCAATTCAGTCTGTGAAAAAAATACTTTTCATATGTTGAGCTACCACAAATACACTTGAACTAAATCAGAATGATCCTCTACCTCAGACTTTTAAAGAGCTTGAATAATAGGTCATATCATATATTTAGATGATGGTTAATACGTTTCAACAAAGCTTATATATTTGAATTTTCCTGTATGTTTCAGTTGTTTGAGTGCCTTAACCATATGGGTCTGTGTCAAAGCATAAAGGCAATCAGAGCAGAAATTGACCGTCTACGTGGAGGATACAATGTCGATGTGTTTTCCTGGAAGAATGCAGTAGAGAAACCCAGTACATTCAAATGTTAATGGTGAGTTTTGTACACGCATGGAAATTACTCAGTCAATTATGTCATTTATTTCAAATCCCTGATTTAATCATGCTCAACTTTTCTTGTAATTGCTATTTCACCTTCAATATTCAAAATAAAAAGGTACTTTTATGTAGTGCCATGTTTAAAATTGTTCTACCCTTTTGAAGTATGTAACGTTATTTTTTGTTTGACTTGAATAATTTATCTATTTTACATGAACATAAAATGGATTCCTTCTCTTAAAGTATATTTTCTAATCTGGTAAAATATCATTTCAGTTATTTGCCTCTTACAGCTTCCCCAAGTACTGTTACCTCATCAAACCCACCAAGACGGAGACTTTTTTAGGAGGGCAGCCAAGATGGTGAGACGTCATAAATGGGAGAGCAGGATGTTGATACATCTGGGTCAGCTGAAGCACCTGATAAGGTTCAGACATAAACTACCCAGGGCAATGAGAGTTCTCCCAACCATGATGAGAAACCAAGAAGTTATTCCATTGTGTTTGACAATGTGAACCAGAAGGTGCGTCAAGGAAAAAATTATGAATGGTTCAGTCTGTCCAAGTATCAAGATTTTAAAGGGTGCTTTAGCTTCCATCCAAACAATCTACTAAATCTGTCAGAGTTGGATGTATACAGAAATATAAACAATCGCTACATAGACATCAATCTTCCTAAACTATGCAGAAGATATGATTATATAAACAGAAGATATGATTCAAAATATGATACACAAATACCTTCTTAAGAGATATCATGTGTGGACTGTTCACTCCTTTCTATCCACTTTTTTCATTACACTTGTTGAAAAGCATTGATGGCAATGTCTTACATTACTACATTGTTTGTAGTCTCAATTATTTTTCAAAAGCATATACCGCTATCAAAAGAGAACTTAAAATTGTGTGAAAACCTCATTTAGTATATGCATGTCACAATAAGAAAGGTAGATCTTAAAATCTCATGTTATATAATCTATTAAATTTTGAAAGTAAAATGTTGAAATAACTGGGAAATATCCTAATCCCCTGCAGAAATAAGGAATGAATTAGTTCATTAACATATAATGAAAAGGCTAACACGATTCTTCAATTTCCCTAAATTTTGATTTCATATCCTAGGTAACAACACAACACTACACTAAGGAAAAGGGCAATGTAATGCACAACCTTGTGCATGCATATGTTGTTCTTGACCGTATCATGGCTGAGGAGACCTGAACGTAGACATTCCTGAAGCACAGGCTATCATGGATATCCTGCTCAGTAAGTTCATCCCAGAAGAGGATGACGTGCACCAGATGAAAGAGGAAATGGAGATCATGGTACAGAGAATGCTAGTGAAGCATCTCACCTGCGTTGCCGATCTTGACCCTGTGCTATTGAAACATATACCTCACAAGTACAAAACAGAGTCAGCAAGAAAGAGTACTGTGGTTAGTATAACAAATATGGTACTAATTTTGGTTTCTCATCACTTCTTCTGCCATTTTGCAGCTAAGTCTTGACAAGCCTGTTCGAAGTGCTGTAGGAAACTGGAATACCGTGCAAAGAATATGGTCAAACCCTAAGTCACTGGCATCTTTCTCACTTGCCCTGGCAGAGATTAAAAGCCTGGCTCTGGTGAGAGGCAGCTAGCATTCAGTGGCAAAGCCTTATATCACGGGGAAGTAATTTCTGGTGGACACCCCACAGGGATGTCATATTTGTATAATGTTATTATTTCATTGTAGTACACAATGTACCGTGGTTTGGTTAGTATGCATATGGAAGTCATTATTGCTCACAAATGCCTCAATACATAAGTACCCTATGTATGTCCATAATTATATGAAGATACTTCTTGCTGCAGGTGAAGATGATGGTTTGCAAGTGCCATATGAAACCAAAGGTAACTGTACGTTTCTCAACATATCACAAATATAAAACTACTTTTTATACTAATGTTTCATATCTTATGTTGATATTTTTGGCAGGTACCACTTGGAGTTCTTGAAAAAGATGAAGCCAAGGTTAGGGACATGATCGACATAATGGTAGATTACCTACAGTACATCCCAGTAAGACCTGATAACCATCCAAATCCTGGGATCCTGTATGGGGATGGCCTGAGCAGTGAAAGAGGTCATGATGCTCAAGTTAGCAGGTCAAATCATGATAACTATACGGATAGGTTAGATGGTATTCACCCAGCAATTCAGGAGTGGCATCATAGGGCAGTTTGCTTGCAGGTTATTATACTCTTTATATTAGGAAAAGAAACGACAAACAATGTATTCCATTAACATTGTGAATATAATGAACAGACAATCATCAAAAAAAATAATTATGCCTTGAAGCATAAATGCTAAGAAACCATGCCATTGCTTATACTTTTTCTTGTGTTCTGATTAAGATTTATGGTAAAGTACCAATATAAAAACTTTCCATAAAAAACATTTATCTTAAGGTTCTTATGTTGGAAGTAAACTATGTTGTATTTTGTGGTGGGTGTAATCATAATAATAGAACAGTTTAAGCAATATATTTTACCATTGGTTATGTTGAGAACACAAACAGGTTATATCTTTTAGGCTCATAGGAAAACCATATACTTCCCTCACCAAGATTTATCATTTTCTGCAAGCATGGGTTAATATTTGTCATTAGTTTCTTATTGAACATCCATACTTCATAAAAATGCATTTCCTTACTGGATTTCTCAGGACACCTTCAACTTGCTATTCAAAACAGAGAGTAAACGCGAAAGGGGAACCCTATCCTATTACAAGAATCTCCTTAGGCAAACACCTGTAACAAGCAACGTGATGAATAGCTTTGATCACTGCCATGAATTCTTTGAGAAAGTAGCAACTGGATATGTCCTCGCACTGGCCCTTCAACAACTGAATTTGACAAAGGTCACAGACCATATAGAAGCATTACAAGAGGAGAAACATCTGTTGCTCACCAGTGTATCACAGCATGTGGTAGACTACTCTTTCCGTAGACCTGATGTTGAGGCAGGTTATCAATATGTTGCAGATGATGCTGCAGCCAAAGAAGAATATGGATTCTGTATATGCAGAGAGAAAATCGGAGGCCCCATGGTGGAATGTAGTTACAGTAAATGCGCCCAGGGCTCGTGGTTCCATCTGACGTGCAAGGGCATCAATGAAGCTGAAGTGCCAGAAGATGCATGGTACTGCAGTGATAGCTGCAAAGAGAGGGCATCCTACGTTTCTGATCCTTCAAGCAACATAGATCACAAAGCGCAATACAGCAAAGCCATCATATGGTATGGGCTCGTTGCACAGTGCAGAAGGGATGCCATTCGTGAAAAAGACGGCCCACGAATGATACTTCATTGGAGGATGGACATGCTTTGGTTCTTTGAATTGAACCATCCCAAGTATTTTATCCATGGCCATCAACTCCTCACTGATATTGCAGGTGGAGTGTCAGGAAGTCTTGCCTTCCAATTAATATGGAACCGCACCATCAATGTGCAGGGCATTGAGGGGAGAAACATAGCAGCCGATCTGCACATGGAGCACCTCAACAAGGCCTACAAAGAAAGTATAAAAGCAGCTGGAGGAAATCTGACTAAGGACACAAGAGGCAGACACAGCCAAATGCTAGGCCTACACCATGAGATGACAGACCTTTTCTCTCAGAATCTGGCATCCACTGTGTCCCACAAACAGAAGAGCAAGGAATCCAGTGACCACAGTGATGTACATACTGTGCTTAAGATTGTGCAGCATGAGAATCTTCTTGGTGATATTCCTAGCAGGTTCCATCAGGGAATTGGAGCATTTCAATTCGAAAACAACATTTTGAAGCCTTAGATTATGAAACACCAGACAAAGCTCAACAATGAAAGGCAGAGGATGCTTCGCAAAAGGGCTGCTCTAGATAGGATTTAAGAATAGGATCAACAAAATATTTGAAATAAAAAATTCAGAAATAATTGCTTGTGGAAATAAATAAATAAATATATATATATATATATATATATATATATATATATATATATATATATATATATATATATATATATATATATATATATATATATATATATATATATATTTCTTTCGAAGCGAGGGAGAACCTGGTTTTTACATCACTTTTATCAGCTTATTTAATATTATGATAAGGTTAGAAAGTAGACTGGGGAAGATATTACATTCTCATCTATAGTTCCAAGGAATCTTTCAGCTGCAAAGACATCATAGTCCTAATGTTGTTTTATATTAAGAATTGTATCTCAAGTTTACTGTTTTATAGCGAATGGAAACACGATGTGCAGTACACTTCCAAAACGTCTTTCTTGAATTTACAAGAGCATGTGTCTTTACAGGATAAGCGGCACTGACACATTCCACAAAGGCACGGGTAGTCAGTGCAAGAACCATTGCATGCTTGAGGTACTTCCAAAGTATGATCAGAGTCCAGGAGAAAATTTGATAGTATGCTGTTCCTAACGCATGATGCTTCAATTACCTTTTTCACTGTCTTATCGCACCTTCCGAAGGTGTACCCTGTGCGATAAATGATGCTTAAACCTTTGCGTTTATCTCTACAATGAATGAATGAGGGCTTAAAGGCACATCAGCACATTAGGCTATTTAGTGCCATAAAGTTTGTTTTTTTTCGTAAAAGTGGTTATTTGCCATTGTTGAAGAACAATGGCAAAGCATGTGAAAGAAGAAAAAGCGGAAGAGAAAGAGCAGAGGGATCTTTTAGATGCATGGTATCCATAGACAGAAACACACATCCCCATATATTTATAAGGCGAGCAGGGTGCCACACTGGCGTAGGGTTCCTCGGGAGGTGCCAACTCCTATTGCACACGGTAGGTGTGACCCTTGCGGGGGGTTTATCTCTACAGGCACGCCCAATTTCTTGCCATAAAGTGAGACAGGACTTAGGAAGTCCCCAGTGCACAACCACATCAATGCTGTGCCAGTGTGGATATAGCTTGCAGTCAGTGCCGAGGCCTTAAGCCCCCTTCCCACTGTCAAGAACGTCCCGAAGACCATAGCAAGACAGACCAAGAATTTGGAAAGTTTCCAGTTTTTGGAAAAATTCTGCATGTTTCTTGTTGATTCTTATATGTTCTTCGTTTGTTCGTCAGATGTTGCTGTATGTTCTTGTATGTTCTTGTTATGTTCTGGTACCCCCAAGAAAGTTTTGGAATGTTCAAAACTTTCTTGTCAGTTCTTGTAGCACGATTCAATGATTTCAATTCCTAGTACAGTTGTAACACCTTCTTAAGGACATACAGGACAATTCGCTCAAGTCACGGATTTCCACAAAATTTGGTACAGAGATTTCTCGGACCACTCTCCCTCGAAATCCTGAAAATTTAAGGGATGAGGTGTTTCATTCTCCCCGAACAGGGCGCCCCCTTCAGGGCAATTTAGACAACTGTTCAAAATTCACAGATTTTCGTGTAGTTATTACAGAGAAGTAAAATGACAGAAAGAAAACGATAATGCTGTACAAATATTCTTTAGTATATATATATTTCATTCTCAGTTCCAAGAATATGGTTCCATTGTTTTGTTGTCAATTTAGGGGGCGCTACTCTGGCAAGTTCACCCATGGTACCTCCGTATTGTGGGAAATTGGTGAAGTTATAGAAAAAATCTCCACATTCAGATTTTTCTTAAACTTGCTGTAATTGTTCTTTGGACCAAGTATTTTCATAAAACAAATTGAAAAATGGGGGTCAACCGTCTTGTTTCCAAGCTAGGGGGCGCCACATTGCCAACAATTTATACAGAACTCTTCAATATTGCAGGAAATTGGTGAAGCTATAGAAAAAATCTCCACATTCAGATTTTTCTTAAACTTGCTGTAATTGTTCTTTGGACCAAGTATTTTCATAAAACAAATTAAAAAATGGGGGTCAATCGTCTTGTTTCCAACCTAGGGGGCGCCATTTTACCAACATTTCATACAGAACTCTTCAATATTGCCGTAAGTTGGTGAAGCTATAGAAAAAATCTCCACATTCAGATTTTTCTTAAACTTGTTGAAAATATTCTTATGACCATATATTTTCATAAAACAATTAAAAAACTGGGAGTCACCTGTCTCGTTTTCGACCTAGGGGGCACCACATTACCGACATCGCATACAGAACACTTGAATATTGCATAAAGTTGGTGAAGTTATGGAAAAATTCTCCGCATTCAGATTTTTCATAAACTTGTTGAAATTGTTCTATGAGTGCCTGGAGTGTAACGTCCCTGAAGGCGGCTCCGGAGCTACGGGTTGCCAGAGAGGAGAGGGAGTGGCTTGAACATGAGAACACTCGCTTGGCGGCTGCGTTCGGTCGGCTGACACTGGGCAAGCCCACTATCTAAGGGACCAAGAGAAACCGGGACCGTTGTGAAGATGGAGATTTTGAGGAAGAACTTTTGTTTTTGAGCGAACATTTGCAGTGAAATGAACATTTTGATAATTAACAGTTCTGTTGTGTTAGACAAAGCTTTGTTTGAATGGGCATGGCCCTAAGTGTTAAATGCACCGCGGAATGTTTGCTTTTGTGTCGTAATTTTTTTTTTTTGGAGTTAAAATCTCGTTTGAATAATTCTAGTCATGGAGAGGTTAATTTTATGGTAATTCTAGTCAGTAGCAAACTAAGTGGTTATATTTTTGTTAGTATATGCGTAATTCCCATTAATTCTTATTTTGGTTAAAAGAAGGAACGGTCATAAATGGGCAGGCCCAGACTGTATCCTTGGAATTAGTGGAAATATATTTGACTCTGTGAAATCAGGAGTTGGACCGAGGATTCGGCCAAGTATTTATTAAAAGAAGAATCTACAAAATTCTAATCATTCCAGGATATGTAGTATTTGCCTAGAAATATTTATTTTGAGTCATTCAGAGCATTCCACAGGCTGGCTGGCCAGGTACACCGGCTCCGAGCAGGTTCCTGTGGTGTGTTCTGAATAGCAGTAGACTAGAAAGATATTTTTGTATTTATGAGAGTCCAATAAGACTTATTTTTGAATGAAAATCATATTTGTTTGAGTTTTTGTCTTTACCACCCGGGTCAGTTGGGAACAAAGTGGGAGGATTGTGACGGGCGCCATCTGACGGCCGTTTTGGAAACTAGATCTAATTTATATTCATGAGGGTCAAGGACGTTTTGGCCTCATGGTTTTGTTGATGCTGGGATTTTGAGACGTGACGAAGATAGCCAGCCAGTGGGGAGAATAAAACTTGTTTTGGTGCCTAAAATAGTGAGATCCGGTGAGTCTTGTGGTTGCCCCTTGATTGATTGTGTCTTCCTGCCCCATTTCTATTGGGTTGTCCCTGGGAGGGAATACTGTATTTAGAATAGAAAGTGGGGAGGGGGAATTGAGTAACCTGTGAGGATAGGAGGCCATCTTAGATTCTAGAATCCTGCTGAGGCGTGTGTTGTTGTGAGAGGAAATAAATCGTTCTAGTGTAAATTTGAGTAGGAGTAGGTGGTTAAGGCAGGTTCTTTAGTTGTTTTTGTATATAGTGTAGGACAATTGTAGTTATTGAGGTTGTTGAGCAGAGCCCTGATGCAATTGAAGTTAATCAGTAGTAAATCTAGTTCAGACAGTGTTGGGCAACCCTGGTCGGCTAGATTCGATAGCATATAATCCTGTAATCCATGTTAGCCTGAGAGACACAAATAGGTGTCGAGGTCTGGGCAAGCCACCCAGATTAGCTTATAATCAGCCTAGAACAATAGAAGGGAATTGACCATTTTGTGTAGTTTATAGTGGGCGTTTTTGACCAGTGGAGTACCACTAGTTCAATTGGGTGACAATCATAAAAATTCCTTAGAGCTGGTGGAGTCCCACTAGTTCAGTTGTGTAAAAGGGAGTTCCCCCTCAAGCATTGGGTTCTGGGAGAGCCTTCTGGACAAATCACAGATAATTTGGCCAATCATAGAGATACTAATTGTTGTTGATATTTACTCTGACAGTGAGAGGGTTTTCAAACCCATAGATAACAGCCTGATAAAACTCCTAGTTTGGTGCCCTCTCCTGTTACAATATGATGATGGCAATAAGGTCACACATAGCATCTCTATCCTAGAATTGTGAAGGAAATTTTGTCAACATCTATACCAGTCACAAGGTAATACTTCACTAAAAAAATGAATAATTATTCACTTTAAATAAAAGAAAAGAAAATCTACAAACCGTTTTTTTTTTTCAGGAAACATTGAAATTCAGGATCTGGCGTTTACTTAATTATTTTCTCTCTCTAGGCTTACTTCCAAGCACCTTATTAGTAGGTACCAAGACGTGTACCTTCCAAGAACATGGAAATTCATAATTATTAAAAGGATTGGAAACCAATAACCCTTCTCCGAATGCAAAACAAACAACCGCCATTCTTTTTTCACTGTGCTTATTGTGTTTGCAGTACATTCCGTAACACAATGTTTGCAATGTTATCTAAATATCCTGCTAATCATGTGCGCATTACACAAGATATGAACGTTTCGAACATTCGTGTCTCAAGCGAACAAATGTATTGTATGTCTATCTAGACATATAATGCAGCTATAGATAAATGAATACATAAAAGAAGCCACAAAATGAATTCAATTCAAAATAAAATGAATTGTAATATGTGTGAACACCAAGTCAAGCGAATCAAATATAATGAAGTAAATTAATGAATAAACCAAATATATATGTATCAAGTTATATATGTATTCAAATAAAATAAAAAATAAGAGTAGAATAAAATATCATTAGTTATAATGAGTGATGAATTCATATCAACAAAATGACTTCATTGATTTCAATTATCCGTCATTTATTGCAGTTAGATTATGATGATTTTAAATAAAATTGTCTTTTATTGTGGTGACCATTATATAAATGATTGTGCCCTACGAGAATGTTACTGGGTATCAAATTGAATCAAATCGAAAAAATTATCTATTAATCAAATCAATGAAATAGTATATCAATGACATCACTACGTACATACCACACCATAATACCCGATTAATATATGTCTTTCACCAATATTAGGGAGAAAATAAAAAAGATTGTAGTTTTAGACTTTGCTAAAGCATATGATATGCTTGGATTGGTTTATATAGTGGACAGTCTACAACTATCCAAGCTTGGGATAAGATCATCTCTTTAATTAGGATTAGGCACTCTGCCCTAACCTTGCTGGAGAGAATATAAGTCAGTCTACACAGTGGCAAACAAGTTTTGGTCCCATATTTTGACTTTGCAAAGGCATTTGACACTGTCTGGGTCAAGTCTCTTTTTTCACCTGCATGGGATGGGTATTGCAGAGAAACTCTGGTGAGGAACTTCTGCAGAAGGCATTGCAAACATCAGCATCAACATTGGACACTTAACCCTGCTGCAACAAAACCAGTAAAATTATTCGCAAAAGAATTTGATGTAAATTTCGTCAATCACATGAATCTGTATGATGAAGGTGAAGTGATACATTATCGTTTAGATGATAATGGTGACTCTAACCTGTTGCATTACTGCCAAGCCCCCAGAACCCTATCCCTCAAGATTGGTAGCCCTGTAATTAATGTACGGATCATTGATGTCTTTGTTAATGGTCTTAAGGGCGAAGTCATGAGGTGTTGGGCTGATGGGCCTTTGATAAGATTTGTAGACCAAATGAAAATGATGCAAGTGAGGAGGCTTAACTTGGAAAGGGCATGGTTTTAACTTCCAGACATCAGTACCGCATAAAACTTGCTTATGCACTAACCATACATCGCGCTCAAGGGCAAACTTTAAAGCAGGTTGTTGTTGACTGTAATAGTGTCAGAAATGCTGGCAAAATAGTAATTGCAGTGGGTCATGCAGTGAGTCTAGATGGTCTTCAGCTGCAAAACGTTGATAAATATGTATAAATCTACATCCAGTCAATCTGTGCAGGATAACTTATCATGTTGTAAAATTCCCTATTTAATTCCCCCGGACATAGAGCATGGTTGTATGAGAGAAGAAGCTTCTGCTCCTTGCCATGCTCATGTGGAAGAGGAAGAAGCTGAAGGTGTAGAAAACGTTCAAGCAGGCTTTCATTCCCTTTTGATCAAACCACGTTCGTTGATGGGCTTATTGACTTACCTACTATTCAAACAACAACATCACTGGAAGTTGAACAGGCTATTGAAATTGCAAAATCACACAGACAATGTAAAAGGTTCCTAGAACAAATATGGTTCTGCATCAATGCTTGGAAAATATCGCAAGCAAAGGTGAAATGGAATCCATTTTTTTCAGATTATCATTAATACATAACTGGCAAAAATGTTCAGAAAACATGACATTCCAAGGTAAAATGACAGCTGCACAGAAGATGGTTTGCAGGAAGATAGCACTCAGATCTGTAGACAAGGTTCTAGATTTAAAAGTCTCAGAGGAAAATGCTCATTGCGAAATAGATCTCACTCTGTAGCCAAAACAATCTCCACTTGGAGATGCAGCGAGATCGAAGATAAGGTACATTGCAGGGTGCTGTGTCAGTAAAGTGTGGAAAAGGTTGCAGGGTATGGTTGTAGCCAAATTGCATGAATCAAAAGAGAAAGTAGAAGTGATGAGAATTTTTGTCAAGCAGAAGTTAATTAGGAAACTTGAGATATCTGAAGCAGATTTATTTAAGTTTAACTGAAGTAAATGAGAATCATGGTTTATGTAGGGGTCTAAGAAAAGTTACAGACATGGCAAATGATTTATTCTTGTCCATATATGTGACAGCACAAGTGCTCAAAAAATATGGAGAGGGTACATATGATTACATTTTAAATGCTGTTTAGTGTGAGGGAAGTCTAATCAGTGAATGGTTGACCCTGTTCAGTGATATAGATTGTGAATCTATTGATTTCAGCGACTTGCATAACTGCATGATCATGGAAATTGTTGAATTAGTTTTGAAGCATTTTGTAAAAATTCATGTAAATGACTCTATCAAAAAATTTGATCTGATAATAAAGATATGAAATTGGCTTTGAGAGCAGGTATTAACCCAAAAGGATCTACTAAGAGCAAAAAACAGAAAAAGATGAGGGACAAAGTGTGGTGCTTGCAACATGCTATGTGTAGATGAACTTGATGAACTGCTGCAGAAAAAAAGTATTGGATAAGTGTTCCACTACCCTTGTGTGAATCTTACTGGTGGTGAACTTTTTGTGAGTAGAAAAAGCAGCAAATGGTGTTGCCTGCACTGTAAAAATAGTAAAGGAAAAGGGTGAGGGAAGAAATCAAAGAAATAAATTTATGTAACACATCTATGGCAGCATGACCTTCAATGAGTGTTTCATTTCTGTCACCCTCGAACTGTCTACTGAATGTTATAACTTAAAATGTTTTCATATACATTGATGTATGCGTCATTACGATATTTATCAGGGTGTATTCAGTTACACTGAGATAGCTCAATAAAAGAATTACATAGATATATTCTCTTTGTTTCTCTTTTACTATCGCTCGATGGACATTCACTATATAACTAGTACCTGATAAAGGAAGTCTGCTTCAGACTTTGGAACTATATGATATTTATATTGTTATTTTGGTGAATTCTTAATTAATATTTATGAGTAATTACTAACAATAAGACAAAATTGAAAATATAATGTAACAGAATCCTTGACTACTTGACCTCAGTGCATCCCGAAACAGTGGGACCATGATCCTCATGTTACTTACTCTCACAAGCGCATCATGAGCCTCATACTGAAGCTCCATAAGCACATGCCAGCATCTGTGGTTGAATCCTGTCACAACATTCCATAAGTGTCCATTAAAACTAAAAGTGATTCCCCTCCTGAGTTGGTAAGTTTTATATGAGCATTAAACACATTAAAGTAAGGGGTAGATAAAAAGACCAAAATATGACCTGGATTACATGCAAAAGAAGTAATGTTGCAGTTTTGAACAAATGACTTAAATGTCAAGGTAATGAATGGAACTGTGGATATGTGTGTCCAAGCTTGGGTAAAGAAGATGACACTAGGTGGCGTAGCCCACAATGCAATGTTCTAATGTTGGGACTCATTGAAACTATAGTGTGACTTGCTCAACCTGTTGGCCGAGACATTCCCACGGGGTTGAAAGTGTGGCTGATGATCAGGATGAGGTTGTAGACAACAATGACAATGAATGAGGATATCAATGATGATGCAATAGCAGGAAGCAGTGATCTGACTTCAAATGATACTGTCCATACGGTTTTGACTCCGGAAGAACATGTCATGAAGAAAGCTTTGGAGCAAGCATTTCCAAATGCATCGGAATCTATGAAGCTTTTGCAGAAGGAACAATCGGAAAATCTTGAAAAGAAAGATCTAAGACAGAGGCATTGGAGTTTGGAGGTGATTGGTGTACGCCTCCGACTTTGGGTGAGATCACCAAAGACATACACTGGACTAGTCGAGAGCAAAATGCTTGTTCTACCTGCTGTGTCGCTTATGAAAATGTACAAGAATGTGATTGAACAAAGCCCAGGACTTACAATGGGAAATCTCAACCGAATTAGAAGTGAGGCTATCCAGCAAGGCGTCCCAGAGGTAGGCTGGAGAGGTGGTTTGGCCATCAATGAAATGCAGGTACAGGATGACGTTCAGATTGTGCGAAAGGGTTCTTCTTGGGAGCTGCTAGGATTCAAAGATGTTGGCCACACTGGTAATTTGATTACCAAATTAGAAAAAAAAGAAGTTTTGATGGCAACACACTCCTTGCAGTATGTCTTCAATGGGTTTACGGGCTTCCAGTGGCCAGTTGCATTTTATGCAAGTGCCCATGAACTTTACTTAACATTCCAGGAGGTTTTGCATGCACTAATGCTGCATGGTTTCTCTGTGGATTATGTTTCGATGGATGGAGCATCCACTAACCATGCCTTTACAAAGATGATGTTCTCAGGACCCCCCATGGATAGTCTTTACCTAGCAAGAAATCCCCTGGACAGCAGTCACTTTATCGCCTTCAACCAAGACATCAAGCACTGTATCAAAAAGATCCAGAATGGTATAGAGACAAGCAGAGAAGCAAACACAACGAAAGGAAAGCACTTTCTCTACAAAGATTTACCAATTGTTTTGGAAATGTGGCAGAAGGCCTTTGCATACAACAGTGAAGATGATGCAACCTGATGATGAGGAATCACTTTGATGAAGTAATCCTTTCATCAGAAATGTTGTCACTAATGAGGTCATACCAGAATTAGTCACTACATGTAGGAAGTGTTTTAAATTCAGCCATACATTTACAGGAGAACACAAGCTTGTTGGAGCAATGTTCAAAGATTGTAGCCGTCCCATCCTCTTCCACTCTGACAAGTGACTGGAAAAGATAAGGAATATTTTGAAATTCTTCAGGGAATAGGAGGCAACAAATGGACTCACATCAAGAACATTGTCGGCAGAATGCAGGGAATATGTATACGATGCACTGCAAGGATTTCTTTCTTTGTGTGGTCAAGTTCTTCTGGACTGTCCAATTCTTCCAGGTTATCTCAATTCAGATGTATTGTAAAATTTCTTCTGTCAACAGCATGGAATTCATTATTGGCTAAATACAAACCCAACCATAAATCAGTATTGACCGGCTCTGAATGCCATCATTCTGGGACAGTGGACAGTGTCTAGGAAGTCAAATTCAGGCTTCAGTGAATCAACTTCTTTACAGGGCAATGATCAGAGTCTAGTCCTCAATCCAAGGAAAAGGAAAAGCCTTCGTTAAAATATAGGGACTTCTGTTATGTGACCTTGTGGAAGTTTTTGTGTCACATACAGGATTATGATCAATATTAATGGGAAAACCCAAAACAATTTGACTAGCAAATAGTATCTTCACTATCGCTGAAACTTGCATGGATGTCCAACTCATCACGAGTTTGATGGTAAGTTGTTGTGTTTACCTTTCAAGCAGGTGTTTTTTGGTAATGTCCCTTTCAAGCGTTGCCATTTTGATCCTCCGATGTGATTTTCTCACCAATTATGCCACTGATTGAATGGGATTGGTAGTGTTGGTTCACCTGCGCTGTCCTTGGTACCAATCATTTCCTCAGTTATCTTCATCATCATTTTTTTTTTAGTTTTTCTTATTTTTGGAGCTTTTCTAGTAGTAGGGATTCTGGTGGCTCTGCCTCGTGATGCCATGTTTACATCAAATGACCTACTTAGAGGCAAGTCTCCTGATGTGTTGTATTTACTTCCAGTAGTCGTATATGTGTTGTTGCTATTCTTAGGAATGTTCTTAGGACATCCCTAAGACATTCCTGAGAATTTGATAATAATTTTTAATGAAGAATACACAATATTTAAGACGAATGTCAAAGGAATGACTTAGGAACACTCTTAGGAATGAATTAGGACAAAAAATCATTGATCCATGACTTACAAACTTCCACAAAAGCTTTGAACATGTTCAAATGTTCCCGACCTTGCTAGGACTTAGCCAAGATGTTCTGAGATGTTCCTAGAAACAAACACAAATAAACAAGAATGATGTGCAGAATCTTCCATGAACACCAAAATATGGGGTTCTTGGCAAGATCTTGTCTAAGTTCTTCATAGTGGCAAACTAGCTTTACATGCAAGTCGTCCTCAGTTCGGTCTGCATGTGGCCCTGGAGGTTTTAGAATCACTGGGCGTGGGGAGAGTGTTTTTACAAATATATGAATTGGTCACACTCACTTGACTTTTTTTTATAGTTTATTGTTCCATATGAAATGCAGACAAATAATCAATTACAGATGTACATTAATATGATGTGAATATAACAGGCAGAAAGATAAGCAACATAGAGAGATCGATTCAGTGCGACTTTCGTCTCTTTATTAAATTGTATATGGGAGACCATTTCCCAAGGGTTTTCTCCTTTCTATTTGAAATTGTAGAAATATATTCCTCTATCAAGAGGTACTCTTTTAGCGTATTAAGTAGTGAGTCCTGATTAATTACTTTGGATGACCACTTTGATTTGAAAATTTCGTGTTTACATATTATAAATATGTAATTTACCAGGACTGAATATTCATTAATACCTAATATTGCAGTCTTGTTATTACATTCTACTTGTTCCCGTATATTTCTAAGTATCCAGGTCTCCAAGTTTTCCAAATTGGTAGTATGAATTTACACTCATAGAGTAGGTGTGTAATTGTATCCAAATCGCCACATTTTTCGCAGCACTCTGAGTCTGCCAGTCCAAATTGGTGCAACTTTCTATTTGTTTTTTAAGTATTGTGTAACACTTGATAGTTGAAAAAATGCATTCTGGCATTAAGATTGCATTTTTTTGTTCTTAGGTACAGTGTTTCCCAATTTACATTTGTTAACGAAAGTTCTCTATTCCGCTAAGCCTGGCCGATTGGGATACCTTCCACACACTTGTTAAATATTTCTCTTAAGTACCTAGTACCTTTCTTATCTTTGGTTAAATAGTAAATTTTGCTGGGATATGTCATATCATTCGATTTTGTCTTATCACGAAACTCATCTTTCATGTAGCTTGGTATACCTTTGTATAATGCATGGTATTCAATAAATGTTATTTTTGCACCAACCTTTGTTTCTATGTTTTGTTGTGATAACTTGGACCCATTGCATTCATATAAGTCTGAGACATATCTAATATTACCATTATATAATTTTGTATTGAACTGGATATTTATTTCCGGATTTCCCCATATCTTGACATTGTCCGCAGAGAGATCAGTAATGTATTTCAATTTTTTTGAACCAGACAGAGAATGCCCTAATGACACTTATCCAAAATTTGTTTTTGACCTTTGTTAGCAGCTCGTTATGATAAATTTCATCTGTCCGGTACAAATGGTTTATGCAGTATTGTTCTGCAAACTCAGTCCAGTCTGGGGATCCGGAGATCAATCTCCTGATCCAAGTGAGTTTTAAGGAAGATTCGAAGTCCCTGATGTTCACCATGTTTAGACCACCACTCTTAATATCTCTGTAAAAGGTTACTTTTTGACACCTCATGTCTACCACCTTTCCAAATGAAATATATACACAAATTTCGATATTTTTAAATGTAACTTCATTCGGTGCAGGGAGGGATATTAGTATGTGGGTGATTTTTGATAGTATTAGACTTTTGAGCACTGTAATTCTTCCTAGAGGAGTAATATTACGTCTGCTCCAAGATTGTATTAAGTGCATCATTTGTGGTATTTTCCCATTGATATTAATCTCTGTCAGATTGTGCATAATAAGGACATCGTATGTTATTCCTAGAGCATCGAATTTTGAGACCCAGTCCAGGTTGTTTTCTTTGCAATACCTCACACTCACTTTACTTGCTCCTTCCTTTTGAAAAAGGAAGACCCTCCCAAGTATGTCCCGTGACTGTTTTTTGACTGTTAATCATTTTATCTGAATGTGGTGGTTTTATTGAAATTTAAGAAATAAAGATGTTTTTCTGCCATAATGTGGCTTAGTTCTGACTGGCCAGTTGCATATGATGAGGGAAACCATAGTACCAAGCAAAAACATTTCTACTGAGTGGAATTCAAATCAAAGTAGCGATGAAAGGCTGCAACTCCTTGATCTTATGCGAATTTGTTATTAGGGCAGACACTATTACTAAGCTAATGTTACTAGAACGGGAGAAGCCAGCAGATTGATATTTATACTAATTTGATAACATAACATTATATAAAATAGTCTACCATAACAAGCTTCATGATTTACAATTAAAAGTGTTCATTAATCCTGGTCGAAGTCATTGGTGGATGATTTAGTAGAGTCTTGGTCACGTTTTTCTGATTTAAGCATAGTCTAATTTTCCAATTGTTAATTTCTTTTACTCCATAGCTAGAGTCCAGACAACGATGATCAGCTATGCCAATGATCTGACTACCTCTACTCCGTCTGCGAAAAGTTGCAGCGTGTAATTGATATTGTGTAACAACATGGTCATACTTGGAGATATTTTTAGATGCAAGTAAGAGTACAGTCATGTTTTACCATGAAACCAACACAGAAATGGATATTAGGAGTATGACCAGAATGTTCAAACTAGGGGATTAACGAGTCAAAGAAACTATGTACTGTGACTCTGCAGGAATTAAAGCATGTGGCAACGGTGACACACAGGTCCCAACAGAGGAGAAAGTTAAAATGCAAAGGAATCTCCTAATATGGCCACATATTTAGGCATCAACGTGTGTAGTTGTATTTTGGTACTTGTCATAATACCTACCATGTGTTTTGGGTGCAAAATGTTGGTGTTAAAAACAAGAGACGTCATGGCACTTTACGATTTCAAAGTTACACAGCCAGGAAAATCCAGATATTGCACCTGAGGTCTCTTAACTCTTACTTGCTGCATGTGTATAGGCTGATTAAATTTAAAGTTGATGTTTGTAAGAACCATTTTTGAACATGGGACACTGCTTGCAGGATACCCACATCAATAAAAGGCTGGATCTACCCTGTATACTGTATATGTCGACAAATGACGGAGAACCAAAATATTATGTAAGTGTGAAATAATGGTATGACTTAATAACAATCTGCAAGTGTCAATAAACATACTACTAATAACTATTGCCTTACAGAATAGAATGAGGGTACCAAATAAGGAAAAAGCGCACCATTCCTACTCATACACATAATCATAAATCTCCTACACAACATCAATAACTATTAACATATTCATTTTTGCAGTATATTTGTATATTGGAATAAGTCCGAGACATGTATGTATACACTCTAGAAAATATCAGAAAACAATGTCATACATACGATTGCATTCAGAGCAATCGTCTGTAACTATATACAATATCATTAATTACCATTTACATGTACTCTTGACTACATTTGTATTCTGATACAGTTAACTATAATTTACCATGTGTTACAAACTGGGATCATACTATATTCAACATTACTATTTCGTTTATATGTCATAAGATCAATTCAAAAATTATGAACAGAACCTATATAGATAATGAATAAAAAACACGATAAGTGACTATTCTAATTGTGATTACCATTTTACTTGTTTGCAGTAATTATGTATAATGCCATGAGTGTGTTGTTTGTCATAGCGGAACATGGTCTGGTTTATGCTAATATAGATGTTGCACACATAGCAGTTGTCAACGCACACTGCCTATACTAGAACATTAACTGTATTTGTGTTTCATCCTTTGCCTAAGTAACATTGAATCGATAGATTCACACTAGTGGGTGCGGGTACCATGTTCATTTGTCAGTAAAAATAATGCCCACTTTATAGGAAGAATATGTGAACTATACCAGGGATCCGCGGTGGACTATTGGTAACAATGCCTGGCTCCCAAGCATGACGTCGCAATTCGCAGATTCAAGTGTCCACTTAATCTCCATTTGCAGGTAGGCCTGGTCACTATATAAATGAGTGTGCGGCATTGAGGAGGGCTGTGTGTGGTTCTTTTGCAACGGAAGGACTCCTTGAAACTATTCGAAAAGAGGCATTCTTCATGTATCCGAGTTTCTACCTCATCACGATATGACCATAGCTGTTGAAAGCATTGGAAAAAGAACGATTCCTTTCTTCTGAACAATTCAAATTTCTTGTGATTTCTCTCGTTTTGATGATAAGCATTTTACAATTGGGCATGCACCTCATTTGTTTTCAACTCGTTCAGAACTCCCCTTTATGATTTGATTTGAAATATTTTCTTATATCCCACTCTTATCTCAGTCATCCTGAGGGAATAAATCAATGGATCAGCAATACTATTCAGCATCGACCAGTTGAGCAAATACTCTATGACTAAACTATACTCATCATGACTGGTCAAAAGCAATGTAAAATATACAGGTAACATAAATAGTGCCAAGGTATATGTGGCTAGCGTAAGTGAGCCTAGTGCCTTCTTGACCGATTGTGTATTTGATACAGTAGAACTATTTTTGATAGGTTGCACACCTTTTGACATGTGGCAGATTGAACATCTAACACGATTGTTAAAGAAAACAATAAGAAAAGTACAAACGCCGATGTGAGTCCCAAACAAAGCAAGAAAAACGTTGCACAAGAAACCTGCAACATTGCAGAAACTCTTTCCGGATCTAGTCATATTTAGCAATCGACAATAGACGAGGGAGAGACCCACCAATACACTCCATGACCAAAGTACCGCAAGAGCAATGTTCACACGTTTAGTCGTCATAATTGACTCGTAGCGTAGAGCAAAGCATATGGCAATATACAAATCAAAGGCGATGCACAGAAGGCTACTGGCCAACGCTGCATAGCCTATGAAGGCCATGATGTGCAACAGTCCCGCGATATTGCACCACTCGATATCACGCAGGATAAGTACGTCCACCACAGCAGATGAAAGTGCTATAATCATGTCAGAGAAGTTTAAAAAGGTTACAAAACGATGTTTTGGTCGTGTCTCCGACACAGCAAGTTTCATTGCAATAATTGCCAGTACATTCATCAGGAAACCGACTACACACAATCCAAGATTTATAGACCGCGTAGTTGTGATATAAGACATGGAATCTGATGTGTTGTTTGTGTTGTTGGCCATCTTCAATTATTTGCCTCAAAGATTAGGCAACAGAATTAATGGTATATGTAATTCACCTCCTTGTTTCATCCATACTACTCCTTTATTTTTCCTGTATGGGTCCAAATGATGGCATCATACGTATCCAGTGGGAATTTCTTTAGCGATCCTTCAAATGTGTTATACCATCCATATATTTGTATAGGTCTGTTAAGAAAAGTAATCTGATATATCTCCTGTGATCTTTACAGATATGGCATTTGTGGCCATAGTCATATGCTCCTATACTGAGTGTATGGCAGAAACTGTTTAGTTCGCCCGATACCTTCAAAAGTCTGTGTATAAAGTATTAAGTGCTGCAACAGAGAATTAAATGTGTTTCCATGCATTCCACTATTGATATCCTCTGCACCCATTAGTCCCCCTTCCATCGGCAGTGCATTATATGAAATGATATTATAACAACTGCAAACACGACCAGCAGGTAAACACATTAGTTGAACAAATTGAACATATTATATTGAAATATTTACATTGTCAGAAAAAATGACATTTCAAAATGGATACACATTGGAAATATGAAAACGCAGCATACTCAAGTCTCAACCCTATCCAGCAAATTTAATAAAGCAATAGCATGTTTATACTGCTAGTGATCTTGAACGGAGCTCTGGTAAAGGGTGGCAACAACCCTGTGCTCTCTCTCTCTCTCTCTCTCTCTCTCTCTCTCTCTCTCTCTCTCTCTCTCTCTCTCTCTCTCTCTCTCTCTCTCTATATATATATATATATATATATATATATATATATATATATATATATATATATATATATTATATATATATATATATATTTTGCTTGACTGCAGAATGGCCATATATGTCATGCCATCACATGAAGCGTTGGTAATGCAGACGTTAGGGAGATTGTCTTAGCATCTAGAGTCACTCCATCACCATAGTATATTGAGCAGCGCCCTCTTTTAGTGTATAACGGAATCTATGCAGCGGAACTCTAGATTGATAAATCATTTTTGATGTAAAGCCCTTTCCACCTATAATGTTCAAAAAGCACTTTAAAAAAAGATTGCCAATGATTCTAAAGGACGATCCCACGGTTTCGATATAGAATTCTCTAAACACTAAACCACTAATGGTCTCTATTAAGGACTGATACTATTGGACAGGATTAGATTATGTCGTTTGCTACTGTGGTAATAACAAGAAAGGGGAGTTAATCATCTCATTTCTTTTATTCATGTATACCTCTACCCCCCCCCCCCCCCCCCCCCCCCCCATAGATACACATTACTAAATTCATTATCCTAAGGGCGTTACACTTGTACACTTCGTATGGATCGAGACTGATAAATGTTTTTCCTGTCCCTTCTATATATTTTAGGAATTACATACATACACGATTTATCAAACTTAAAAAACATTCCAAGGCAAAGGTAATGATACCATTTAAAATCGGATTCTACAAGATAGATACATATACAATGTATGTCGTAATCACCAAACATGAAGGTCTACCGTAATAACTCTCAAAAGTGAAATAAAGAAAATGTTTTTATCAATAAAGTAGTTGTAACATGACAACATGGAACGATGGTTTTTGCTAGGACACGTCCAATTAACCTGCGCTTGGCGTGGACATTGATGTTTTTTTAAATTTCACATTACACTTATGTGTAGTTGGATTTTTATTTCACATAAATACAAGTATTTGTATATTATCAAATACTAGTATATCACGTGTGTCATTGATGTGCTTGGCTTCTTTTTTGGCGTGTTATCCATGGGTATATGCACAGCAAGGCAATGGCGGACGTCCGGTCGAGCGTTGCAGGAATAAAATGTCTGATCTGTATACTCCTCCATATGAAATGTTGCAAGTGAATGTTTATATGGTGAAATTGAAATCAGGCAAATCAGAAAACTCCTTGCAATAACTGAGTTGTAACGTTTAAGATGATATCAAATGAATTTATATTCACTAGTTGTTCCAAATACATCGTAACAAATGTCCCTATTTTCAATTTTCCTAAAATACATGAATCCATTTTAGTATTTTGCTTGTTAATGATGATGAATTAATCTTGTTTGCAAAAACAATAATCTTCCATTCCATTCATACCAAATTGGCTTCGTGATTCATGTTGCTAGATGTATCTTTCCTTACGTTCTTACCAAATTCGTCTCATGATTAGATAATTTGCCTTTTTGTGTATATTACCTTATTCATGTTTGTTTGTTTGTTTGTTTGTTTCGGATCCGTAGCCGCTTTTGTCCCACGAGATCAACTCTAAAGGGAGGACCATAGGTATTTACTCCAGAGAGCAAACGATTGACATTACGAATGCAAATAGAATACTTTTTCTACCATTTCGAACACCCTGCCATGTTATTTGAAAATCTTAGAAGCCTCTTCCCCACACCATTTGATATATTTCAAACTGTACAACAATGTTATTGAATTCAAAAAAAGAATTTGAATAAGGAGTCGGCCACTGAGGAGAATTAATGTGGCTTACAGGGTTAGTTTGTAAAAGTCTACGTCTGACGGAATTGGCTTATACCTAATATACTCAAGGGAAGGGTTTCTCATATTTTTTTTCAATATTTATTTTGCAACTAGGTATAGCAATTAAGAAGTTCTAAAACATTCTCGAAATTACTAGTATATAAAAAAAGAAATGTAAATGAGATTTATCCCCTGGTGATCTTTATTATCCATTGTCCCATTGAAATCATCATTTGGCTTTTAAATAGTGTTGGTTTCTTAGCTACATTTTAGCAATAGTATATTGGTAAAATATTCCGCACTATCATAGCAGAAGAATCTGCAAAGCAGCCTTTTTCACGAATTCTGTCGAAGGCCCAGGGAAAGATATAATAGCAGCTATGTGCAAGAAAATTATAATGGTCTGTTTCACTCTACTAGATGAAAATGTATTGCACTCATCCAATGCGAATTACGTGGCTTTTATGGTAATATAGGTAGCGCATGTTTTGCCATTATCCTCCAAATCAAATTGTCTCCTGTGCATTGGCAGGTGCCAGATTTGATCGAAAATAAATCGCTCGTAATTCCAGATAAAAATGGCACCATCTTTTATACGCGCCAACATATGAAAAATACTCATCTAATAGAAAGCAACATACGCCGGATTCTCGTAGATTTTTAAAATGCACTCGATGAAGTGCGCCTATGTGTATCGCGCAATTTAGGTTTTATCGCAGGCCGTGTTGGAATCTCGCTCCATAGAAAGGTACCGGATATTGCATGCTTAGGTCAAGGTGTGCGTACTTGTGCGGCTGGGTTGCCCGGGGAAACAGATGCGGAAAGATCAAGGCTGCCATCAAGTAGGGAAAGTGGTGATACGGACAGGAAGGGTGGTTAAGGTTCCCGTCGCACGGATCTAAACATGGCGCATAAAGCATATAGCCCTAGGTAATTGGGTGATCAGCTGGAGCCACGTGGATATCTCCAGCCGCTCGTGGAGGGAGTCCTCGGTGCTCGGCGGACTGTCCTTGGCGGAGACTACAGTGAGGTGAGGGCTGTGAGCCGCGTCGTGCTGGTGAGGGCGACACTCGCAGCCACAACAAGGGACTCAGACGCACGCCACCTAAGGTATGTGTGTCAATTACTACTTGTCACCATGTTCTTTGTATACCTCTCTCTCTCTCTCTCTCTCTCTCTCTCTCTCTCTCTCTCTCTCTCTCAAATGTCTTGCAATATTGGGATATTTAGAAATCAAGTCCACACACACATTGCTAAATATTCATACATTGATACTGTAATGATACTTAAAGACATGTTAGGATCACTAACAATGCGTCCTTATGTATCTTAATAACGCCTTGCTTAATGAGAAAGTAATGTTTTGCATTTATGTTCTTTATGTTTGTCTATTGCAAGTATATGTGCTTGTGTGTAGATAGTAAGGCATAACTTTGCATGCAATAGTGTTTTATAAATTATACATATATATATATATATATATATATATATATATATATATATATATATATATATATGTATGTATATATATATATATATATATATATATATATATATATATATATATATATATATATATATATATATATATACACTATATATATATATATATATATATATATATATATATATATATATATATATATATATTTATATATAAACATATATATATATATATATATATATATATATATATATATATATATATATATATATATATATATATATATAATGTATGAGAGAGAAGTGCAGGAGGTTCAGTTTTAGTCTTACAGTTTTGTTTTCGTCATTTCTTCTTCCATTTTTGATGCTACATCGTGAATAGCTGTAGTGGTTGATATTGAAGAGAAATGCCGTTTTTCATACGCCACTGGGTGCCAGATCGCTTTAGCAGGTAACTAGCATTGAACTCTAGTTATGTTTGCCGCCAACAGTTTGTCCATGAAGCGGGATATAGTTGCGTGGTATGATATTATTATTTGAAAAAATGGTTGCAGCCATACGTATTCCATGTGGTGCAGTCGACTGTAATCGAACGTAATGACGCGCTTTGCTTCCGAAGCATTGTTCTAACTAAATAATGCCAAAGGTCTAGATATTTCTAATGAAGCCCATGCAGTGGCCAGTATAACACACTATTGTTTAATACTGGATATATGTATTATGGCCATTACTCACTGTGCCCATCTGTCTGATAGAGGCAATGGGATATGGTCTGCTGTCATAATGGTTTGTAATTTGTGGATTAGAAATGATATACAGTGCGCCCCATCTGTTAAATATGAGGTCCATAATGTAGTATGTCGCAAAGAACTGGATGGAGTATCGGTCAAATATATGCCTTAGATACTATGCACCATCGTTCATTTAGGGGGGGGGGGGCATTCTCCTCACACATACTTGGAGGCACTGAGTGCGAGGGTTTTCTTTTCCGCCAGTGTACGGCATTGATTCAATGCGCTATACATGTTAATGTCTTTTAAGGTGGTATAGACAAATTGTGGTTAAAATCCAATGTTTTAAAGAAAGCACTAAATGATGGAAATCATTCAAATGCCTAACTCTTAATAAATTTTACCCATTCATTTATCAAAGCTATCAATGTATGAATTCTGTATGTATCTTGAGACAATATGAGGTGGACTGTGGCCTTAATTTATGAATATAGGGCCATTTTGACTTGTTAAAGTCTACACCCTTTCCCTCATAATCAGATCAATTGCGAATGTCTTAAAGCCATCACCGAGAAGAGTGAGCGACCATATATCACAGCGGCTCCAATAGGCTTGCACAGAAGCAGGAAATGTTTGGCCCTAATATATTCATATCTAATTTTGTCAAAACATGGTCGCTTCAAAGATGCATTTTGGGTATCAAATGTTAATGGATTTGCTTGGAATATATATATATATATATATATATATATATATATATGTATATATATATATATATATATATATATATATATATATATATATATATACTGTAGAACAGACAAAGTTCGCGAGTGGGATTATTTCGCGAAAACGCGAACTGGTATCGCACTCGCGATCATATCGCACACGATTAAGTAGGTGCATAGTAACGCTAACTGCCACTGGAGGTGATGGCGCGTCGGTCGATGAATTTCACCCTAGACGGTCGAAGCTGAAACGTAGATAAATAAAAGGAAGACGGCTGTTGCGATGGAAAGAATTGATCAATTATCAACATACATATATGTTGATTATTATCAGAATAGTATTTATCATAAAGAGATAATGATATTGTCCCTGTCGCGAATTGAATTTTTGCCAATTTATGGCAAGAGTTTCAATTTTCAGTTGGGGATTTTATACGGCACTATACCGGCATAGTGTGATTATCTCTCGTAGCCAGTCCAAGGCTGAGACGAAGAGAAATACATGCAATAACTTCACAAAATCATTTTAATATGATACACTGGTAACCTATGAATAGGTAACCAAGGTATCATATTATAATTTGCATATTTACCTGGTCCAATATTGTGGAAACTTGTGCCAAATTATGGCCGCGAGATGGCCGGCAAATCTCTACATTTTTTGAATACTGCTTGATTCAATAGAAGGCGCTGTAGAACTCACTAGCTCCCGAAATAAAGTACATGCGAAAAAAACGAAAAATCGGCTTTTCGCGAATTTTTTGTAGCGCGATGTATACCTATTCTAGAGTATATATATATATATATATATATATATATATATATATATATATATATATATATATATATATATATATATAAATGTAAAACTGGGGTTATCAGTGATACGCATATTGGAGCGGAGTCTAGAGAAGAACCATCCTCAAGTTGAGGATACATCTAAGTATGACTGAGTCAGTCAAATACATTAAGTCCCAGTGGCGCAGTGGCCCTGAGATGGTGGATCCACATTTGTCCCAAGGACAATCTCACGGCAAGAGAAGCCTCAGAGTCTGGATCGTTGGTACCGAATTGGAGAACAAAATTCTCCCCATCTACTAACCCTGAATGACAGGGCAAGTTGAAGTGTCGACCCACACTGTGGTTGGTTTTTGTCATTTGTCATTTGTTTTCTCCCTACCCAGGGATATGCACATCGTACCCGAGGGGTTGCCAAATTGTCTACCCCTTCTATCCTTCCTTGTGTACGTTTAAGTCATTTGAGACCTCCTATACGATCAAATCAAATCAAATTATATTTTTGATATTCTTTATTAAATAATAGGTACCAGGATCAGCCTGGCCACTTTTCGTACACCAAATTATCCGCCGACCTCTGATGAGTGTATCTATTGCACGAAACCGCCGGTCTAGTCTTCACAACTGACCCCAGGGGGAGCCACCTGATGGTGTGACCCCTTGTTGATATCTTGTCTCCTGGGTGTCACGCGACACCGGGACAACGTGTCAACATACTATTCTTGGATCGTGGGACGCGCACGGGCAGCTGACAATCAATTGTCAGTTAGCGGTCAGGCAGCAATCCAACCTGTAGGAAGGATTTCTGGCTCGTTCCATTTACCCCATTTTACTCATATATATATATATATATATATATATATATATATATATATATATATATATATATATATATATATATATATATATATATATATATATATATATGTGTGTGTGTGTGTGTGAGCGCATGATACGGCCCGTCAGACAGGGGTGGAGTCCTCCTCGATACTGCGTACATAACCAAACTGGCTATCAATTCTCTCCCGTCACGTTCTATGCTGCAATCCGCTTCTGGTGGGGCTTAAGTATGAGAGACAAGGGGCCACCTTACAAGTGGAGAGTATGGCGAGGTAATCACCCTCTCCCTTAGGCGCTCTCTTAGATCCAGTCCTCTGCGATACTAGTCACTTACTGCATGATCGATGTTCTTATTTACGCTAAGGTTCCAGGGTACGAATTTTCCTGTTGCTCTTTAACATACAGTGAAGATATAGAGGTTCCATAACGAGTGGATGGAAAGAGGAGGAATCTTGCACGAGTGAGTGATTTTGTGTCTTGGGACGAGGCTTGCCGAGTCCCAAGACACGAAATAACTCACGAGTGCAAGATTCCTCCTCTTTCCATCCACGAGTGATAGAACCTGTTTCTCCCACGATAAAAAGGAGAAATTTACACGTTTTACCGTGAAGTTAGCTAGCTAAACTAGGTCAGCCAAAGGTCACCCGCGCACTAGTTCAACAATGGTAATACGCGTTTGTTGTGACGTGCACCGTTTGTTTCCCCAGAAACTGGCGCCAGATCACGTACGTGACGTTTGTTCAAATCCACGCGCGCTATTGTTGGATCTACCTTTGACCCAGCAGCAGTGACCCATTGATTGAAATTGAGGGATCTGATTGGACAATTACATTAGTTTGACCTTTTGACCCCGTTGAAGAACACCCATTGGAGACCGCAAATCCTTAACTGTAAAATACACCTCAGAGTGGGAGAAATTTAATTCCTGCACCAGTCGACCGGTCGCCTATCAGCGACTGGTTGTCCATTGACCAAATGTCAAAATCATATGCCATTAATGACCCATTTAGCTGCGTAGCTACACTCAGCGCTGACGTCAGTGGCCTGTGGTCGCATCTATACACAGAAACCTGGGCATCAAACAGGCGTACGGTCGAGTGTTGTGCCCAGTCGGCCCATGCATTTAGTGCAGAATTAAAAGTTGGTACTTTACCGGAATATTTACAAAGGAGCTACCTTGATAGGCAATCAGTTATAGAATTGTGCCTCGACTGTACCATGTCTCTCCCAGTGATTTGGGGTTAGTTGGCGGTTTCGCAGAATATTCCAGTTTCTATCAATATTGGTATTGCTTTATGATTTCACAAAAAAGTGGCTATAACAATGTGAGAAATTCAATTATTTGAAAGGTAGCTCTTGGGATTAATCATCTTATAATGAAAAAAAATGCTGTAAAAACTTTGATATATTTTTCAAGGAATTTTATATGACGATTGAAAAATTCGCTTCTTTCCCACGAAGTAGGCAACCTACGGATGTTACTAAGTAATGTTATCAAAAATCGCCTGGCATTTCTCTTAAGTGTCTTTGCAGAAAACACATTACTTGTATAGATTGAGAATTCTCAGTAGGTCATTATCTTTGTGGCCGAGCCTTATGAGTGGAGTGGGAATGGAAAGTAGAAGGATTTTCACCATGGTAACATTGGAGTAACTTAACCATGGCTTCAGCTATAATCTTCCAAAAGGTATAGTTAATGTTGTGATAAACCAAACTTGTTTGGGAAGTTGGTCCATTTACCATTTGATTTATTTATTCTGGAGATCCAGGATAATTTCATAAAATTATTAAAATCTTCAAGATTTGTTAGTTGGAACTTGGAAGCCTCCTTTAAATCTGGGTGGGATGCTTCTAGGATATCCTTTCTATATTTCTGAGGTTTCCCTTGCCAAATGCAGTTTGAAAACATTCTTTTCAAGTGTTGTAAAATCTTCACGATCTGTATCAGGAGGGGCCAGCAAGACGTGTGTAATTTTAGAGATAAAGAGGGATTTTATTATTTCATTCTTCCCTGTTACAGTTAGATTCCTAGGTGACCAGATTTTGACGAGATTCTTTATCTCACTAACTTTTTTCTGAAAGATTTATTTTATCTGGTCCATTCTATTTAGATCAGATTTTATCCTTAAAGAAGTGAATGTTTTGATCCAGTTTTTGCAAATCACTTTTTTATTTTCATCTTGCTGTCTCCCACCCCCCCCCCCCCCCCCCCCCCTAATTCTATCAATTCAGTTTTTCCAAATTCATTTGTTAGACCTGGAAAATGTTCAAAATTCTCAATGGTTCTCAGACAATTAGGTAGGTTTTATAAACTATATGCCAGGAATATAGTAGCATCATCTGCAAATTGGCTGATGACATGCCTCTCACCGAATTTTGAGCAAGTCTGCAGTGCTGACATTTAATTCCTGTACTAAATGCGTGGGCAGCGCGGGTGTAATACACGACCGTGCGCCCGATTGCAGCCCATATTCCTGGGTATGTATGCATGGATCACCTTACAACTGAACGTATGTTTGATTCGCAAGCTACGTCGATCATTTATGTACTTGGCATGTTATCCATGGGCGTTTGTGCAGCCAGGAAGTGGCAGATATCCGATCGACTGGTGCAGGAATAAAATATCTGTACTGTATGTGAAGTTCCTTGATACCTGTGGAAATGTGCATCATCCATACTGGTTATGGCACTTCTAAGCATAATGGTCTCAAGGTTGCCCGCAGCTTGCCTTCCCGACGCTCGTAAACTATGTAAACGATACTCGAGTGCGACAGCTAGCAATAATAACTATGTGCATAAATCAGGTTCATGTATACTTCCCGCTTGACATTACTTTATCATAAGAAGGAAAGGAAATCGGTGTACTTTTCCCTCATTATTTCTTTTTGTTATAAATCCCATATTTGAGAAAGTGTGACTGCAACACTAACGTAGTTTTTTGCGTTTATCCTTTATCCTTAATCAAACTTTTTCAAAATGATTGAAGGCTCAGATATCAAGAGTGTCTTCATGGTGGGAGACTGCAATTTGGAATTTTGATTTTTCGTCGCTTGTTCTGCAATGTTTCAACTAAGTTGTGACTAGCCAATTGTAACTGGTGCAGGAAACCGGAGTATCTGGCAAAAGAATGCCTAATCCCCAAGTCACTCGCAACTTTCGCACATGCCCCTGCCGGTATTTGAACCCAGTTAGTGGTGAGAGACAGTTAGCAGTCAGTGCCAACGCCCTAGATCTCGCCCTAAAAACAAAAATTGAGTCATAATTTTATAAACCTCACACCAAAATATAGGCAAAAGAGCGGCTGTGCTGGGCTCGCACATTCCCTTCATTTTATCCCAAATCGAACTTAACTGGGCAAATGCACCATCAGAATGATGTAGGTTCAAGAGGAGCTTATACATGTCACCTCCCACAAACATGTCCTCTTCCGTACTCCTCAGTTATGGCGTATGAAAGTGAGTAAAAAACAGGCCTGAAGATGTCCATAGAGGCATCCATTTTGAGAAGGCTTGCTGCATCGTCTGATCACTTTCTAATAGTCAAAAGATAGTGATAGCAATAAGTCACTACAGTCTGGGCTTCACTGGCAATAGCAATTTCCTCTTCAACAGGTACTGGTAATGGATTTGTGAGTGGGGCAGTTGACATATACATGTAGCACTACATTTTTAGCCCAAGTTATCCCAATGGTGCATTTGCCCTATAACACAACGTCTTTGATCGCATATGTAACAAATTGATGACCTTCGACGAGAACCTACGAACAAACATTATAAAGAAAAATGGGAAAATGATCTGAATGAGAATATCTCCTACGAGCTTGTAGAAAAAGCATATGAGCTTTTACCAAATTGTAAACAAGGAGCTTATGCCATGCTATTAAACATACATATATCAGATACCAATCCGTGCCCGCATAGTAAAACTGAAGTAGAAAGCATGAAACACGCGTTCTTATACTGCCCACAAGTGATTCAACGTTGGAGAAAAACCGAACAATGGCTACATCAATCAGTACACTTTTCATAAAATATCAGATTTGGATAAGATCTTTGGACAATT
The DNA here is from genome assembly GCA_963942565.1 of Maea johnstoni. Lineage (NCBI taxonomy): Eukaryota > Metazoa > Annelida > Polychaeta > Spionida > Magelonidae > Maea > Maea johnstoni. Next base: position 40,052,630 of record OZ012684.1, read on the forward strand.
TTCCAAACATGAAATTATACGAAAAACCATCACTGCTACTAGAATGATGAATAACAAAAATAGAAAAGCAGCCAAGAAACATCAATTTATGGACATTAAAAGATTGCTATATAACCAGTTTCGTCTCGAAGAATTTCAGGCATCAACAACGAACAAAGAAGATCACTTTGGGGAGTTATGGGAACCTGTATATAGTGAACTGACTATCCTTTTTGCATAAAAGGAAAAACGAATTAGAACACGGCTCGCCATCGCAGGATAAATTGTTTATTGTATCTAACGTAAATGCGTTGACTGATTAAGTGCAAGCTTTTAGCAGACATCGTTGATATATGGAGAATTGTATAGAACATGCATTCTTTTATGCTACACCTTTGTACAGTGATGAAATATACAACAATATTGATATACATGTACCATAAAAGAATTGAAAACCGAACTACACACGTGTATTATTTTATTTCAAATTGAAAAGAAATGCGATGCTGTAAATATGTCTGCCAAGTTTCCGCACACTTTACAAACGGTAGCGATTTGATAGATTTTAGTTTTGTTTCCTATGCCGATATTTTACCATTGGTGAATCAAATCTCAAAAATATCTAAATTGAAGACGTCAGGTTCTTTTACTTTACTTAGAATACATAGGTATCTTTATTTTAGCCATTGGGGTGTTACTGACAATTGACAATGTTGGTGATACTTTGGTTATGGAAGGCATGGCCGGGCTAGCATTGGTTAAACCGATTGCTCTGCATCGCTTCTATATTGTATAGTGATAGAAGCATTATCGTTGCACTTACGCGAGCACAGTATTGTTTCAGAAACGAAATTCTTTATGACATATCATATTCTGAAGTAAATTACCTATTAATTTCTCATGAAGAACACTCTTCTGCTATAAGATGCGTGAACGGATGCTGTCAACTGAGATGCTATTAACTCTGATTTCAGAAGGGAAACATCCCCCTCCTTCGTGGGGGGGGGGGGGTGCTGATTCCCTTTGATTCGAGTGTACCTTGGCTGAAGTATACAGACCCGAGATAAAGAGCTAAGCATTAGGCCACTTCTGTTGTAGCGCCGTCAGGCAATGAGAGGGTAATAACGACTAAATTGCATTATTGAGGGTAATGTTCCATCTGTCGTTGTAGGTATTCTAAACTGCCGCCGGCCCCTCGCTGAAACCACTCCACTACCAGACCGGAAGTCAACCCTTGGCGGCGCGCGCACGCTGCCGGTCTCTCGCTGAAATCACTCCTTTAAAAGACCGGAAGTCTACCAGGTGGTTGCGCGCGCACGCACTGCAAGATGGCGCGAAAGGACATCAAGTTTGAGCTGAGCGATCTCGGAAACAAGACGCTGCTGGCGTCCATTTTCAACCTTGACCAGGAAGAGGAATATGACTACAAAGGGGCTCTTATCTACGTCAGCGCTGTTGTGTTGATTTATGGAATGTCTATTGTTCTCATGATCGTCTCCTTTATACGGCGAAGCAGAGCGCATGACAGCGTTGAAGCCTACTTCAAGGAACTGAAAAAAGTACAGTCGACCGAAAAACAGATCGCCAAGTGTCGTCTGAGTTGGGCGATGGAACAGACTGCCATGAAATACCCGGGTATCATGTTGAACCGTACCCAGCGGGATGCATACGGGTGCGTGGCTTCGGGTACGGATAGCTGCCCGGATACCCCAGCTAGTTTGAATAGCTTCGAGTTCCCACCTCCCCTCTCAGAGACCGGATGTGGGGGAGGAATGACGTCATCATCTGAGCCCTTGCTGCAGGGTGGTAAGGGAGGCCAGGAGGGCGCCACTGTCTTGCCCCACCCAGAGAGGGCGGACTCCGTGCCCCTATTGGTGCGGTCATCCCTGCCCTCGGTGGTAGAGGTGGAGGAGGAGGCTTAAACCACTAGTCGTAGACCAGGAATGCTTCCATTGCTCAACGTGCATCAGTGCTTCTCAATGACTTACTACATGTACAAGGTGGCTTAACCCTTATGCTGCAGGCTAATTTGGCCAATAAAAAATGATGCAGAAAACCTAGAAAGATATGTTCAAACCATGGTACATGGATACTTATCAGAAAGAACTCTGCAGGAGCTTTCAAATGAATACCAACATGACAGGGTTTAGATGTTTATCAAATATCTCTGCGTCGTTGTGATTTGGATGAAAGTAGCCTCAGCATTGGAAGGGTTAACATGTGATACTCATTTTGAGTTATATGAATTACAAAATGGAAAGACAAGAAACACTATTAACACTATCATTTGGATTTTCAGTTGGGTGTCAAAAAACAACTTCCTAACTCCATTTGTCATACATGTCGGTATCTTTCAGTATTAGAAAGAATGATATAATGTAATGCTTGAGGGGATTATCCCGTTGCTATTTATGGTCTTTTTGCAGGGACATCCTTGCAAAAGAAGAAAGACTCATAGTGATCTAGATATGACACTATCTGAGGAACCATTGCCGGAACCATTGTGAAAAGTTTAAAAATAATCGTGTCGGAAAAGAATATGCAGCATTGCAGGTCAATGGAATAAGCTTCGAGTAGGGAGAGAACTAATTATCAATTGCGATACTACATTAGGTACGCTTCAACATCTGTGGTATATATACCTGGAATTCGACATCTGTGAAAAACGGTTCATTCGAATACATTGCACAGGAAGATTATATAATGTGGCTAACTTTCACACATGACTGCTATATGTCTAGATTCTGCGAGATGTATTGATATCTTTGACCAATGATGTAACCAGGCATACATGTATATTTAAGAGTATTTGAGAAACTTTTAATTATGAATTTGCTTGATATGTAAAAGTGAATTCTTGCAGACAAGTAATAAAAACATTTTTTCTCGATTGCTATTAGCATTCAATATACCATTAATGTGCTGCCACCTTCATCAAAGGAGTACGTTCACCCGCTAACGTATATTGCAGATGAACTAAATAGATAGATGAACTAATGCAATAGATCGTGTTTTTACCTTGAGGCAAATTTATAATAAGTGTATGGCATAGCAAACTTCTGCTCAACCCAATGTGTCTGGCCATTATATGGCCAATTCCATTGGCACATATGATATGCAAATGAACGTATAGTTATCTTTTCTAATCACGATGTTCTAATGTTGTCATATAATCTAGTAAAACGGCTTTCGTAAATTAGATTATTTATAAATGAGCAGCATCTTATCTGCGGCAGGCAGAAAGAGGTAAATATCTGTATCATGGAGACAGGTACTTATAAACTAGGGCGGTGGAAATATAAACGATGATATCAAGATGGCGCACTAACCTGTTTCGGAGGGGTACTTGTTTTGTTTTCACTGTCTTGCAATACGGACATTTAATTCTCGCACCAGTCAATTGGACGCTGCCATTGCCTGGTTGTACAAAAACCCATTAATAACATGTCTAAAAATAAGCCAAGCACATTAATGATCCACGTAGCTTACGAATCGGTGCTACGTTCAGTTATGAGGTCATTCATGCCCAGGAGACTGGGTGGCAATCGGGCGTGCGGTCGTGTATTTTGCATGGGCGGTCCGTGCATTTAGTGCAGGAATTAAATGTCGGCACTGTACAAGGTGTCATTTTTGGCTGGGCTCGTAATTTTCATGGCTGTACGACCTACAGAAGATTCTTCAGGATGTCAATGCGATCTTTACGACATTGATACGATAGAACTTAGGCTTGCACATTGTCTTTACACGACATTCATATGACATTCGAAACTAAATCCGGCGGGATCATGACTACATATTACGGCCACGACTCTTAGGAAATCGAATACCATGGCTTTTCGGAATACACACGACTAAATACCAAAGATGCAATATTCATAGGACCTATAGATAAGCCTGTCGTATTAATGAACCACGTAACTGCGTATTAAAGCTACGTTCGTTATTGGCTGGCGGTCGCAACCACGCCTAGGAAAAATAGGCGGAAGACGGGCATGCAGTCGTACATAATGCCCGGTCAATCCGCGCATATGGTGCAGGAATTAAAAACCGGTACTGTAGATGTGTTTGTTGAGTGCGCCACTGGTTATGAGGCGACGCTGCCATGAAAGTGGTTTTCGCCTGTTGCTGGTAGAACCGTATTACTCCAGAACGTTATAACGGACGGTTGTTGCCTGCCTTTAAGGCCCATTACGAGCACTTAGGCGTCATTCTGAAAATCTACAGCTGCCCATTCCCTGGAAATACTCTCTGCATATCCCGACGTGCTCACTGCGGGGTGACACATTGCAAAGTAGATCTCAATAAAGAAGGAAAGGTCGACGAACCGAGACAGCTTAGAAAAATCGTCACTTTTATGTATGCGTGGGCATACTAGTATTGCTTTTTAGTAACATTTAAATGAGTGCAAACAACACAACGTAAATAAGGTATGCGTGCTTTCTTTTCTGCTTTTTATATTCCCACTCTCTCGTATCTGATTCTAGTTTTAGTTCACGGCTAGTTACCTCTATTTAGTCTGTTCATTACAGTTTTGTTCTGTTTTTGTTTTTTAGGTTTGAGTTCTGACATTAATTCTGCTTTTGTATATTTTGCATGTAATGATGCATTCAATAAGCTATACTATACTATACTATACTATACTATACTATACTATACTTATCGGTACATGGGAGTTAAACACATTCACGCATTACGGACAAATTCTGTGCCATACTAAGGAGAACTCAGATTTGAGGTGTTGCTACAATGTAGTATCAAATGATTATTCTCAACTAAAGTAATTGGCATTTTGCTTTAAGATTATATTCATTAAGGATGTGCACTTAAAATACTAAGAGAGGCATCTTTGCAGTCAACGTGAACATAGAACCTGGTGTATTTTATCAAATATGTTGCTAATGGTTGATTAGTATGTAAGTTGCAAGGTTCTTATTGTATATGCTGCAATTCATAGACTAATTCAATGGTTTCATCACCATCTAAAATAGTTTATTGTACAACCAGGTGTGTTATGACAATTAATTGACTTATAAGCAGGTCTACTTCATCAAATATATTGCTCAAGATTAACAGTATATAAAATGTGCATTTTATGCTGAATCTTCTCTTATTTATCATTGTCGAAATCAGTCTATTTTGGTAGGTAAATATAATTGCCATGAAACTATTTAGTCATGGTAATCACTTTTACTTTTTGTTATGTGGATGCTAGGTACATATTCTGCAGAAAAATAGAACAAGTTAATAATTTTCATCAACATCTATTATAATGTATTGTACCATATAATTTATTGTCACGATTAGCTCCAAAATGGTTGTATATACTGCTCACATAAACAAAGCCCTTTCCATGGCCACTACAGCTAGTGAGCAGGTACGAATCACGGTTAGTTTCTATCATAGCATCAATATTGCCATTCAGAAATAAGTGTCAATTAAGAAAGAACATTCTGTAGAATGTCACTATATAAACTTACAGAGGTTCATTTCCCCAATGAAATCAAACATACATTGTTCAGGAGCAAGTGTCAATTAAGTATGAATATTCTGTGGAATGTCACTATATAAACTTACAAAAGATGACTTTTCCAATGAAATCAAACATATATCGTTCAGGAGTAATTGCCAATTTAATGTGTACATTCTGTAGAATGTCACCTTATATCTCCATTTGGACTAGAAATTTTAAAAATCATAACTTTCAAGTATTTAATAATCATTTTGCATATCAAAATTTTACATCCCAAAATCAGACTTGAATACTCCAAATCCCTACTCTACTTTACTTGCTATCTGAATGTGGGAGGTATTTAATAGGATCCTTTCAAAAAAATGCAGCCGACATCTTAATCTCCTCTGGAAAGACAATATTGAAAACATAAAAAATAGCAAAGTAACAACCCTTTGTTTGTATGAGATCTGCTGCATCTACCACTTTGGCACCATTCATGATAAGCCTTAAAACATTGTTATCAATAAACTGTTCGTCTGAAAAAAACTCACTTTGATATAGGGCCCGAATGCAATTGCATTTTGCGCCTGCTACTCTTTATCTCTCAATCACTTCCTTGACACCCGTATTTAAGACGTACCCCTTGTTGAGGCCTTTGAAATGATGTATAGACCTTAGCTTTGTGTATAGTGCACACCTCTTCTTCGGAAATATTGTGGCAAAGCAACTCCTCATCAGTAACACTAGAAAATCAGTAAAACGCATTTTGAAATGAGTTAAATGTGACATCAATGCTTATCACTCTGTATCAGTGCCGATAACAATTGCCCTAGGCGTGATATTGATTGTAATCAATACATTCTAACAGGAAGTAGTATTGTAATTACAATTCGTAAATGCTGCGGCAAACATTTGTGGGCATTGTCTTTGCCGCACATTATAATTGGAATTATGTGAAATAACCCGACTGATTGGGTGAATCACGGTAGGGTTGAGGTCTGGTAAGCCACCATGAACGGTATAGACTAACCATATCTCTTACTGTTAAATACATTTACTCTATGAAATCACCCTAGATTCTTAGCTTCGTGTATAAGACGCACCCCCGTAAAAAGGTGTCTAATACACGAGAAGATATGATATATATATATATATATATATATATATATATATATATATATATATATATATATATATATATATATATATATATATATATATATATATATATATATATATATATATATATATATATATATATATATATATATATATATATATATATATATATATATATATATATATATATATATATATATATACATATTATATCAGTATGAATGCCACCATTAGGGGACATTTTGGATAGGGTTAGGGGACATGGTCCACTAATGGTACAATATCCAAGTCCCCTAATGTCCTCAACCAGTTTTCATGAAATCAAGGAGTCTGTTGCATATAATGAATGAATAAAAATGAACATAAATAGATGAAGATTTAGACATAACTCCTTTTACCAATAGGGGACCTACAAAATAATTGTAAAAATCACAAAAAACGGATATACTAGTACCGGTATATCATTCACAAATTTTGGTTTACTGTTGTTTAATTCCTGTTAGCCTGATTAAGGCGTTTAACAATGTAAAATTTTAGATAACTAAAACATTTTTAATTGAACACCGTGCTTGTGTCCAACTGCGATTGACTATGGCTCTGACACATATGTAGGTGTCTCCACTGCCGACTCTCTACTGTTGAAGGCGCTTTCTGTTTCCTGCCATAACCTCCTCTCACAGCTTGTCGTCTGCTGTTGATTGTTCCTGCCCACAACATTGTTAAAAGGTAAGTTAATTTCAAAATTTTCTAGACTATGATCAACAAGTCACATGATCAACAAGATGGCGGGTCAAACTTACAGTACTTTTCAATCGTTTTTAAACTGGCATTTTGCTATTGTATAAGTACAGTAGGGAACATGAAGGGGTTTAAGGCCCGTGGGTGAGGAGGGCCTGGGTGGTAGGGGAGCTCTCCGTAGCTCCTCCTTTGGGAGTTTACTACGTGAGACAAATGCGGTTATGGATACTAGACAAACAAAAAAAGGAACAATTACATGTATGCTTCTGCTTGCTAATTTCACTACAAAGCAAGGCTTGAGATGCTCAATCAGCTTGATAATAATTATACATTCCCCTTTAAATGCAGTCACATAGTAACGACTTTGTGCTTTGCAGGAAACATATTGGAAACACCCTGAATGCTTGATATGAGTTTATAGGTGTGCAATAACCAAAGAGTATGAGTAGCAATTGACTGATGGCATAAAAATTATTACGATTTAAACTATAACTAATATGACAAAAAAAGCAAAACTTTGATGATATTCCTGCCTTTCCCTTCAAATGAAGACACCAAGCGACAACTTTGTTATCCGTGTACCATAAAAGTGCATTAGCCAGCAAAATACCAGGAAACAAGTTGAATTCATATTGACTTACAAGATTAATCAGTTTTGTTCTTATACCAAAAAAAGTTTTCATAGAATTGTAATCCTAGATTCATGCAAAGTATTAATCTTTGATAACCTAGAGATACAGCAGCAACTTAATAATTATCAGGCAATTCACGATTTGCTAAGGTTCTATACGGGACAAAACACAGACTTAAAAGCAAAATAGCTTTTAAATGAAATTTATTTCAATAAATATTTTTGCAACAAGTAAATATTGACCCTTTCATATATTGAAATATGTATTCATAACATTTATTCAACTAATGATTTTGCCATAAGTTAGGAAAAACCTATGGTTCTACACGGGATATCAAAGTGAGGTGACTTTTTGATAGCTTCATAACATCTTAAATTCCTCTTCTTGTAGAAATCACATGTTAATCAAACTACGTTTGCATAAAACCAGTGAAACTCGGGACCAGACGGTTCTACATGGGACACCTTTCACTTTAGTGCTTTTCTAGCCCCTAAAGCATAAATAAGAAGTTCTAATCTAGCAAGAACATTATCCTAACCACCATAGTAATACCCCTCTATCACTTCATTAAAGAGATGCACCAGCTAATTGAATATGTAACAAAGTCAATATATATGAGGATTCTTTATTCTCTCCAGAGTGGTTTGGATTAAAGTTTGTTTTATAAATATGACTATCTGTACTGAAGCCTCTTGGCTAGAATACCCCCCCCCCCCCCCCTGCTTCTTAATTATAGAGATACTCCAAAAACTCAATGTGTCATCATGTTCGATTGTATGAGATTATTTAATTTAAACTAGTGTTTTTAAGTTATAAAAAAAGTGTTGCATAATTCAGTTTCCCATACTACTAAAATTGTTTAATGGAGTCACAGTACAGTGGCTGAGTAAATGCCTGGGGCGAGTAAAAAAGGGGAGGGATAAATAAAGAGTTTATATAACAACAAAAGGGGGAGGAGGGACACCTAGCAAGAGATCTGGGAAAGGGGACCACTCGGTAACTTCCTTGTGATGGGGTAAGCCTATGAGCCAAAGCGGTAGTCGATCCTTACCTACTTTCCTACCTACATTTGTACATACCTACCCAATACATCCCCAGGGTGGATGGTGTTTGGAAAGATCCCCTCCTTCCTTTTTCCCCCTTGTCCAAACCCCTGTTGTGTCTCATTTGATATTCTACAACCCCAAGAACCCAACAACCCAAAGGTATAGCCTCTAAGTGAGCTAACGGTGGTGAGATCGGTTTTTCTTTGAAAGGTATACACCACATATCACCAAATAGGATCCTTAAACAATCATTCTACCAGTTAGTCAGGAATGCATATGCATGACCTACTGTTAGCTCCTGTGTAGTTAAATTCTTTCGATCATTAATCCAGCAGAACCTGCTGTCAAAAGCAGGGAGAAATCTGAAAAGTCTGAATAAGGAGCTGAATAAGGAAAAGGGAATAAGGAGCTAACTTCACCGATCTCTGGTTCAACCTGATCGCTCTGCGTCGCTTTATGGTATAACGATAGCAGCATTATCGTGCACATAAACGAGCACGGTATCATTTTTGGAATGAAAGATTTAACGACATCATATTCTGAACTAAATTACCTATTAATTTCTCATGTAGAACACTCTTTTGAGCTAAGATGAGTGAACGGCTGCTGTCAGCTGAGATTATGTTTAACTCTGATTTCACCAGGGGAACATCCATCTCCTCCGTGTGTGGGGTCGGGTTCCCTTTGATCTGAGTCTACTTTAGCCTGAGTATAGAGGCCCTAGATAAAGAGCTTAGCATTAGGCTACTTCTGTTGTAGCGCCGTTAGGCAATGAGAATGTAATCAGAACTAAATTGCATGAAAGAGGGTAATGTTCCATCTGTCGTTGTCGGTATTCTAAACTACTTACGGCTTCTCACTGAAATCACTCCGATACCAGACTAGAAATCAACCCTTGGTGGTGCGCGCACACTGCCGACTTCTCGCGAGAACTCTCATGGTCTCAGTGAACTAATTCCACAGCTGACCGGTGAATTTCAGCTTTGGTATGACAATAATGCTTGGCTAGCTCCAAAACTAGTCATCCTTTCGCACCTTCAGTTGTTAGTTTTTTGGTCAGAACATTTTCCTCTTTTAAATTGAGCCAAACAAATTGGGGGTCACATCATGATTTTTTCTATTGGCTTAAATAGATCAGAGTGACAGATCAGCCCTCTGGTGGTCAACGTCAAAAATAAACAAACTCAGTCACTTCCAGCTTGGTATTCATACGCCCAAGCAACAATCTTCACTTTGTTGGCAATAACCAAAAGCCCAGTCCCTCCCCATTCAAAATTACCATATTTCTTGAATAGAGTTGGATATATCTCCATTTATAGGCTTCCAATGCTCCCTACCCCCAGTTTCTATATCAGTGTCTATGGCATATTTGCCTTCATTTCGACATTTGTGACATTCGTGTGATTACATTGTGTGGCGAACTTATATATATATATATATTTATCATCAGCTCCACTGTGATACTCGCAGCTGATTGGTCAATTGCTGTTGGGTACTGGATTGTATTTCATTGCTTCTCATTAAATGGCAATGTTAGGATCCGGATAAGTGTTTTATCCCCACTCTCAATGTTTTATCCCACTTCGCCATGGCAACTATGGGTTTGACCTCAAGTTTACAGGTCACGGCCTCGTTTTGAACCCTTGACGACGAAAAATAAAATGGCGGACATTCCTCTTTACATCGCCGCCTGACTCGATTCTTTTGGTGTTTAAAACACTATTTGCGCATGTTAATCTGCAAACATGGTGTATACATGGAAATAAAGATGGCAGAAAGTAATTAAGATGGATTTAGGTTGGTATGTTGCACATACATATGAGAAATAATTGCCGTTTGGTCGGCGTCAGGTCGGACGAAAATCTCCGTTGCTATATAGCCTGTCGGACTCGAGTTTGGCAACCACTTTTTTCATTTTCTTTGTGACAAATCGTTCGAATTTGCCATCCAAACTTGGCAAACCCCTTTGGAGCACTAAGTTGTGTATAGATGAACGTACTTTTTGCCTCAACTCTGCATAATGTTAATTTTACCCATTAGGTCCGATTGTGAAATTTGCCCGTTGCCAACAATACAACTATGCTGGGAGGCGTGTGTGGGGGGGGGGGGGGGGGGGAGCTGATGATAAATTCGTTATCATCCTTGTAAAAAAGGGCACAAAAGGGATACGGCCTGGTATCTGCGTTCAGTAGATACCAGGCCGTATCCCTTTTTTACAAGTAGGATAACTAATAATATATATATATATATATATATATATATATATATATATATATATATATATATATATATATATATATATATATATATATATATATATATGTATATATATATATATATATGTATATATATATATATATATATATATATATATATATATATATATATATATATATATATATATATATATATATATATATATATCGTGTATAATGGCCGGTCTGTCCGCACATTTAGTGCATGCATTTAATACCGGCACTGTAGATGCGAGTGTAGTGCGCCGTTGGTTATCAGGCGAAACTGCCATGAAAGTGTTTTTTTGCCTGTTGCTGGTAGAATCGTATTACCCCAGAACATTATAACGGACGGTTATGGCCTGCCTTTAAGGCCCATTACGAGCACTTAGGCGTCATTCTGGAAATCTGCAGCTGCCGATTCCCTTGAATTACGCTCTGTATTTCCCGACGTGCTCACTGCTGGGTAGCACCTTGCGAAGTAGATCTCAATGAAGAAGAAAAGGTCGACGAACCAGGAGAGCTTAGAAAAATCGTCACTTCTTATTGTATATGTGTGCATACTGGCATTGTAATTTCAAAATTAATAGTTAGATTTACCTGGGTACAAATTATGCAACGTAAAGAAGGTGTGTTAATAAGTATATGGGATCGAAACACATTCACCTTCGTCACTTTTGTGTATGTGTGTGCATACTGTTAATGCAATTTCAAAATTAATAGCAAGGTTTAACTGGGTACAAATTATGCAACGTAAATAAGGTGTGTTCATAAGTACGGGGATTGAAACGCATTCACCTTCGTCACCGTTATGTATGTGTGTGCATACTGGTATTGCAATTTCAAAATTAACAGTTAGATTTAACTGGGTGCAAAATATGCAACGTAAATAAGGTGTGTTCATAAGTACAGGGATTGAAACGCATTCACCTTCGTCACCTTTATGTATATGTGTGCATACTGTTAATGCAATTTCAAAATTAATAGTTAGGTTTAACTGAGTGCGAAACATGCAACGTAAATAAGGTGTGTTAATACGTACATGGGAATGAAACACATTCCTTTTTACGGGAAAATGCTGTGTAACTTCAAGGGGAACTCAGATTCGAGGTGAAGCTAGTATCAAATGATAATTTCAACTAATTCAATTGGTATTTGAATTTAAGACTATATTGACTCAGGAGGTGCACTTAAAAAAACAAAAAGAGACATTTTTACAGTCAATGTTTACATAGAACCTGGTGTACTTTATCAAATATGTTGTTATAGGTTGATAAGTATGTAAGAAGCAACATGCTAATTACATATGCTGCAATACATAGAATAAGTAAATTGTTTTCATCACCATCCAAAATAGTTTGTACAAGTAATTTACTGTGACAAACAATTGATTTAAATCCAGGCCTACTTCATCGAATGCATTTCTCTATATTAAGTAGTAATGTAAAATGTACATTCTTTGGTGTAGCTTCTCTCAGTTATCATTATCATCACGAGTATTTTAATAGGTAAATACAATTGCAATGACATATGTTTTGTCATGGTGATCATTTTTACTTTTTGTCATGGGGATGCTACATTGTAAATACATATGCTGCTAGGAATGGAACAAGTCAATAATTCTTTTCACCATCTAATCGAATTTACTGTACCATTAGGTATGCTGTCACAATTAACTCCAAAATGGTTGTATATACTGCTCACATAAGCGAAGCCCTTTCCGTTCTCGCTACTGCGCGTGCGCAGGTACACATCACGGTTATTTTCTACCATAGTATCAATATTGCCGTCATAGATTGGATACCATTTGTTGGTTCCAGTACTTTTTACTTGAATCTCAACTCTTGCATCTGTCGGATACTGTTGTTGATGGAACGATAGGATACCATCATTAGGAAAGGCTGTCCAGTTGCTAAACTGACCTGTCTGTACGATTCGGTAGGAAACTATTCCTTCAGAACACTGAAGCCCATCCCTACCACCCTTAGTTTTGAACCCGTCCCATTCATAAAACCCTGATCTTGGGTTGCCCTGGTGGGTGATAGATACTGAAGGCTTGTAGTACCCTGCATTGGCTCGTATTGCAATATCAACAACTGAAGATGATATGTCATCATCAGCATAAACTACATTCAGTTTATAAAGTTTTGGTCGTCTTAGCCAGTATTCGATCATTTTATTGATACCAAGATAATGTACTGATCTTCCATTTGAGTACCTTGTTCTATCTCTGGCAAACATTCCACGTGTGTTTGCATTTCTTGCCACAGTGACAAGATCCAAGTAGAGTCCTTCGAAACTTACATCCTCACAACGCACATTGAGATCTGGAAAAAATATCTCCAATATCCATCTGATAGTCTCATTGTCTCCAACCAGTTTACTTATGGCACCAATAATGGTATAGGCACTTGGTGTTATTGGTGTACTTAGTAACACCATCTCGTTTTCTACCCCTCGACTTTTTCTCAGTCTCTCAGATCGGTCATTGAACAGGTCCTCAGGGTTACCCATTGTTGTCCAAAGGCTTGTGAAATTCGATGGCCAGAAGAGTGGAGATTTATTATACATGTAAGGGTCATCAAATATGGCAATAACGTTCTTCTGTGTTGTTAATATTTGGTTGATAGTAGGGGTGTCAGTCGGTACCCGGTTCCTATCTACTAGTTGAGCACCCAGATATTGGATGATTAGATTACCGAGTTGGTTCATAGCATGTTGTGGCATTGGGTTAGGAGCAAGAGCAGTACTAGGTGAGGCGAGCTGATTAAAATGGAAGATCATCACTTCCCCTGGGTGTTTCCTTGCAAATTCCCTGAGCTGCCTCAGATCTTCTTGGATTTGACCCCCTGATACCCTATGCCACCAGTTTAGGGTACCATTATCAGGTAGGTAGACTACCCGGGCATCGAAGTAGCGGTAGCCTTCCTGGAGCTGCCTACCAAAGGTTGCTTGAGGCTCGTGTGTTCTTGTCCAGTTCTTTAAGAATTCTGGCCATGAGAGTATTGTCAAAGAATCTATGTTAACCCGGACATGGTCATCAGTAATACTGTAGGACCCCGCATCATGACTGCCAGGTATGACCAGGTCACAAATCTTCTTGTCACCGATCAAAGGTCGTAAATTTGTCATCCACAACTCAGTCGAATCCGTTAGGGCCTCTGCAAGAAATAAAAAATGACTTCAAAAATACATCTTCACGAAGGATTGCCATGGCAATTACACGAAGAAAATGAAATGTACTGACGTTGCTCTATTTCTTCGAAGAATTGAATTGACTGCGTAGCATACTAGACCTAATATTGTTTTCTGTTTGACGCAGCTCTTTCCAGACAAATGTTCGGTCTAACTCATACATGTACGCTGAGTGGATCAATGGTAGTCATGCGTGTGTTTGTGATAATTCAATGTATTTGTTTCAGACTCAGACAGCCTACATTGTGTATTATTATGGATATATCTTGATTGAATTATTGTTCTATACAAATTTGATAATATAAGAATATTGTGAAAATGGTATCAATGTCTTTATCGATTGCCTTGATCGATTGCACTAGAACCTGAGTACACTACATGTACTGTAAATGTATTTACTGTCACTCGTTCTTTGTAAAAATCATCTGCCAAGCCTGGATTAAACTAATCATTTTCTTTTTAAAGATACACTTTATCGTTATTCCAATGTATAGTAATCAATTTCCAGATACACCACCTACTAAAACAGCCCAGTCATGTATCCCTATCTAGATGTTTACTCATAATCTTAAAACCTCATAATGATTTTCAATGAATTTTCAATGAATTTCAAGAACCTGTATTAAGAGGTGAAACAGTTACCCTTAACAATACATGTACATACACCTTCACCTATACAATTCGACTTCCATTTGCTTTTAACTGACCTCGCGGTTTCGCTTAGTGGTTTGTGATATTCATATTCTTCCAATATTGAAGGACCCATTTGTATATTTTATTCTCTCTAAGAGCACCAGATCTACATACGATTCTTAATCAATACCGGAACATAGTATCTAAAGGCAAAACATAGAACTCATTTAAATAATTTTTCAATATCTTTAAATGAATTCTAACAATTTCAATAAAAAGGTGAAACAGAATTCGAATGCCTTTAACAATGGTACATGACCCTTCTTCTGTACACAGGCACTGTGATACGTTGCAGTTCTTAGCTCTTTACTAATCTGTTGTGACTTTTCCTCATATTAATTGTGTACAAGACTTCCTGTTACATACCGTAATAACCAATGGATTCTGACAAGGCAACCATAGCAGCGAGACTGACTAAAGTTAGCCACGTATGCTTTACATTCCTCTGCATGGTGAACGATGTAGTTGTTTTACAAAGTTTAGAATGAGCAGTGTGCGTACATGTATGTGTATCTCATTGATAACTCATGGGAATCCCCGTATGTGAAATATCTGGATTTGATAGCATATCAAAGATATGGTACATGGGCATGCATTACAAAGCAATCTAAAGTGTCTCCCTAAATGTATGTAAATATATCGACTATGGCATTTCAAGATATATAAGAAACATTAGAACCATTGTTTTAAAAACAAATCAACGTTTTGATCAAGTTCACGAATAAACCAGGTGTGTGCAATATTTGACTCTTGGGTAGGGTTCTATACACAATGCAGTTTCTTTGTTGAACAATTGACAGGAAAATGCATATTAAAAAATGCCAATAATAATTTATAGTTTTTTACAGGTGAATTTCAGCAAATTGTAATTGTGTGTATTCATAGTAGTGTTCTCTCGATGTGAATGAGCATCACAGGTGAATGCCTTCTTTAATCATTTCTTTTCTGCAACAAAGGTAATCGGTCTAGACTGACTGAAAACGTATAGTGGAGAAAATCACCACTTCCTTAGCAGCCAACAGTATATTTTCCAGAATGGCTCGAGTAGGATATGAATGGCTCTGCCTTCCTGGGAGCATTTGCATTATTCTATATGAAGGCACACAGTTCATGTGCACTGTAAGAGTGCCTGAACTGTGAGCACCTGTTTTTCCTCCAGCCTATTGCGAAATTCTCATATAATCAGCATGGGAAAAGCAGACAGGCTTTAACACATGAGGGGAGCAGTTGTTCTATGTTACTCTACTGTTTTGGCAATCAGATGAAAAGTATAGGGCAATAGTTCAACTAAACAGCTGAAGGAAATTTTTAATTCTGTTTCATAATTGTAACAATAAAATTTTCCCCTGGTTCGAATAGCTATCAGGTACATGTATGTTTCGTGGGGAAAATCAGTAGTTTTACCATGATTTCTTTACTCGGGATTCAGTTTTTTATGTCCAATTTAAAGTCACTGAAGTATTTTGGAATGGAAATACACCTGCAGTGCCAACATTGAATTCCTGCACTAAATGCGTGGGCAACACAGGCATAATATACGGTCGCACGCCCAATTGCCACCCATTTTCCTGGACATGGATGACCCCACAACTGAACGTAGCTTCTATTTGCAAGCTACGTTCGTCATTTATGTACTTGGATTATTTTTATTTTTGACATGCTATCCATGGGTATTTGTGCAACCAGGCAATGGCAGACGTCCGGTCGAATGGCGCAGGAGTCAAATGTTCGTACTGTATCCTGTGTACATATATTGCTATAATGTATGTTTACCTAAAACTATCAAGGCCGCTCACGGGATTAATGGGATTTCTTAGGCTCTGTCTATCACTAACCCTGCTTTTATCTAGCAATTCAGCGTACACTGAGTATACATTGTCTAAAAGGTCTTCTGACGATAAATTCATTAGATATCACTTATGTACCTACCAGCAGTGTGTGAGATTTTGGTAAAAAATAAGAACACATGCCTAGTCTTTTCAAACGGAGCTCCTGTCCACAATCATAGACCGAGGCCATATCTGAAAATGCTGAAGAAAAATCAAAACGAATAGAAAGCTTGTGATTAAGAACCTCATTTGAGAATGAGAAAAGGTGCACTTTTCAAATTTCAGATTTCGTAACTTTAGAATAAGTTAAAATTCAAAAAGAAACGTGATTCACTTCCCTCCTATGTACTCCTGGTTATACCTACATGTACGCCAAAATTCAAGCACGTCTTTTGACGAATGATACCCTACATGTATGCACGTTTGAAACGGCCATGCTCTGGTGAAAAGAGAGAAAAATGCCAAAATGGTGTCCATCTTGTGTGCAAGTCTATGAGAGCGTTTGTGATAATTGGTTTCTCACGCTGCCCAGTGATGACCGGGACATTCACAATTGATCTGGTTATGAGTAATAGGTTGAAGGCTTTAACATATGTGAAAATATAAAAACGTTATATAATCATTATAATCTGACTAATCGGTGCATTATTGAGCGTCCTTACATATCCATTCCTTGTAAAAGGTACTTAGAGAGGCTTAGCATAGGTTGTCTGCTTAACTTGCAAAAGGACATTAATTCTTTTAGCTTTAGAGATGAATGTGGAAGGTTTTGAAGTAGATGAGAGTATGGTACGAAGATAATATACAAAAGGTTTGCAAGCCCAACTATGCATCTAATTCCAATCTGCCAGGCGATAACGTTACGTACATAATCACAATTTCTTTGCAACTGAAAGTGAAGAACCATATCTAAAATGATTTGTTTCACAATTAAATGGACAAATTACGTTTATTAGTTAATCATAATAAGCCTAATAGTTTGTGAAAAGATTTCTGGTGTAAATGCAAATAATCTAGTGGTTAATGTAATAATCATGGCCACAAAAGAGGTGATATATAAGAACAGGCAAGGAAATGAAATCCCAAATACTTTACATACATGTATGAAGAGACTTTTATATAATCAAATGATCAAATAAAAGGTCCTAATGTCATCTAAGGTTGTGGAGTCAAACTTTTGGAACAAATGGGGTTTGATACAACAGAACTTAATGCAGATAAATTATTGTTGAAAATTCCGTTATGCTTGAGATGTTACTTGAGATATTGTTAGTTAAGAATTGAGTATTACCCATTTTTTCTTTGGACTGTACATTGCTTTGACATATGCTCGTGGAGAATGATTGTAATTTTTTAGAAAAACACTATGCACCTCATTCGAATCTGCCAGGCAATAACTTCACGTAAATAATTAGTTTATTTGCAACTGAAAGAGAAGGATCATGAACTAAAATGATTTATTTTTATTTCACACTTAAATGGACATTTCAAGTTTCTTAGTTTATAATTGTATAAAGTTTGTGAAGAACACACTTGGTTGATAAAATCAGCTTTTATTGTAATTTGTTTTTAATGGGTTTTGTTACAGAGTTACAGCAACAATTGATGTATGCTTAACAAAAACGTACATGTAGTACAAAGTGATATTGTTGCTCTTGTTTTCCGTGTGTTTTTTGTCAGATACTTACAGGTATTACCCTAATACATCACTTTGCTTTATTCTTAACCGACTCATTTTTAAGGAGTTTGAAGTTCGTTTCTATGTTACGTTTCTATTTCTGTGTATTGCCTGAAAAGCATTTTTTTATCTAAAGTGTGTTTGTTTTGTTGTTGTTGTTTTCCATTACCATTGTACAGAATTTATGGTACCACTGGGTATGCTATCACAATTATCACCAAAGTGATTGTATGTACTACTCACATAAGCAAACCCTTTTATAGAACTGCTACTGCGCGTGCGCAGATAGAGGTCAAGGTTACTCTTTATCATGGCATCAATGTTGCCATTGTATAATGGGTGCCATTCGTTGGACCCAGAACTTGAAACTCGAATCTCAAGCTTTGCATCTTCGGGGTACTGTTGTTGTTCAAATGAAAGGATGCCACCACTGGGAAAATCCTTCCATTGTATTGATCCACCTGTCTGCACTACCCTATAGGAGACTTCCCCCTCTGAACACTGCAACCCATCTCTACCACCCTTAGATCTGAACCCATCCCACTGCAGAAACCCTGATCTTGGGTTGCCCTGATGGGTGATAGATACTGAAGGTTTGTAGTACCCTGCATTGGCTCGTATTGCAATATCGACAAGTGCTGATGATACGTCATCATCAATATATAATATATTTAGTTTATAAAGGTTTGGTCGTCTCAGCCAATATTCAATCATATCATTAATTCCAAGGTAGTTCACTGATCTTCCATTTGAGTACCTTGTGTTATCCCTGGCAAACATTCCACGTGTGTTTGCATTTCTTGCCACCGTCACAAGATCCAAGTAGAGTCCTTCGAAACTAACATCATAACAACGCACATTAAGATCTGGAAAAAAGGTCTCCAAGATCCACCTGATATTCTCATCAGCTCCAATCAGTTTATTGATTGCCCCAACTATGGTATAGGCACTTGGAGTTATTGCTGCACTTAGCGTCACCATCTTGTTTGACACCCCTCGATTGTTTCTCAGTTGTTCAGAGCGATCACTAAACAAATATTCAGGGTTGCTCGATGTTATCCAAAGATTTGTGTAACTTGATTGCCAGAATAAGGGAGATTTGTTGTACATGTAAGAGTTATCAAATATGGCAATAACGTTCTTTTTTGTGGCTAATATCTGGTTGATGGTGGGAGTGTCACTGGGTACCCGGTTCCTGTCTACTAAATGAGCACCCAGATATTGAATGATCAGGTTACCCAGTTGGTTCATGGCATGCTGGGGCATGGGACTTATACCTGTTTCTACACCAGGCGAGGCGAGCTTATTAAAATGAAAAATCATCACCTCCCCTGGGTGTTTCTTGGCAAAGTCCCTCACCTGTCTAAGGCCTTCTTGGATTTCACCCCCTGATACCCTATGCCACCAATTAAGGGTACCATTACCAGGTAGGTACACTACCCGGGCATCAAAATGACGTAAGCCTGCCTGGAGTTGTCTGCCAAAGGTTGCTTGAGGCTCGTGTGTTCTTGACCAGTTTGTTAAAAGTTCTGGCCATGCCAGTTGAAATACCGGTTCTTTATCAACCAGAACATGGTCATCAGTTATACTGTAAGAACCGGTGTCATGACTGCCAGGGATGACCAGGTCACAGATCTTTTTGTCGCCAATCACCGATCGAAGCTTTGTCATCCATGATTCGGTGGAAGAAGTTGTAACATGTGCTGCAATAAACAAAATTCCTTTATATATATATATATATATATATATATATATATATATATATATATATATATATATATATATATATATATATATATATATATATATATATATATATTAAGACATAACAGATCTGTTTGACTTATTACTAACAGTGAAGCTTTATTAGTCTATCAGGTCTCATACTTACACGCTTTAAGTTGTGATCATTTTACTATCTTTCAAGACAGCGTGTATACTGGGGTTAATAGAAACATTCAAAGATGCTTTTTGAAATACTCAATATCAAACAGATGAATGGTCAAATCGTACAGTCTAATCTTCAAGTAAAGAGTGAGCCTTGACATTTTTTCACAAAACCAAACACTTACAGGATGATATGTTCTTTAAGCGGTACCACATCCCATCAATATACATGTAGACACTTATTTATAGGCCTGTCATGATTCGCGAACTATGAAGTGTAACCTTAAGAATGGTATGAGTGTCTCAGTCTTCAGGTATTTAACTTTCAAAAATAAGCCGAGCATTGAGAAGGGTTTTGCCGTACCATAAACGCCAGTTACTTACCACAATCAGCAATAGATGGCGACAGTATGCCTACAGCTCCAATGCGAAGTAGTTGCAATATAAATGGCCACATAGGTGTCATATTACTTTGTACGGTGACAGGAATACCTATTTAGAAACTGTTGAAACGCCGGAACGTGTAGATAAGTGGATCATATCTGGAGTAAAACAATGCATATATTCTAAAGGATTTTATCTGTAGTCGATGCCACAAGACAAAACCAAATATCACTATATACCATAATTCTTTTCAAGTACACATTGTGAAAGTTTGTATTGGTAGTGTAACATAATTGAACAATGATAGCAATTATAACGAAAATGTGTGTGGTTACAGATATATATACGTTGGCCTACCTATTGATAATACACGAGCACAAATATTGGATCGGATATAAGTAATACTGATAGACCTTGAGACGTCACTGATATGCCACATCAAGTGTTCATATCAGTTAATGTCAAAATGGATATCTGTTGTGTTCAGCCCATCTGGATAAGAAATCACAATTGGATGTAGCTATAAGTGTGACAACAACGACCTTGCCAAATGAAAGTCATACCCCTTTTAACGTAAATTTCACTACGAGGACTATTTACCTTTCGAACTGCTATAAACAGATAAACCGACATGCGTCAGTTACACAATGGCAGTTATTGAAATAGAGGGAATCGCCTTTCATGTATACACCTAGCAAAGCCCAAAGTAATATCTACTTGTTATAGTCTACCTAATATCTGATCACTGATAAAGGTAGTCGTGTATTGGTGCATGATTTACTTCACACACGTTTGGTGCATTAAGGTCTATTGACCCTATCAGGTTACTTATTAAGACTAGATTTTTTCTCAAATCTCCTTTTTTTGACGGTTCATTTTATACTTACTTTATGTTGCCTGAAATACAAATAGATTCTATAAACATTTCCTTTGTATGTTTATTTTAATTTCGTTACAGTGGGTAAGGGTGATTGTTGCTGTTTACTTCGAGATTGCATAACTTCAAACCAAATGCATAAACGAATAAATGAGATATGCATGAGGTTTTTATGAGGTAAAAGGTAAAGGTTATGCTATATACAGATGCTCATAATGACCCATAATATTCACAAATATATCCGTAACTTTTAACCTGACTATTATATATGGTTGTTATATGTAATCATTATGGATTCATATAATGGTAACATACACAGTTATTACATACAATAATAATAATAATAATAATAATAATAATAATAATAATAATAATAATAATAATAATAATGACAATAATAATAATAATAATAGTAAATCATGTAGTGAGGGGAATTTGAGACTCTATATGGATATTCTTGAGGAATTCCACCTACAATTCTCAAAATCAATGTAAACAAAACCAAAGTGGTTAAATTCGGAAAGAATAGGGACAGCAGTAATATTCTTTGCCCAGACTTAAACTTAATCTGGACTGATAAAAATACCTCTTTAGGTATCAATTATGATGATTTAGGCAAAATTAGACAAAATTACAAAAGAACTTAACATGGAACCAAAACCTTTGGAAATCAAAAATTAATTAGAATTTGGCAAAATAGAAACTTTAATTTAATAGGAAGAATTACTATAATTAAAAGCCTTTTCATCTCAAAATTCATACATGTACATATCCTGCTGTCCCTACCATTCCAAAAGAAAATTTGTTTGTTAAGATAGAATCTTTATTTAAAAACTTTTTAATGGAATGGAAAACCTTCCAAATTTAGAAAACATGACAGATGGTGGACTTCAATATCCTAGCATCAGACATGTTGATGCTACTATGAAGATTTCTTGGTTTAAAAGAATACATTTGACCGATGAAGTTTGGGCATTCCTTCCATGCATATATAAAATGGACATGATTTATATGTATGGAGACATATTCAAAAAAGCTTCTGAATTTGGCTAAAAACCCTTTCTGGAATGATGCCATCAAATCCTTACTACTATTGATTAAAAACCTAAGCTTTCAGATTAGTGTGTGGTATCTGGGATAATTTTTAATGCTTGATCTAAGAGTACTTGTATCGTCTTGTTTGATCTACAATACCCTTAGATTTAGAAGGGGATATATTCAGGAATTTGACCACGCACTTAGAATTACATGGATAAGGCGCTCGATGCGTGGAAACCAAGATTGGGAAGAAATAGCCGTACACTATGAAATAGACACACTAGGATATACCACGGAAACATGTGTAATATAATATTTAACCCCTTCTGGAAAAGTGTAGCTGTATCCTATAAGTCATGGTACAAACCCCTAAAATGTGCACTGAGCATCATTATTAAGAATATCCCTATTTGGGGAAACCCTAAGATCAACTTGAAATTTAGTCCTATTCTTTACAGTAATAATAAAAGATATATACATGTAACTTACCTCAATCAACCTGTTTGACAGCGAAATTTTTTGGTCGCAATCAGCTGTAACACATGAGGAAGAGCAGTTGATCTACTTCAATAAACAGTCTTGGTAAACAAATAAAAAATATAGGGCAATAGCTCAACAAAACAGCAAAAGCAAATTTTTGATCCTGTTGGAAAAAACTATCAGGTACGTTTCGTGGGAAATGTAGTTCTATCATCATTTCTTTACTCAGGATTCTGTTTATTTGATGTCCCAAATCAAGTCACTGAAGTGTTTTGGAATGGAAAAAAAACATCCTGGGTACATTTATTGATGTATAAGTATGTTAACATAAAACTACTTTGACCACTAATAGAATTAATGGGTTTTCTTTTGCTCAGTTTATCTCTACTCTGCTTTTAACGACCAATTCAGCGTTCACTGAGTATGTATTGTCTTAAAGGTGTACTGACAAGGAATACATTAACCATAACGTATGTACCTTGCAGCAAGGTGTACAATTTTGTAGGTAAAAAAATCACATGACTAGTCTTTTCAAGCGGAGCTCCTATCCGCCATCATAGACCGGGACCATATTTGAAAATCCAGAAGAAAGATCAAAAAGGATAGAAAGCTTGTGATTAGGATTTTTTTTGAAAATGAGAAAAAGGTGCATTTTTCAATTTTCAGATTCCATAACTTTAGAATAAAACTAACATTGAAATGAAAACGTGATTCACTTTCCTCCAAAGTACTCTTGGCTATAACTATGCCATATTTTAAGCACGTCAGGTTCACATACGATACCCTATGCACGTCATGTTTTGATGAAAAGGAAGAAAAAAGGCCAAACACGTTTCTTTCTTGTGTGCAAGCCTATCGGAGCTTTTGTGATAGTTGGTCTCTTACGCTCTCCAGTTATGACCAAAAAGGTTGTAATTGTTCTGATTATGAGCAATGTGTTTAAGGCTTTAACATCTGTGAAAATCTCAAAGCATTGTATAAATTCTAACTGATTGATGCATAATTGAGCGTCATCATATATGTATATATTCATCCCTTGTAAAAGGTAAATAGGCTCACATGTAAAGGGGGCTGTCTTTTTGACTTGCATAAGAACATTGCTTTTTTAAGAAGAAGATGAGAGTATAAGAGGAGAGTATGCAAAAAGGTTATGCAAACTCCACTATGCACCTCATTCCAATCTGCCAGACCATACCTTAGATACGTAAATAATTACAATTTCTGAAGTGATGGATCATAACTAAGAATGATCTGTTTCGCATTTAAATGGGCCTATTACGTTTCTTAGTTTATCATGATAAACATGAATGTATGCAATTTGTGAAGAGCACACTTGATTGATTGTACAGTTTTTAATGTATCATTGCAATTTGCCTTTATTGTGTGTTCTTGCAGGGTTGTAGTTGTCCATTTACAGCAACAATCAGTGTATACTTAATAATAACGTACATGTAAAAGAAATTGATATTGTTGCCTTTGTTTCTTCTTTGTTTTTAATCTATCACTTGAAGATATATCCCTTGTACATCACGTTTCTTTATTCTTTACCAACTCCTGTTTAAGGAGTTTGAGGTTCGTTTTCTATCATCTATTTTACGAATTTCTTTCCGCGTACTGTCTGAAAAACAAGTTTTTAATTTGACTTGTTAGGTTATATTTGACAGAAAGTGCGTTTGTTTTATTTTTGTCTTTTTAATTACCATTGTACAGAATGTATGGTACCACTGGGTATGCTATCACAATTATCACCAAAGTGATTGTATGTACTACTCACATAAGCAAACCCCTTTACAGAACTGCTACTGCGCGTGCGCAGATAGAGGTCAGGGTTACTCTTTATCATGGCATCAATGTTGCCATTGTATAATGGGTGCCATTCGTTGGACCCAGAACTTGAAACTCGAATCTCAAGCATTGCATCTTTGGGGTACTGTTGTTGTTCAAATGAAAGGATGCCACCACTGGGAAAATCCATCCATTTTGTTGATCCACCTGTCTGTACTACCCTATAGGAGACTTGCCCCTCTGAACACTGCAACCCATCTCTACCACCCTTAGATCTGAACCCATCCCACTGCAGAAACCCTGATCTTGGGTTGCCCTGGTGGGTGATAGATACTGAATGTTTGTAGTACCCTGCATTGGCTCGTATTGCAATATCAACAAGTGCTGATGATACGTCATCATCTATATTTACTATATTCAGTTTATAAAGATTTGGTCGTCTCAGCCAATATTCAATCATATCATTGATACTAAGGTAGTTCACTGATCTTCCATTAGAGTACCTTTTTGTATCCCTAGCAAACATTCCACGTGTGTTTGCATTTCTTGCCACCGTGACAAGATCCAAGAAGAGCCCTTCGAAACTTATATCATAACAACGCACATTAAGATCTGGAAAAAAGGTCTCCAAGATCCACCTGATATTCTCATCAGCTCCAATCAGTTTATTGATTGCCCCAACTATGGTATAGGCACTTGGAGTTATTGCTGCACTTAGCGTCACCATCTTGTTTGACACCCCTCGACTGTTTCTCAGTCGCTCAGAGCGATCACTAAATAAATCCTCAGGGTTGCTCGATGTTGTCCAAAGATTTGTGTAGCTTGATTGCCAGAATAAAGGAGATTTGTTGTACATGTAAGATTCATCAAATATGGCAATAACATTCTTTTTTGTTGCTAATATCTGGTTGATTGTGGGAGTGTCACTGGGTACCCGGTTCCTGTCTACTAAATGAGCACCCAGATATTGAATGATCAGGTTACCCAGTTGGTTCATAGCATGCTGGGGCATGGGACTTGTACCTGTTTCTACACCAGGCGAGGCGAGCTTATTAATATGGAAAATCATTACTTCCCCTGGGTGTTTCTTGGCAAAGTCCCTGACCTGTCTAAGGCCTTCTTGGATTTCACCCCCTGATACCCTATGCCACCAATTAAGGGTACCATTATCAGGTAGGTACACTACCCGGGCATCAAAATGACGTAAGCCTGCCTGGAGTTGTCTGCCAAAGGTTGCTTGAGGCTCGTGTGTTCTTGACCAGTTTGTTAAAAGTTCTGGCCAGGCCAGTTCAAATACAGGTCCTTTATCAACCAGAACATGGTCATCAGTTATACTGTAAGAACCGGTGTCATGACTGCCAGGGATGACCAGATCACAGATCTTCTTGTCACCAATCACCGATCGAAGATTTGTCATCCATGATCCGGTGGAAGAAGTTGTAATAGGTGCTGCAAGAAATAAAATTAATTTTGATATATATATATATATATATATATATATATATATATATATATATATATATATATATATATATATATATATATATATATATATATATATATATATATTTATATATATATATATATATATATATATATATATATATATATATATATATATATATATATATATATATATATATATATATATAAATGTCTTTTTTAAGTTGAATGTAAATAAAAGACATAACTCATCCGACTTATAACTGTCTGTGAATCTTTGTTAATCTATCAGATCACTTCAGTTGTGAGCATGTATCTATCTTTCAAATGACAGTGGGGTTTATTAGGGTTCAGAGAAACATTAAAAATGTTTTTAAAATACTCATCGTGCAGAACCCATGTGGAAGCAAGACCTCGGTACTTTCCAATCACATGAATGACCAAATGGTACAGTCTGATTTTCAAGTAAAGGGTGAGCCTTGACATTTTGTCACAAAACCAAACACATAGAGATATGTTTTAAGCGGTGCCACATCACATCAACATAGACTCTTATTGATAGGTTTGTCACTATTCATTTATAAAATGTAACCTAAACAATGGTATGAATGTCGCTGTTCTCTTTTATCTCAGTTTCCAGGTATTTAACTTTCAAAAAAGACCCGAGCATTGAGTAGGGTTCTGCCTTACCTTAAATTCATATTACTTACCACAATCAGCAATAGATGGCGACAGTATCCCTACAGTTCCAAGGCGGAGCAGTTGCAATACGAATGGCCACATATGTGTCATATTACTTTGTACGGTGACGGGTACACCTATTTGCAAACTGTTGAAAAGCAGGAATCTGCTACAAGTGGATTATATCTGCAATAAAAACAATTAGCATATACTATATATGTATTCGATGTATGTCACTGTATAAAACAAAATATCATTATATAATATAAATATATTCCAAGTACGCTATAGGAAATTTTGTATTGGTAATGTAACAATAAATATAATAGCAATTATAGCGAAAATTAGTGTGCTTACAGATACGTTGGCCTACCTATTGATAATGCACGAGCACAATTATTGGATCTGATATAAGTAATATTGGTGAACCTTGAGAAGTCACTGATATGCTACATCATGTGTTCATATCAGTAAATGTCAAATAGGATACATGTTGTGTACAACCCATCTGGTAGACTAGGCTCATAGTCCCTAAAGTGTTGACATTCTCTCCTGTGTTGACCGACCAGTGGTGTAGTACCAGGTATGGTAGATAGATGGCACCACCTGATCCTCCTATCTCTACATGTTTTATGTCATACTCAAACTGGATCCCCAATTCCCCTGGTGAGATAAGTGTAAACTAAATTGGCCACTATGGCCACCAAGACTATTTGGTACCATGTAATATAAAAACATGACAGAAAAAGATTAATAACAGCCTAGAAATCTAGGCTACCCATCTGGATAAAGAATCAAAATTGGATGTAGCAAATAGCACATGAGTGATAACAACGACCTTGCCAAATGAAAGTCAGACCTTTTTGAACGTAAACTTCACTATGAGGACAGTTTACCTCTCGGACTGTTTGGCATATCAACCGACATGCGTCAATAACACAATGGCAGTTATTGAAATAAATAGAATCGCCTTCTATTAAAGTATACACCTAGGCAAAGCCAAAAGTGAAATCTACTTGTAGTTTATCTAAAATCTGATCATTGATAAAGGTATCTGTGTTTCGGTGCATGATTTACTTCACACATGTTTGGTGCATAAAGGTATATTGACCCTATCAGGTTAGTTAATAGGACTAGATTTTTTCTCAAACTCTCCTTTTATTTGACGATTCAGCTTATACTTACTTTACGTTGCCTGAAATACAAATAGATTCTATAAACATTTTCTTATGCGTGCTTTTTTATTTCGTTTAGGGTGTTTTTTGCTGATTACTTCGAGATATGCATGTGCATTTTATGAGGTTAAGAGTGCCGGTTATGCTATATGTAAATGCTCATAATGGCCTTATATTCACAACCTGACTAATATATTAAGGTTGCTATATGTATCTATTACCATGTACTAGTAATTGTGACATACACTTGAGCGAGCTATTACACACTTGTTGGAGCCATTAACGACACTGGCATTGTATTGGACTTTCTGGGGCCTGCATAGTAACTCATCAGTGATTAAACAGAGATGACCAGTACAAAAGTCGAGTCGTAATGTTCC
The DNA here is from genome assembly GCA_963942565.1 of Maea johnstoni. Classification (NCBI taxonomy): domain Eukaryota; kingdom Metazoa; phylum Annelida; class Polychaeta; order Spionida; family Magelonidae; genus Maea; species Maea johnstoni. The sequence continues at coordinate 40,081,355 of OZ012684.1, forward strand.
CAGTAGGACAGTGGCACTCTTGGTTGTATCATTATTGAGAAATTTTCTTATTTTTCCAATGTTTTACCATGGCAATTTGCAGACTTGATAACTTATGATTAATGCGCAGATATATTCATGTCCGAATCAAATACTGCTCCCAGATTACTGACTGGTTCATTAAGAACTAGTACTATATTACACCATGAGTTATCCATGTGTAGAGGTCGGTGAGGTAGTTTTCCAACTTTGCCTTAACAGATATAACGTCTAAAAGTTAAGTCTTTCCGTCCTATCATAATATCAGTAATATCAGAGTAAAAAGAGCAATGAAAGAGGATAATATAAAGAGTAGAGATAAACATAAGTTTAACATACTTGCCAAGAATATGGAAAAAGACTCAAGAGATAGAATTCCGACAGTAAAACAAATATAATAAATACTAAATACTACATTTGCCTCATCATTCACATGAAGACCAAGCATGGCCTTATGCCACATTTTACTCGTTGGGATAAAGTTTAGATTAAGCTATTCACATGTTATTGCCTTATCCTGCATTCCGTGTATTTTTTTCAAACAGGTAGTAATTACATCAGAACTAGTGTCTACTGCATCACTTTTGTAAGTATATTGGCCCCAAAATTCTTGACAGAAGTTTGCTAGATCTATATATGAACATGATTAAATTGCTCATTGTCAATCCCTCTACATATTGTGTTAAGTAGCCCAAATATCCAGACAGTCTCAGTGGAGATCACATAATTGAATATCAGAATGCTGCTGTTGATGAAACGCACTCTTCTGCTGCCTAGGATCATTATACATATATATATATATATATATATATATATATATATATATATATATATATATATATATATATATATATATATATATATATATATATATATATATATATATGCTGTTTGCATTCATGACAGCACGCACATACAAAAGTCATATTTTTATTTTTAGTTCTTTGCGCGTATTTTCATTTGGACGGTCATCATAGACCCCATAGAGGGTGCACGAGGAGTACAGTACTATGCCGACATTCAGTTCCTAGATTTGTGGGCAGGCCGGGCAGAATATACGACCGCACGCTCGATTATCACCGATTCTCCTGGGTATGGATGCATGAATGACTTCACAACTGAACGTAGCTTTGATTCGCATGCTACGTTGGTCATCAATGTGCTGGGCTTATTTTTTGACATGCTATCCACGGGTTTTTGTACAGCCAGTCACTGCCAAACGTCCGGTTGACTGGGGCGGCAATTAAATGTCTGTACTGTATGTTGCATGCCGCCATGTTTATACGTTGTTGACTAATACCTATATCGGCTGCGACCTATAGAGGATACCATCCTTTCCTAATTGCTATCTTCATCCCCCCACCCAAATAAAAGAAAAAAGACTTGATTTTACTTTAATGCTCTTCGTGAAACGATCATTACCACAGCTTTAACCCTTCCAATGCTGAGGGTACTTTCGTCCAAAGCACACGGAGGCAAACAATTTTGAAAACCCAGAACCCTGTAATGTAGATACTCATTGGATAGCTCTCACAGAGTACTCCCAGATAAGTAGCCATATGCCAGGGTTTTAGTAATTTTTCAAGAGTTTTGCATTATTTTTTATTGACCAACTTAGCCATCAGCAGCATAGAGGTTGAAGTTCTATATTTGAAGTTAATCTCATTGTGTAGCCTTTCCCAATATGCATTAAAAGCATTCTTAGGCGTATTATATTTATGACGACACTTTAATCCATAATCGTTTATGGTTTTCATTATTTTGTTCACGTTAATTACATAAGAAGCAGCTTAGCCATCTGAATGTCTGGTCCGTTTAGTTGCTTTATCAGAAATATGATATCCTAGGACTTTACGATACAGCTGGCCGAACGCGGACATCAACTTTGCACCGTTTCCCAAATAAGGATAACGAATTTATCATCAGCTCACCCCCTCCCCTCCCACATTATTTTTTATAAGCACAACAAATTCAAGGTTGTGCATTCAGTAACAGTACCAGGAATTAGATTTGTCATTTTCGTCCATGTGTGCATTCAGTTTCAGAAACAGGAAATAGATTTGTCATTTTCGACCAGGTATGCAATCAGTAACAGAACAAGGAATTAGATTTGTCATTTTCGTCCATAGGCAAGGGTGCATTCAGTATTAGAACGAGGAATTAGATTCGTCATTTTCGTCCACTTGTAGGTGTAAATTCTGTATTAGAACAAGGAATGAGATTTGTCATTTCTTGTCCGGGTGTACATTCAGTATAAGAACAAGGAATTAGATTTGTCATTTTCTTGCAGGTTTGTATTCAGCATCAGATCTAGGAATTAGATTTGACATGTTCGTCTATTGGCAGCTGTGCATTCAGTATCAGAACCAGGAAATAGATTTGTCATTTTCGTCCAGGTATGCATTCAGTATCAGAACCAGGGATTCGATTTGTCATTTTTGTCAGTGGTATGCATTCAGTATCAGAACCAGGAATTATATTTGTCATTTTTGTCAGTGGTGTGCATTCAATATCAGAACCAGGGATGCGATTTGTCATATTAGTCCAGGTATGCATTCATTATCAGAACCATGATTTATACAATACAGACATTTGATTCCTGCACCATTCGACCGAACGTATGTCAGCGCCTGGCTGTACAGACACCCATGGACAACATGTCAAAGAAAAGGGGCAAAGCACATCAATGAACCATGTAGCTTGCGAATCAAAGCTACGTTCAAATGTGAGGTCATACATGCATCCATTGCCACGAAACTGAGAGGTAATCGGGCGTGCGGTCATTTATTCTGCCCAGGCTGCCCACACATCTAGAGCAGGAATTATATATCGGCACTGTTCATGTATTTGTCGTTTTTGTCCAGGTGTGCAGTTAGCATCAGAACCAGAAATTAGATTTGTCATTTTCAGTATCATTTTTACTGCCAGATGTGCATTCGACATCAGACCCAGGGATTACAATTGCCATTTTTCTTCCAGGTATGCATTTAGTATTAGAACCAGTAACAGGAATGCATCATTTCCTGTTGGAGATTGCATATTTTTACTCTCATTGCAATTGATTTGCAAACGGAGCCCCTGATAGAGAGTTTCCATGTGTTGCTAGGCAACAGTCTGGGTGGAAGAAGCCGTATTCTAACGCGGACACATACTTAATATACGACATGGAATGCTGCACGGTCCACGAGACGGGCAGGCATCGTCTTATTTTGCAGGAATTACCGCAATTTTTATAAGGCCAATATTCCATAAAGGCTTGCATCTACAAAACCAGTCATCATGTGTGTCCATACGTTCTTCTATGTACTGCATGATTAGGGAGGCAACATAGAGATGGTGTGTGGATTCCCAGTGAAGTAATCTCCAGATGCAAGCTGCCTCACTCAGTCGATACCTAAGGTGAGTACTCATTCCATAACAGGCAGATTGAAAGTATTCTATTTCCAGCAGCAAAAGTTCCATACTATCTTAACATTTAATCAATGAGTAGGCATTAACGGTTTCGTTATATTTATATATATATATATATATATATATATATATATATATATATATATATATATATATATATATATATATATATATATATATATATATATATATATATATATATATTTATTTATATTCATATTCCTGTTTATTCATATTCCTTTTTCTCACCTTTAACTGCGATATATCTGAAAAGGGGGAGCCCATTCGGACTTACTTATTCTGTGCATATATCTTTGTAATGCGATTTTGGGCGAATTCAGAAATTTCGCACAAAAAAAATTCAAAAATTCAGATTGCATGTCGATGTTTGTTGACAGCATGTGATTTATTTGTGTAAAGGTGACTTTCTCCTGTTGACAAATGAAAATCAAAGTGATACGGAGGGCCATAACAATCCTTATCCAATATTCTCCTAGTCACTCTCCAATGATATATGGGTTATTTGCAGTTGTTCTAACGTATGTTCTAAGGTATACTTTTCGTTATTTGTTTACGTATACGTATACGTTCTTCCAATCATATGAGTCGACAATACTTGTATTTTGAATAGGGACATTGGCAGGTAGTTTTCTGTTTTAAGTGTAATTTACTACTCTTTTCTATGACAGGGTCACCCTGAACAGCGGCCTCACCCACTTCAAAGTCTAACCTTATTAAGTAGGAACAAGCACAGTCTCAAAGCCTTGTCTTTAAAATAAATATATGGCCATTCTTAAAGTTTGACCTTTAAACTCTACGCATGACGTACAGTTGAAGAATCTGTCAGACACAGATCTATTGACCCATGTATGTTAAGTACGCCTTTGAAATCATCTCTAGCGGGGTTTGTCCGTGTTGGGTTACGTAGTAGCTTCTGCATAGCTTGTAATGGTATGCTATTCTCATAAAAATATTTCTATTGCTATTCGATTGCTTTCTTGAGATGTATGTGCATATTGGATTGTTTGCTAGTTTTCTGTCAGTACTTTTGGAATCTATCTCGACTCTGGGGGAATTTTACCACTCAAGATTAAATTGCATAGGAATCCAGATTGCCATCAAAGTGCCACAGGTACATGTTGAAGTAACCTCAATTACTGACGATATAAAGTTGCAAAGGTTGCGTGATTGTTTCAACTGTCTAACCCATTTATTTTGGAAGAAATTGCGTGATTACAACAACCATCTACTTCTTGGAGGGTAATGCTGAATAGGTACACACATACAGGTGTGTGTGTGTGTGTGTGTGTGTGTGTGTGTGTGTGTGTTTGTTTGCATATATATATATATATATATATATATATATATATATATATATATATATATATATATATATATATATATATATATATATATATATATATATATATATATATATATATATATATATATATATATATATATATATATATATATATATATATATATATATATATATATATATATATATATATATATATATATATATATATATATATATATATATATATATATATATATATATATATATATATATATATATATATATATATATATATATATATATATGAGTGTATGTATGTATGTATGTATGTATGCATGTATGTAGGTAGGTAGGTAGGTAGGTGCATGTAGGTAGATAGATAGATAGATAGATAGATAGATAGATAGATAGATAGATAGATAAAGATAGATTCATATACATGTACATATGACCTCATGTAGAGTAGACCTAATGCTTGCTACAATATCATATTTTTTCTTTGTAGCCGAGATTTATGCCTGAAGGAAACCTAAGGACAGGTAATTTTCTTCTTTTTGTTAAACAGCTCCCACAGGTACCATCGTTGTCCGTTTGCAATACACCGCTTGGCTTCTCGGACTGCGTTTCTATAGCAACGTTGAATGTGCTTATGTAGTAATGTAGAGGTTAGCTGCATCCCCATAAGGCGATGGGATTATTTGACATTATAGCGACAATCCATCTCTATCCAGTCATTACCGTAGATCAAGCTGAATCAACAGTATGACGTGGAATAGGTATCCCATTGTAATAGGAAACATTCACTAAAATGTAATATCTTGGTTATAGGTATTGACTCACTATTTTATTTAATCGGTAGCACCATGCTTAAGTTTCTGTTTTTAACATACATGTAAGATGTTCTGGCCGACTTTGTACACTGTAAATACTTACACAAAGGGTACTACGACAATGTGCAACAGATGAGAATAATCATCCCACCTAAGGTCTATGTACTATTTTGATGGAACCCTTCAGCTGCATCGGGTAAAATAAATGCAGACGTAACTGGAGGTACGATAATAATGATAAATTGATCACTATAGGGAGTTTTCACATCTTAGAATGGTGCTGATTTCATAAACGTGTGTCTGTTCAAATGTCCTATTTTCCTTGACAGAATAATATACCTAGGCTTTGCATTATCGTGGATATGCATTGCAATGCTGTCGAGCTTTCTATCCTGGCATATTACATTCCCGGATTACGTAATATCGAGCTAACATGCTTTTATGGAAACTAGCTTAACTATCGCAATGAAAAGGGTTTTATCTGGAACCAATTATGATAAATTCATGACAGAAATTTTCTGCCAATATGGAAACCTCATGGTACAGATATTCAATTCCTGCACTTGTCGACCGGACGTCTGCCAGTGGCTGGTTGTGAGAACACTCATGGATAACATGTCAAAAAATATGCCAAGTACACCAATGACCCACTTATCTTGCGAATCAAAGCTAAGTTTATTTATGAAGTTATCCATGCATCTATGCCCTGGAAACTGGGTGGCAATAGGGGATGTGTTATGCCCAGGTTGCCCACGCATTTAGTGCAGAAATTAAATGTAGGCAGTGTAGTTTAACAGATGTCACTAGAGTGAATGTCCTTCCCTCCTTGCATAAGACCATCCAGCACCTAATACTAAGTGTCTGCAGAAGATTGCCTATCCACAAAGAGGCAGCTCGCCTTGGGGACCTATTTCTAGGTAATTTGCCATTAGATTATCCATACCATGTATGCCTAGTTCTTAACCCTTATGCTGCTAGTGGCTAATTTGCTCAATACAAAATGATGCTTGGGTACTCACCTGAAAGTACTCAGCGAGAGCTTTCCAATGAATATCAACATGACATGGTTAAGATAGTTTTCAAAAATCTCTGCGACCTTTGTGCTTTGGGTGATGGTAGCCTTGGCATTGGAAGGGTTGATCTAATGTTAACACCCAATGGATTAACTGTCCAGTTAAGGCGTCAGCGGCTTACGAACTAACAACGATAAACTGCCCGTATGCGGATTGATAATTCAGGTCTGACACGTGCTAAGTGTCCTTTATTAGCGCCACCTGGTGTTAAGTGCTATATTTAGCCTAAGGCATTTCCTCTGCTTAGGGAAACACTACATTCGGGTGTAGGGGTAACAAACGGTTTGCAAGGTAAGTCAGAATGTAAAAGGAGTTTTGCTTCTGAAAAAGCATACATTGTACCTTGAATCGAAGGGTTATTTTCAAAATGTTGAAGCAAGTCAAAATATAAATGGAATCGTTTCTGAAAAAGCATACCTTAAATCGATGGGTTATCTGTCAAAATGTAAAAGGAACTTTGTTTCTGAAGAAGCATACCTTAAATCGAAGGGTTATTTTTCAAAATGTTGAAGCAAGTCAAATATAAATGGAATCGTTTCTGAAAAAGCATACCTTAATGGGTTATCTGTTCAAATGTAAAAGTAAGTCCAAATGTAAAAGGAATTTTGTTTCTGAAAAGGCATACATTAATGCCAAGGGTTATCCGTGGTTAAAACGTATTTTCAAAGTGTTATATCATATAGATTATCCAGATTCCCGTGGTGAGCCATCAATTAACTTTTGCGTCGTTACGCACAATCTAGCAGTGTTTGCTGGGTACGGTAATCATAGGGTTAAAAGGGTCATGTTTCTAAATACTCTCTCCAGAGCTTGTAGTTGCATCATCAGTGATAGTAATAACTTAAACTTAAACAGCACATCCAATGCTGAGGCTACTTTCGTCCAAAGCACAAGGTCGCAAATATTTTTGAAAGCCATCTAAATCTGTCATGTTGGTATTCATGAGATAACTTTCGCTGAGTTCTCTCAGATGAGTACCCATGTGCCAGGGTTTCAGTCATTTTACAGGTTTTTTCATCATTTTGTATTGGCCAAATTGGTCACTAGCAGCATAAGGGTCAAAGCGGATAGAATGTTTAGTAAAGTAATCATCTAACCTTTGTACGCCCTTGAACTTGCTCACCATCGTGCGCCTACGTGCACTCTTATCAAATAAGTGTAAATTGCAACCATGTATACAATTCACGTCAAAACCAAAATGTCTGAACACTTAAGGCGATTGTGTCTAAAGCTGTAACTTGATATGCACAGGATGTAACATACATGTACCCTTAAAAAATCTCCATTTGCTGGCCATCGTGCGCCTATTACTATCTGACAGGTGTAAATTGCAATCATGTATACAATTCACGTCACAGCAAAAAGCCTGGACACTTAAGGCGATCGTCTCTAAAGCTGTAACTTGATATGCACAGGATATACCATAGGTGGTGGTGGCTAATTTGGCCAATACAAAATGATCCAAAAAAGCCTTAAAATGACTGAAACCCTGGCACATGGGTACTCATCTGAGAGTTCCTAGTGAGAGTTATTCAATGAATACATGACAGGGTTTGGATGGTTTTAAAAAATGTTTGTGCTTTGGATGGAAGTAGCCTCAGCATTGGAAGGGTTAATATTACGAAAGAGTGTGATATCTTATCGTCTCTTCGCGTTTCATTCATTAATGTCTTATCTATTCCTATCACTAACGATGTAACGTTATTTTCACCTGCATTACCTTTGCTAGCAGACAAGTAGAGGCAGAGGGAGCATAATATGCATATAATCTGCGAAATGCAATCAACACCATTAGCTTAGTGATCGCCTGGAGTGCCATACATATAGTTAGTTTATCACCACCATCATCACTGCCAACACGTAGACTGTCTTGCAGCTTCTACATAATATATATTCTACAGACACTAGCATCATTCTAGAAGTTTGACAATGCAAGCCTGCATACTGACCAAGCTATTTTTACCAATCTGCTCTGGCTCCTGGTGAGGTGACATGGAAAACCAGTTTTCACCATAGGTTTTACAGTGCGTTGGATTGAAATAATAAGGGGGTCAAACTTTACATCACAACTTTGACTTGGATGAAACTTCAACAGGATGTCCCTAAGATATCCTTCTATGTAATCTTGAAGCCATTTTGATATATATATATATATATATATATTATACATATATATATATATATATATATATATATATATATATATATATATATATATATATATATATATATATATATATATATATATATATATATATATATATATATATATATATATATATATATATATATATATATATATATATATATATATATATGTATATATATATATATATATATATATATTTATATATACATATATATATATATATATATATATATATATATATATATGTATATATATATGTATATATATATATATATATATATGTATATATATATATATATATATATATATATATATATATATATATATATATATATATATATATATATATATATATATATATATATATATTGTACTCATGTTCATACTTTCTTCAGAGAATTGTATTCATTTTTTTTTGTAGAGTTGGGAAATATAAACTTTAATATGTAATACTTCAGTTGATTACTTAAGGTAGAACCCTCCCCGATACCCGGGTCATTTTAAAAACTTAAATATCTGAAAGCTGAGTTAAATGTAGACAACGGCACATATGCTATTGTATAGCTTACATCTCATAGTTACAGAATAATGATAAACTTATCAATAATTTGCTATTTTGAGTTGATATTGCACCCTTTACGCACATATCTGTCTGTGTTTCGTTTTTTGGCAAAATGTCAAGACTCACCCTTTACTCTTGAAAACCAAACTCTACCATTTGATCATTCATGCCTTTGATAAGGTACAAGGTCCTACCTTAACCGGGAATCTGCACGATGAGTATGTTAAAAACATTTTTGAATGTTCCCATATGCCTCAAGAGTGCTAACAGCACGTGATTTACGTAGTTAATGCTGATTCTCAGGTCCTGTTATAATACGAGGTACTTATGACAGGACCTTGCACCTGGAGGGGATCCATATCTGTCATATTCTAAAACAATGGCTTCGAAGACCGTATCGTCATTCACTTTCAGCCAAAAAATGAGATGAAAATATTGGTCAATATGGTCTATCTTAAAGGAATCTGCTTGGTCGAAGCAGACACCCATGTTGTTTGGGATCAATCTAACACGGAGGGCCCAAAGGGGCCCGCCCTTTGTTCTCGTGGTCGTACCACAATAGAAAGCTGCTAGGTCGAGATTCATGGCGGGTGACCACTCATCATGTGCAATCTTTTGTATTGATACCCATGCTTAGGGGCCAGCCAAAGACACCACCTAGTGGTGATGATCTTGCTGTACTAAATTATCACCTTGAGGAACAGTAGGTACCATCTACAGTGTCGACGTTTAATTCGTGCACTAAATGCGTGGGCAGCCCGGGCATGATACACGACCACACAATCGATTGCCACCAAGTTTCATGGACATGGATGCATAGATGACCTCACAATTGAACGTAGCTTTCATTCACAAGCTAGCTACGTGGGTCATTGATGTGCTTGGCTTATGTTATCCATGTGTGTTTGTACAGCCAGGCATTGGCAGACGTGTGGTCGATTGGTGCAGGAAATAAATTCAGTACTGCATCCTATTGTTTCGGGTGGTTTTGGTGAAGGATGGGATTTCGTTGTTTGTGGTTTGTGATATTTGTGTTGGTGGCTGTAGCTGTAATGGTGAATGTTGTGATTTGTTGGGATTATTCAGGTGTTGTACAATACATCCATTTGCATCCTGCACCAGTCAACTGGACGTCTGCATGTGCGTGGTTGTACAAACACCCATGTGACAAAATATGCCAAGCACATCAATGACCGACCTAGCTTACGAAACAAAGTCACGTCGAGTTGTGAGGTTATCCATGCATCCATGTCCAGGAAACTGAGTGGCAGTCGGGCGTGCGGTCATGTATTATTCCTCGGCTTCCCGTGCATTTAGTGCATGAATTAAATGTTGGCATTGTAGTTTGATGGAGTTCGGGAATTTTGTGGATAATGGTGATAAGTGTTGGATGTGATAACAATTACATTGTTGTAGTGTTTCTGAAAACAAAAGAGGAACTAAAGAGAAATGTTGCATGTATTTTGCAATTACTAGATTTATTTCCAACCTGTAAGTGCATCTTGCATGCATCATCTCCCATCAATCTGCAGCATGACACGTCGGCATGTCTGTTATTCATTTTCATCCAAAAAGGTTCTCTGGAAAACCATGTCCAAGAGCAATAGAGTTCATTATAGATATAAAAATAAATGAAGGGACTGCGACACCCATATTTCTTCACTAAAGCGCAATGTTCATCACTCCTAGATTCAATACGAAAAAAGTCGTGATAATATTCCAATACTAAATATAAGCTAAAGCCATTGGATTGAGAATAATCAAATGACGTACCGAGTCATATTGCAATAATTATATTATTTGCCCATTATTTCAACCCTGCACGAAGTAATGATATGTGATCGTAAACTAGTAAACAAGGGGAAATGTTCAATTCATACGTTTCATGTGCAAGTGCATATGCTCACAAGAATTACTACTGAGAGTTATTCACAATATACATTACGAAGGGGACTTTTATGAGATATCAGATTTACTACTGTATAGACACAAATCAAGTCAAAATAATACCGTTTTATGATCTCATGTGCCCCGCATATACGGCAATGGGATATGACGCAAAACCACTTCATGCTAGGAAAGATCTTTGCGTGTGGCTAAATTCATTAATAATAATAATAATAATAATTGGAATTTATATAGCGCCATTTCCATTTCTAAAATGTTCAAAAGCGCTGCACATAGTTTGAGTCATAGTCAACAAAGCCTTAGTGGGCGAGCCTGAAAAAGTACGTTTGAGACACTTCTTCATTGAAGGTGATGATGGGTCAATTTTTACCGGCGCCCCTTTACAGTGCCAACCTTTAATTTCTGCACTAAATGCGCGGGAAGTCCGGGCATAATACACGACCGCACATCCGATCACCACCCAGTTTCCTGTGAATGAATGACCTTTACAACTGAACGTGGCTTTGATTTGCAAGTTACGTTGGTCATTGGTGTGCTTGGCTTATTGTTTGACATGTTATCGATGGGTGTTTGTACAACCAGGTACTGACAGACATCTGGTCAACTAGTGCAGGAATTAAATGTCTGTACTGTACGTCTCTGGGCTTGTCATCTAATTCGGTTAGTCTACTTCCGGATAGGAGATTCGTGACGAAAGCTCTAAATATATCCATTTATGCGGAAAACCTTCAATGCTACTTGCTGGTAAGCCAATTTCGAATAATGCTTTCACTGTAAGCCTTGGGCATCCCATAAAGGCCCATAGTCAGCCAAGGCACATGTTGACGGTATGTGGAGATCTGACTTCCCTCTGTTGAATGTTGTGGTTTCAGGTAACAGAAATGACTGCATGCATATGCATATCATATCAAAATACTAAAGGCTTATACATTTTAGACACACATATATACACATATATATATATATATATATATATATATATATATATATATATATATATATATATATATATATATATATATATATATACATATATATATATATATAATATATATATATATATATATATATATATATATATATATTATATTATATATATATATATATATATATATATATATATTATATATATATATATATATATATATATATATATATATATGTATGTATGTATATATATAAATGTGTGTGTGTGTGTTGGAATTTTTAGAAAACATTACAAAAGAGGCAAGCAATACAAGCAAGTTGTAAACCAATCTTTATTACAGGAACCGGAGATTCCGTCACCAAGAAACATCGGCAGCACTCAATTTAATTTTTTGGCCGTCGGTACTATTTTCATGCACTTGTAGGACTAATCAGTATATTTCTTCATTAATTTTTTGTTAAGAGTAGAAATTCGTTTAGGTTTCATTCAGTTTCATTAAATGAAGCTGACTTTAGAGATGTATTACCGATCTCGTTAGATAAAAGTAGATTGATGGAATGGAATCGAAAAAAAACGTAATAAACCCCGGAGATGAGTGCACCTCAAATTTCTTACATGCCTAGGCTTGTATTCGAACGGAGACAGTGGTGGGAGACAGCTAGCAGTCATTGGCAACTACGCGTTAGACCACACAACCATCAGGGCAGTATATAAAATTAACGTTTAAAGTAGACATGTGCATGAATATCCCTATTTTACCGTCTCCCAAGTAATTACAGTGCCGACAGTTAATTATTGCACTAAATGCGTGGGCAGCCCGGGAATGATACACAATCAAACGCCCGATTGCCACCAATTAGTTCCCTGGGCATGTATGCATCGATGACCTCACAACTGAACGTAGCTTTGATTCGCAAGCTATGTAGGTCATTGGTGTGCTTGACCTATTTTAACATGCTATCCATTAGACGAAATAACCGTTTTATTGACAATTCTGCCTACTTCTGTTCATTGCAGCTATGGACGACGAACATTTACGCGTGAGCTTGAAGAAACTGACCAATAGGACGTTCGTGGCCTCCATAATCAACATGCATGGCGGTCACGACGACGTGGAACCATATGACTATTCGGGCGCTCTTATTTACGTCACAGCTGTTCTGTTCATTTTTGGCTTCTCTATAATATTCATGATAATCGGTTTCGTGCGGCGTAGCTACGTCCACGATGGCATGGATTCCTACTTCAAGGAGCTCAAGAAAGTCCACATGGCCGAGAGACGTATTGCCAAGTATAGGATCAGTGCTACAATGCAGAGCAAGAGCATGCACGTCAGCGGCGCAGTGTCCGGGGCCAAACTTCAGTCCCCGCAGCAGCTTGAGAGTGCCCGGATGTATGTCAAGGTCACCCCACAGCGAGGCCCGAGTACGTCATCATCGTGCCCGAGCGAGGACGAGGACGCCTCCACCTCCAGCGAGTCGGAGTACATCCTCAGTAGCGGCGATGGCGGCAAGACGTGCGGGGGCGCCGCAGGGGAGTACAGACTCCTCATACCTGGCTCACTCAACACGGTGACGGAGGAGGAGATGGAGCAGGAATCCCCACTGATACCCCCTGCTGCTACAATTGATTCTGTTTCTGCTACGGAGAGGGAGGACAGCACTGATATCACTTTCATTGATACTGACATTCCTAATGAAAATGATCTGGAACAAACCTAAAAGCACCTTTTCATTTGGTCGTTAAACCTTATACTTCAAGGGTATTCAACTCTTATCTGTATATTCAACTCTAGAAGTATCTGTATCTTGTTTATTCTTGTGCCTGCTGCTACGATCGCCACTGCTGTTTCTGCTACAGCGAGGGAGGACTGCACAGATATCACCTTTATTGATACTGACACTTAAAAACCATCTCTGGAACAAGCCCTAAAGCACCATTTCATTTTGATATTCAAATCTGTCATGGAACTATCTGTATCTTTGTCTAAGATGTGGACAAAGTAGCTTAGTTGGTTAGGTGTCGGACTAGTAATCAGTAGGTCGCTGGTTCGATTCCCGGCCGGGGCACTTTGGTCTGTCCTTGGGCAAGACAGTTTATTCCATATTGCCTCAGTCTACCCAGCTGCAAAATGGGTACCTAGCATAAAAAGGCAGTGCTTAGAGCCTTTGCGCTATATGCTGCCAACTGCTCTGGAATATCCCTCGGGGGATTGAAATGGTTTCCGTGTATACAGGCCTGCCAGGGGAGGAAGGTCGTGTGAGCACTTCGGTGGATACAAGACTATAAACTGAATACCTTTTGTTTATTCGTGTGCCCGCTGCCACAGTTGCCACTACTGTTTCTGCTCTAGAGAGGGGGAACAGCACTGATATCGCCGTTATTGATACTGACACTCATAATGAACATGATTTGGAACAAATCCTAAAGCACCTTTTCATTTTGGTCTTTTAATCCTATACTTCAAGTACTAGTATATTCAACTCTATTTATATATTTAACTCTAGAAGTATATGTGTCTTGTTTATGCTTGTGTCTGCTGCTGCTGCTACGGAGAGGGAGGATAGCACTGATATCACCTTTATTAATACTGACACTCATAATGAACATGATCTGGAACAAATCCTAAAGCACCATTTCAATTTGGTTTTTAAACCCTATACTTCAAGGGTATTTAACTCTGTCTTGGAAGTATTTGCATTGTGTTTATTCTTGTGCTAGCTGCTAAACACAAGACGATGGAACTGAAACCACTCTTATCAACCCTTCACTCTTAGTTTACTCACACCTGTAATTTATGATATGCATGTTAGAAGTTACCATGATTTGGTATTTATTTTTTCCTTGTTCCATAGTAAGGCTGATTTTGGGCATTCTATCAATACATGACATAATGTATCTGTGATTGTATTACAGTAACTATATGAGTCTGAGTCGTTTATTTTCATTTTGAACAGTAGTTCATAGGTGGCAACTCCATGATGAAGAATTTTGAACCGAACGTATCTGTTATATACATATTTGGGCATTTTTTGTATAAATCTGAAGGAATACTTGACATCTGGAAACCATATGTAATCATTTAATTTGTTTTAATCAATTTAATAAATGTTATTGTAACTTCCTCTGTAACATCATAAGAACAGAATTGAAAGGTTTTGTATATTTTGTTGCAACCTTTACATCGTATGTCTATCTTTTCTAAGATGAATTCTAATACATGTAGTGAACCTATGTGGTCTGTTATCGTGCGGTCATTCACGATCTATGTTTTGGCAAGATTTGTTATGGGGAAAAGGGCCAAAACATGTTCTACGTGTGGGCAGGCCTGTAGGAGTTTCTGTAATAGATGGTCGCTCACTCTGGCTGATGATTGTCTTGAAATCCATAGTTTATCTGATTATGAAGGAAATGATGCAAGCTTTAACATATATAAAAATCTCGAAATGACCTATAGTCACAAATTAATTTACATATATATATATATATATATATATATATATATATATATATATATATATATATATATATATATATATATATATATATATACTAGTATATATATATATATATATATATATATATATATAGAGAGAGAGAGAGAGAGAGAGAGAGAGAGAGAGAGAGAGAGAGAGAGAGAGAGAGATTACTTGGCTGTATGTATTCATCAAGTTTCAAATTGTTGTTGTAACTTTAAGTTTACGATGTGCACGCCTATGTAAATATTACAAACAACCAATAAAATAAAGCTTTGCTGTTCATAATATGCAGCAGGTTTGCAACCAACTATCATGCGATTCATTTTTGTCCAATTATAAGCATCAAGGGTTATTCCTTAAGAAGTAAAGGTTTGAGATATCTGAAAAGATGCTAGACAGGCAAGTGTTGGCAGAGAAGTCAGTAATTACCATCCGACTCAACAGACTAATAGTGTAACAGGTACATGTAGGCTTGATACATGCCAAAGAGAATTTTAGATCAAAAATGACATAAAACAATCAATCTGATGGAATTCTAACTAGAATGAGACATAGATAGTGTAAGCATGCTTAACGTAACCTGTTTGTCACATATTTCATAGACTATCCTATCATTTAAATCAAATGTCCTGTCATATCCAGTGCCAGTACAGATAGTCTAGTAGGAACGGGGGGCCTACGTGCACCCTAATGATATTTATTTTTAACTCACAATTTTGGAATCCTTAGGTGTTGTATATTACTAAGTTTTGTTGCAATGCGAGCTCGTGTCTCATGGGTCTGTTTAGTGGTCAACTTGACAGCTATGTTGAATATCAGCAAAACTAGGGGTAGGGGTAAACTTTTTAGTCATGACATCAGTTTTATTGATACATTTTCAACAAATGAGGTCTCAAAATTTGAAACGTTTCATTTCGCAACTTATCACATCAGTCACGTTCTGATTGGTCAGTTATAAAAGGTTGTTCAGGTCAGATTAGGTCAAAAAGATAACTTTGGTGAAAATATGTTTTTCATTCTGTTTTCATAGACTTCTTTTTTATAAAAGAAAATCAATTTGATGTTTTTTTTAACATCAAAATATTTTGAGGCAAGGTCATCACCACAAACTCACAACTAGTAGTCTAAATAACAGGCAACAACTATTGAAGGGTGTTTAATAGAAGGAATATGCGAGGAAGTAAGTTGCAACCTTACATGTTGGGTAGGGTTCTTAACACAAATGCTTGTGGGAGCTCCGTCTTCAAGAGTATGGCCCCTATGCATATACGTATGGGTCAGAACGTCTTTAATATTCTTGGCATAAACTTCGACACCCGTTACACCATGGCATGGATTGTGAATTAGAACCACGTGGCCGCCAAAATGGTCCAAAACCGTGCTTTGTCAAAGATGTGCGCTGTTTTGTCTACTACAGTACAAACAGTTAATTACAGCACCAGTCGACTGGGCGTCTCCCCGGTTGTACAAAGACTCATGGATAACATGTCAAATGATAAGCGTAGCACATCAATGGCCCACGTAGCGTGCGAATTACAGCAATGTTCAGTTGTGAGGTCATCCATGCATCCATGCTTAAGAAACTGAGTGGCAATCAGGCGTGCAGTTGTGTATTATGCCCAGGCTGCCCACGCATTCAGTGCAGGAATCTAATGTCGGCACTGTATGTACTGGTCATCAGCTGCTGTTTTAGAGGGAGAAAGGGAATTGATACCTAGGTACTATTGTGTAGAATATTGTCACCACCTCGTGACAAACTGTGTACATTGTTTTATTACCATACGCATATAAAAAGTAAGTCCAGTAAGCCAAACTTCCCTTGCTCATCATTTCAAGTAGGAGGTGTCAGGTCGTGAACATGATGTTACTAGTATCTAATAAACCAGTAAGCTGCCATTTGGGAAAGAATCTGTGAGATTATGTTACAAATTTGCACCTGCTGCAACTAGCGTAAACCTGTCATGGATGATTGATGTTTATACTTATCCTGATCAGAATAATATCTCTATGGAAAAGAATCTTATAAAAGGCTCGTGAAATATAGAGGTGTAATAGCAGTTCATGACTAACCACGATAATTTGGAGACAAAATCTCTTGAATTTTCCCAATTCTGTGAATTGACTTCTCTTGTTAAAAGTAAGAATTATATTCAAAATTGGTATATGGATTTCCTAAATAGCCTATCTTTACAAAACCTTACCTTTTTCTGTTAACATTTAGCGTGTGTTGTAAATGTGTAGCTTGCTACATGTTATCAACATTGCGACAATTCAATAATTGCATACTGTGAGCACCCCTGGAGTACACATCTATTAAACTGTGCGCAGTTTTCTGGACATCTGATCAGTACGTTAGTATCGTACAACACGCTGACGCAATAGCTTGTCATTCAAAAGCAGTATGCAAAAATTAAACTGCGGATCAAGGGCATCTGCCTGCCGAGCAGATTATTATAATTATGCACAAGATCAACACGATATACAGTATATTCTGTGGTAGTCTGTATATGTTTTATTATATAAAGCACATATGATTATCGCCAATAACATGCAAGTAACTGATAGCCGATTGATATCGCAGATGGCCATTTAACGCATTGATATGTATGTATGAGTATATCATGGTCGGGTAGGAAATGGTTTCGGTATTGTTTCAATCACTTGAAATGTTGAGTATAAAGGAAAATCTGTGTCAGAGAAGATTTTAACAGATGGAGGTAAAGCGATACAGTAATAGGTGCTTAATTGGTCTAGTTAAAAGCACACAATTTCCACACTTTTTAACTTATGGAGTCTCATTTGTTATTTTCTAATACAAAATTATTTTTATGATAATGAAAATGGCACTGAAATATCAACTGATTGAGTTTTTGCCTTAAGTATATATTTGTCTATACTGATTCCCCTGTATGTATTCATCTGGGACTTGATTAAAACGTTTGACACTTCGGGGATTGTCCCTGTAGTAGGTAGGCGTAAATCTAAAACATATTAATAGAGCTATTATTGTCTTCAGCAGCAGATGATAAAGCAGTTGATAATTCTTCTCTTCTAACCATACATTTACTGAAATGTTTCCCTACGGGATCAATGACATTATAAAAGTAGCTCTTGAGAGTAGTCTCTTTTTAACAATCATCACCAACGATAATGAAAGATAACTCACAGGTGGTTATGTTATAATAATGGAATTATCAAACTACTACTGAAGCAAGACGTTTGACGTCACTTGTGGCCATCAATCATCTTATCTCCTACATATAGGATTGAAGAACATAATCTGACATTGTATGCGTGGCAATTATGAGGTTTTATGAAGATATGTCTCTACCCACTGGATTTTCAGAATATTGTTATCAGTTTAGACAAAACTCCAGGATTGATAAAGCTAAGAATAATAACAAAGATTTGTTGAGATTCACCTTTATCCACTGGGCTATCAGGGAAGCCAGAACAGGGTAATATTATCTTCATAGACTTGGTCTCTTGTATTATGAAGCTTTGATGAAGAGGCATTTCTACACTTCTACCCTGGAACTTGCATATGATGGCATACTAGTATGATACAGACAATGTTTTCTGTAATGTATAGCGGTGATGATAATTCACTATTACATGGCTACACGTCTACCCACTTGTCCACCATACCACTTGCAAATAATACAAAACAGGATACTGATAGCTAGTCAAAGTCAAGGTTACCTGCATGCAAAGTATGGCAATGATTTTACTATGGTGACTGCTATGGCGACTCCAAATCGAGGCAAAGCAGGATAATGTTGCCATTAAAGACGAGGATCTCTGTATCGCAAAATGTGCTGATGATATGTCATCCACTGACCCATCACTGAGAACCGAATGATGAACATATCATAATTATAGCAAACCTCCCAGCATTACGAAGCCGTTACGTCAAAGGGTATCTGAGAAGAACGCTTCAATCAACATGGCAATCATAGCAGCCTACATGTACATGTAGACAAGGCCAAGGAACTACATGTATTCCTGTCATAGATAAGTAATGCTATGATATTCGAGGTGATTTGGGTAAAATCACCTCTATTTACTGGGCTATAAGGATAGTCCTACAGTACCGACATTTTATCCCCGCACCAGTCGACCGTACGTCTGCCAGTGCCTGGTTACAAACGCCTTTGGATAAAATGTCAAAGGAATTAACCAAGTACATCAATGACCCACGTAGCTTGCGAATTAAAGCCACATTCAGTTGTGAGGTCATCCATGCATCCATGCCCAGATAACTGGGTGGCAATTGGGTGTGCGGTCGTGTATTATGCCCGGGCTGCCCACGTATTTTTGTGCAGAAATTAAATGTCGGCACTGTAGATGATTTTAAGATGTTAGCAGGTGACTCTCAGCGGGATATTGTTACCATTATAGACAACCTCTCGGTATGTAATTTCGGATGAATCGTGATTGTATTGCAAACCTGTTATTTCCATGCGTTTTTATGGCAAATGTAGACTCAGTACTTTTCAAGGAAACCCTCAAACATTGACTATGAAAATTGTGGCCTTGCTATAGATGTGACAGTTCAAGTTCCCCATTTTTGTTAAGGGTGAGTACCTCAGACATTGTGCAAAATATGGTCAAGATATTCAGACAATCTGTTCGATTTACATTTTCTATATTCGGTAGTGGTCCCCAAATGTCATATGACACATGTAACTGGATCCTTCATGGTTGATACACTATGTCCCACTGGTTTGTGTTATAGTACATCAGCTACTAGTTTTCTTCACAACTGAGAAAAGCAAGAGGTTGTAAATCTACAAAAGATTTCAAAAACTATTTTTACATCATAATGAAGATTTGAACCGAAATATTCTCATTTTGCACGTTTGTAGACGTAACATATGAAAATGAATGGCAAATGCAATAAAAGTGACTAGAAAAAATACACAACAAAGCAAGGGATCGTTTTAAAAATAGGCTGCTCTTGGCCAGAATGATACTTCGAAGATTTTTGACTCCTATAGGCAAAATAACTATAATGAACAGTTTCTTATTATTAAAGATAACCCATGTCCTACTGTCTCTCCCATCATCCCCTAAAACTTTGAAGTATATACAATGTTTAAGGGATTCTTGCTCAGCAAAAGGCCCCAAAATTCAGACAGGTGATTTTAGTCTCCAAATGTATTGGGTGGATTTGACTACCCCAACTTAATTTTATTAACCAAAGCTTTAAACGTTAACTAGACAAAAATACTTTACTCTTAGCGTGATGGTTGGGCGATTTTCCTCAAACGATATGACATTAATAAGATTTATGGAGATTTATATTTTAAAATGATTAGACAACCAACCATGAACCCATCATTCTGGCTAGATTATACAATGTCAGTTGAAGACACATATTCTAGTAAACAACCTTATAACTTCATAGAAACTTGTTCCTGTTCGATTTGGTACAAATCTCAAATTGGTATTCATAAGAATATCACTAAAGACCAAACTAAAAAGGCACACTATTTGAGGGAGATTTATTAGTTTTTTCATGGATACATTGACCATGATAGGGAATTGGGATATCGCATACAATTATTTGGAGCATGAGCAGTTGAAATACAAAATACAGAACTTTATCAAGAATCACAAAGATGGCACAATTTTTAGCCAAACGTGCTTACCTTTTTTGTTTCAGATTGCCAATTTACCACCAAAAGGATGTGCACATATATAGAGAGATATCAAAAAATGTGACAGAAATATATTATTCCAAATAAAAACAAAATTGGAGGAAGATTTAAATGACAACTTAGATTATCATGAGTACCTAACATCGAGACTATAAAGTCACATGTTCAATCTGACACGATGTCGAAGGTAAAGGCACAGGTTAAGCACACGCACAACTTTCTTATTTTTTATGACATCATCTATGTAATCCGCCTGGATTCAGAAATGTTTATTTCACACACCATTATAAGCATGTTGATTTCCTTTTCGAAATCCTGCCTCTCTTCTCGTCATCTTGTCTCTCAATCACTCACTTTTGTTTCCCTTTCTCGCCATTTTGGCTAATCACAAGGCTGTTTTGGTACTCCCTCGCATATCTTTGAATTAATGTGCAAAGGGGATGCCATTGTGAATATTTTCCGACACAAAGCATCTCTCCTCAGCCAGTTGGTGATGCCAGCATTGACCATGGCATAATTGTAGCTTACTTCCGGGAATATAATCTGCATGGCCCGCTTCTTCACAGCCTCGGGAACATAAGCCTGGACTTTGGTCAGCTCTCTGTGCCACCCCTGGCAAGCATATTCCATCACAGGTCTTACAATAGTAATATCAAAGGTGGCCAAGTCCTTTGCTGACAGTCAACCACGTTTTAGCTGCTTCAGGAAAAACATTTTGTGAATGCCTGTTAGAGGCTCTTTATTTGCATACACACACTGTACAACTACCCAGGCAGGAACTGGATACCTGTTACAAGGACTTTAAAAAGTACAATTATATAAAACAAGTTATGAGGGAATTTCACTGGTTGCCAAATTACCAAATCGATTAATTTTATGGTTCTAATTTTGATTCGCAAAAGCAAACACAAAGGTGTATGTTTGCAAACATAAGGGAATTTGGGAAGTGCTCTTAGTGTACTGTAGCGAATTCTATTTTGTATATGAATAAATACAGTCATTAAAGATTATTTCATTCATGCTAGTCAAACTGACAAGTGACAAGTACAAGGATTCAGTAAACAAATACGTATAATCTGTTGCTATCAATAACAGAGCCTTCATGGCACGGCGCAAGGGGCACACTATATTGGTTTGCTGCTCAATGGTGTGCAATAGGAGCTGGCACCTCCCGGGGAACCCCAAGCTGGTATAGCACCCTGCTCATCTTATAAATGAAGGGGGTGTGTGGATCTGTCTATGGATACTCTCCCTCTCTTCCTTCTTTCACCTATAAAATTATACTTTGTCATTGTTCTTCAACAGTGTCAAGGTACCACTCTTTGATAGCAGGGCATGGCACTAGATGGCCTATGTGCCGATGTGCTTTAAAACCCTCACTAATTCATTCGTTATCTGTATGGCCTTTGTGCCAGGCCTTGGGACACCATCGAGACAGCTGATGGTGTGCAACCTTTTTCAACTCAGCATCATATACTAGTATTCTTATTTCTGAAGGAAAGTTTTTGTGCTATTTCTGTCTGAGGCTTTTGAAAGTAATCAAAGAAAAAAGTGCAAAATCAACTTAGTGGTAATAGTAGATGTAGTTAAACAGCTACACCTGTGTTATCTTTTATGTAATACTACTCGTCCATTGCAATCACATTTTGATATGCCACTGCATTTTTCCTGTGTGTATGTAACATCACCACTTTTGTAGCACGTTCCTATGTCTTTGAGAAAATATTATTTAGATATGGAAGTAGTGCTTTTTCAGAAATAAAGGTAACGTAGACGATGTCGTCTTAAAAGAGGAACTGCGCGATAGTAGGCCTACTGTAGAGAAATATCACTTACGGACGAGAGTCCAGTGGCCAGTACTGCAGTGTAACATGTATGAACGGTATAGCTTTTATGAGAATCATGATTATAGTGGTCCTGATCTTTATAACCACTTAAGGTTTACTATGAGATATGAGCCACTTCGATAAAAATCTTCTCCGGTACGGTGTCACTCACGTCCGTTTACTAAATTTAAAGTACAACATACGTCTCAATTTCATAAATAAGGTCAGCAACCTGGTCATCAGGCCATGATATAAGTGTTGTGAAACTAAAGCTATTCTCGTGTGATACATCCTCAGGACCTGTGTAGTTTTGAAGAAAATGAGCAGTTGACCATAATAATGCAGAATCCAAATTGCAACAGATGATTTGGCGAAGATTGGAGAGTTCCAAACTACCATTATTAGATCATCATTTAGCGTATATTTTTAGATAAATCTGCAGGACCTGTGCTGTTTTGAAGAAAAAAAGCAGTTGACCTTATCAATGTACAATCCGGATAGTGACATGATTTGGCAAAGATTCGAGGGGTCATGGAACTATCATTTTGTGGTTGTTGTTTAGCATATATTTTTCATTTCTGTATCTCTTGGTTTTCCATGTTCATCACCACAAATAATTGATTTACCAGTTATATGAACGGGAAATAAAACACCTTATTTGTCCATGTGACTTGTGCTGGTGGGTAGAAACCATTGTCATACCTCTCCCTGTAGTAAGAGGCATTTGATAACTCAGGCTATCAGTCAGAAAAAGGGAAAATAGCACCAGCAGGTAAATAATTGCCAGTAAATAAACTAACCCATCCCATGGCGCTCGGCCGCATTTGATTAATCAGACCGGGTGAAAGTTGAGGTGGGTAGGGTGACAACTAACTATTAATCAAGCTGAAATAACTATGATAGTATCTTGCCGAATAATTTATCAGGTATTTCAAGAGTTCTTCAATGGAGAGGGCGATTACAATGATAGTTCTAAGAACACTGCATGGTGCACCGGTATACATCAGCAAGGTATACTAAATGAATGCTGGTGCTGAACATTGAAATCAGCTCTGGGCCTGTCCTATGATTTTGCCGTTTATTAGGCATATACAATGTTCTGTATAGCAACACAGTTATTGCCTGGCTTGTTGGTGGATAGTGCACCAACAAGCCAGGCAATAACTGTTAGTTATGTCCTAATTGCTATGAAATCCTGTTATAAAATTCAACTGGAGGAAATAACAACACCTGCGTGTCAGTAAGCCGACTTTCTTGGGAATATAGTATAGACAGGGCTTGCTATGTATATTCCTTTACTTTCTGTTATCAAGATACACAAAACAACAGTACTTAGTTAAAAACATGTACTCCAAAACACTGACAGGTCACCTAGTTGTTAGCTGAAACTGATAGCCTATGCAATTGAGAAGTTATTTCAACGGAACTATATATGTGAATGTGTGATACAAAATGGGCAACCCCATGGTTTTGGCAGGAAGATCCGGACTTCACTGGTAAATGGGGCTGGAATTTTGGAGTGGGAATTTTGAGTGGGGTGATTGGCAGATACCATATAGCACTACATTATTAGGCAAAGCTAACTCCATTAACTTCAGAGCATGAGACAAACAACCCTCAAAAGTGCTATAGTGCTACAGCTACAGCATGGCTGTGATGATGTGAGACTAGAATCTGGCAAGCAAACGCATTGGAACAATATTTACCCCCATGCAATAGCGGTACGCATCTAATGACTCTGATTAGACAAGTGAAATGTAATACTCCTTTGAAGGAAAGCATAATGTAGGTAAAAGAGATGTTTACTTAACTGTATAAAAAAACAAAGACAGTAGCCTACGAATTGAGATTTCTCAAAAAGGTCCATTAAATATGCTCATTTCAATTTTTATAATAAGCTTATAATATGAAGGTACTGATACACAATAAACTAAGTACTTACACATTCGTTTAAATGAAAAATATGATAATAACCTGATGTGAATATATTTACTTTTCCTGCATATATATATATATATATATATATATATATATATATATATATATATATATATATATATATATATATATATATATATATATATATATATATATATATATATGTATATATATGTGTGTGTGTGTGTGTATTTACGTACGTACATACATACATACATACACACACATACATACACACATATATATATATATATATATATATATATATATATATATATATATATATATATATATATATATATATATATATATATATATATATGTGTATATATGTATATATTCCTATATTTCAGGACAGGAACAGGTACATAGCAAAAGTACGAATGGATATGAAATTAGAACACATTACCCCCTAATGATTTCCAAGTACAATTGCCTAGATACACTTACTGGATACCTTCGTTTAGCGTAGAATACAATGACAAGAACAAATGATTTTTTTGTTTGAATTCATTTTCATTGTTTCAATATTACTCAAATTACAAACATTGATAAATAGAAGTTACACGTTTATTCTATCAAGCAATTGTATAGGTTGGTGTTCACATGAACAGAAAGTTATATACATATATTTATATATCTATATCTACATATCTTTATATCTAAATATCTATATCTATCTATCTTTCTATCTGTATATATATATATATATATATATATATATATATATATATATATATATATATATATATATATATATATATATATATATATATATATATATATATATATATATATATGTATATATATATATATATATATATATATATATATATGTATAATAGTATGCTAAATTTGAGCTTCAAGTAGGAATACTTATCTGGGAAAACAATAGGCATAAATGGGTTGACAGTTTACATTTTCTTTTCCCTATAACCTTTATTTCTTGCTTAAACGTTTAATATTGTCCTATATCGTAATGTATGCAGTGTTTCTGCCAAAGTGTTAATAGCACATTAGTAGGTGGTTACAAATGAAAAAAGCACAGCTGCTGTCAATTTCAATGTTGCTTACGAGTTAATGTGTAAATAAAGGGCCATTTTGAGAGTTTTTACATGTTAAATTCTTCACACACCTTTTTCCCATAATCAGTTCATCTGTCACATTAGACAGTACTGGGGTACTTTTTATGCTATATGTTTTTTCTTATCTGAACACTTATACTTTGCATAGGCTGAATGGTAAAATAAAAGTAGGATAAATGAAAACTGGGATAAGGAAAATAACTCCATAAGCTACACTGAAAAGAAATATTCCATCATAGACTGATGGGTAGCTGATAACAAGTGTCTCGCGCAAAGGCCACGAAAATTCAACAACTGGTTTATTTTCGATTTTTTCAATGAAATGGTATAGAAATATAGAAGATGTTTCAAGTGTGTTTTTATATTGCATAGTATTGCATTTTCATTTTCACGTACTTACAAGTACATATATACAGATATATAAACAAAACACATTTTAAGTCAAGTTCGTTTAAGTAATATACATCGCATATCACTGGTGTCAAAGTTTTTCCTTTTCGTTGAGTCTTTAGTATTAACGGGATGCCATTTACCTTTTTGTAGGTATCAATAAGAATACATTTTTGCATTTACATAACCACGTACTTTAAAGTGATTTACAAACAAAAGACACCTAAATGCAAGTTAGTTAAAACAATAGACCTTCCATTTGATGACGCACTTCACTGCTGTATAAGTAGTTTTCTTTTTCGTTGAGTCTTTAGTATTACCGGTATTCCATTCACCTTTTTGGGTATCAATAAGAACACAAATTTAAGTAGTTTCTCCGTCTCTATTGGATCAAGTAGTGGTCATCCCAGTCAGTCCCAGGAACTACGGAATGGCAGGAGCGGCAGTTGTGGCAGTTGTGGCATTTGTAGCATTGGAAGCCGTCGTTGTTATAGGAGCCGGTGTGGTTGTGGGAGGCGGTGTGGTGGGGGCTGCGGTTGTTGTGGGTGGTGCTGAAAATACATTAACGGCTTATCATAAATGTGATAACTGTTAATTTGATTTTTTTGTGTGTTTTTTCTTTATTCATTGATGTATAGTATAGTATGCTTTATTGTCTGCATCAGGTGATACAAAATATACGAATAGTTAAGAAAAACAGAGAACACAAAAAGAAAAGAATACATGTGATTAAATATATGAGATACAGTAACTCTTATTGTTAATAGCTTAAATACTAACATAGAACAAATTAGTTGAAAATAGCAATAATAACGAAACATCTTACATATTGCTATGGTTAGGCTAGAGCAGGTACCATGTTATCCTTGCATGTGGAGTATAATTATCTGAGCTTTTACAAAGTACATACTGTTTTGAATATTAAGGTATAGGATGAAAAGAAAAGAAAAGTTATCTAACCAAATGCTCTTTAAACGCGGTAGAGAAATAAGGATGGATCATTAGAGATCCTATATGATGCATATGCCCAATGCCCTTTCTTAAAGGGGAATTTGGGGAAGAGCAAATCATAGGTTTATATAAAGGTTCATGAACATAGCTCAACATCTGTCATATACAGGGAAGCCCTAGAGCTCCACAAACAAAGAAATATAAAATTGCTATTAATGAATAGCAGCTCCTCTGAGTCAGGGCCTCCGCCATTGTGAATCTAGACGTTCGTGCGCCCAATTCTCTGATTGGTTGTGGCCTTGGACACTACTTCAACATCGGTTTCGCGCTTAATCGTTTTTCCTATACTTAGAATAGGCTGCGGACAGATATTGATCACGTGACCACAGAAATATCCGTACAATGGGTTTTTTAAACACTTATAACCATTAAATCATGATTGTCTTTCAGTGAAATGTTGTATCCTTGGCTTCGTTACTAGTTAGGCGCCCTCAATGTTGTGATATAGCCGTTTTAGTAAAGAACTTTCTCTTCATAAATGGAAGGATACATCTGCGTTCCTAGGTGACCGAATTACTGGGTTAGAATACAAAGTGACGTCATTGTCTGGTACTTTTTTCCTATTTAAATGTATAATGCGTTTTATCAAGTTTAAAATCATCCTATTATGATTGTCTGTCAATAAAATGTTGTATATTTGGCGTCGCTAGTGTCGTTGCGTTTTTTTATGTTGCTAATGGCCGTGTTTAAGGACGAACTATTACTCATAAGAAAATGGAGATAACATGTTGCGGTGTTGTTCGGCGACCCTCGCCACCGCGTGTAGGAATTCAGTGGATGGACTAGCATGCCAGTCCTTTGAGTCATGTGCGCGTGAATTTTGCATTGAATAGACTAGTGCCAGTCTCTTTGAGCTGTTGCGCGCCAACAATCCGGGGGAGGGGGGCAGGGTGGGCTGGTGCCGTTCAGCTGGGTGGACTCGTGCATGAAGCACACAACATATCATGGGATCATATCTAACTACAACAAAAGCTCAATTGTTCAAGTTATCAATAGAGTATAGTGAGATAGAACTATAACAGCCATTGACATGCGGTAGCGGGCGCCTTTCTCCGCACAACTTCGCGTTTTCCATCAAAATATTACATGCTCAATGCACACTTTCCCTTCTAGAATTGAGTCCTTCTGGGTCAACACTCACTCCTGTGGTCGGTGTTATTGGGAGGCAAAGGGGCTTAGTGTCGTATAAGATGAGGACAGAGGTAGTGGACAGGAAGTGATCTCTGCCACCCAATTGAAGAACATGGCCGCTGCCAGGGGTTGGGCAGGACGATGACAATATGCAAGAATCTCCTCTCATGGGATCACTGAGAGAAAAAGAAGGGCAGCATCCTGTTCTTGAAGTGTATTACTTTCATATAAGCTGATATGTATGTGAACCTTTAGGGCCCCTTTAAGCCAATGAATTTTTGGTATATGTTGTTTGGTATATGTCGTTTAAATTGGCCTGAAAATACAACAGTTAAGAAATCGGTGAACTACCAAAATTCTGGTATGAGAGACACTGAAATTACGATGCGTTCTAACTGTGTCACTAACAGAGCGTACTCATGGGTCTGGCCGTGGTATAAAAGCTGCCAGTCCTCTGGTCTGACGTGGGTCATTGATGTGATTGGTTTATTTTTTTGACATGTTATCTATGGGTATTTGTACAACCAGGCGCTGTCAAACGTCCGTTCGACTGGTGCAGCAATTAAATGTCTGTACTGTAGATACTTACCATTCTCACAGTTAGTTCCAGAGAATCCATTCAGGCACGTACAGACGTAGAGGTTGAAGCCGTCTGTGCAGCGCCCGTTATTGCCACAAGGGCTACTCCCGCACTCGATACGAGCTAAAATAAACAAGACAGACATAACAATGATAACAAGCATGTAACATGCTATTCAGGGGTATTCACTTCATCCAACGTGTGCCAGGAATGACGTCATGGAAACTCGGGATCTTGTAATACCCTACCTAGGATTAGGGTTAGGGTTAGGAACCAGGTCCAAGTAATTCTAGCCCTAACCCTAACCCTAGGTAGGGTATTCCAAGCCGGGATGGAGGGATTCCAGGATCACGAATTTCCATGACGTCATTCCTGGTGCACGTTGGATAAAGTGACCACCGCTAGGCTATCTGGGGCATGGAGAACCTTTGAGGTTATGAAACAATTGTATGTGAATTTGCATTTATTTAGTGACCTCGCCCTGCTGCCTTATCTGGTAGTCCTGGCATGAGGCCAGCATGTAATTATAGGGCATATAGTAATTGGTCTCTCGTTACATATCCATATTTTTCTTAATCCAAGGTATAGGCAAGTGGTCATGTGCACACGTGACAGGGAAGCTTACAATTGGTTGCACGTGTAAGTCATTAAAACAACCCGTCATAGTGCGTGTGCGTTGTTGTATTTAGAGCCTATGTCGTATCTGTGTCATAGTAAGGTACCCGAATCACCAAGAACTTCTCTTCTCAGCATCGATAGTCCAACCCATCTGCAGGGAAGTCTAAATTTCAAAGTCCTGGAGCACAGACATTTGGTCATGGAGCACAACTATTTGTGTAATTGGCGCTGTGCGACAATTAGTTATTTAAGTACTCTCGCCAGGTGACAACCATATTAGCCTTCATAGCAACAATGAAGGCCTAGATCAATTAATTAGGCAGTATTAATAAATTGAGTTCACACGTTTTCTAAGTACAATCTGTACTTAAAAATGCAAGCGAAACTGATCTTAATAAACTCGTTGCAATAGGTCAGTCTTCTTGAAATTTTATGAGTTATAAAGTGATAAAAGGAGTTGTTGTCTTGTATCACGTTTGAGGCATCTGTCGCACGCTGGTGCGACAATGCGACAGCTGAAAACCCCTGATCTGCCATTTGTATGTATGTGTGTATGTCTGTCTGTCTGTCTGTCTGTCTGAGTACATACCTGCTACGCCGCCAACAGGACCGCCTATGAGTACAGTCAGTATCGCAATAACGCCCATCGTGATCAGAGCTGACAGGCCTATCATCTGGTTCATGCTCAAGTTGTAACATATACCCCTCTTCCTAGCCACTTGAGAAAACTCCTGTGGTTTCTGTAAAACACAGAACAAATATCACGGGAAAGAGAAAGAACAACAGCAGTTTTTCAATTTCGGAAAAAGAAAGATAAAACTTAACCCTTCCAATGCTGAGGCTACTTTCATCCAAAGCACAAGGACGCAAAGATTTTTGAAAAATCATCTAAACCCTGTCATGTTGGTATTCAGCTCTTGCTGAGTACTCTCAGATGAGTACCCATGAGCCAGAGTTTCAGTTATTTTTTTAGTTTTTGCATCATTTTGTTTTGGTTAAAGTAGCCACCAGTAGCATAAGTGCTAAATGAAAAGGGCGAAGCTTTGATTGCTAGAACTTAGATCAAGGGGATAGATCAAACAAACAATTTAACTCTTTTCCAATACCAGTGTAAACTACATATATGTTTAGAAATGAGAAATGAGTGAAGCAGATCACAAGCAGTGATGGATCTGTGGCCATTCTGATTGGCCCTGTTAATAAATGCATTGTTCTAAAGTTGTGTTTAACCGATGTCAGTGTTGTCCTGTTATTTTGTATTTCAATTCAATGATGTACCTTTCATATGTTTTACGTATGGTCACTAAAGATACAAACATACATTGGCACTGAGTGATTAACCTAACTGCACTGCGTAGCTTGCCTGTCCTTCTGGAAGTCGAGAATTCCTAAAAAAAATCACGTCTATTTGAAAAAATCTAGGACATCGCATGAAGATTTGAACGGAAGTATTTATCAAAGCTAGTGCCATTATTTCTAGAAAGAGAAGATGCGGTTGAATTGGCCTAAAATATCGTTGTATTTAATAAAATTTTCTACAAGGTGTCTTACCAATATTGTTTTAGGAAGAATATTAACGTTCAGATCACTAGGAAGAAGTTTGAATTGTCTGTTGGTGTGTGGTACGGCATGCGGTGTGCTGACGGCACGATTCTGCGGATTGTATCGTTCGTATCGCGGGTCCTGTATCTCCTGCAGCCTGGACGAGTAGTCGTTCCTCCCTCCACGTGACTCGTAATGTCTTGGCGGAGGGGCACGATTGTCGTAACTTTTGCCTCTTGTTGGATATTCATACTCATAATCCTCATATGAATAGTCCTGGAAATGAATTAGTATCGTGCATGTCATGTAAGGAATGCTATGTGTGGTTATATCAATTGTCTTGGTACTTTTTGGTTTTTCTTATGGTTCTAACTATATACACTGTAAGACAATCTAATGTAGATGTACTTTTTTCGTTTATTTTGATGGCAACAGAGGGGTGGTTGGCACCCATTTTCAATGTAGAAAGATAAGATTTGCATACGTCTGTGTATATATATATATATATATATATATATATATATATATATATATATATATATATATATATATATATATATATATATATATATATATATATATATATATATATGTATATATATATATATATATGTATATATATATATATATATGTATATATATATATATATGTATATATATATATGTATATATATATATATGTATATATATATATATATATATATATATATATATATATACACATATATATATATATATATATATATATATATATATATATATATATATATATATATATATATATATATATATATATATATATATATACATGTATATATATATATATATATATATATATATATATATATATATATATATATATATATATATATATATATATATATATATATATATATATATATATATATATATATATATGTATATATATGTATATATATGTATATATATATACTTTGTATTCGGGTTCATACCCTCTCCACAGTATCCTCGATGTTGCTATATACAGACATTCAATAAAGTTATGTTCTATATGCTTGATTAATTCTTACCGCGTAATCTCTTCTGCGCCGATCCATCTTAAGTTCTATTGCTGCAGCGTTGCAATGTCCTGCTCTATCTCTAAAAGAAAGGTAAAATACAGTTAGAAGAGACTTATGCGAGGGTTATGTTATAATATCCACCTGTATTGTTCTAACAGAGAGTTAAACCTAAGTTAGGGAAGAGGCGAGGGTGATAACTCCATCTTTGTTATGGTGGCAGCAAGTCCTTTGGACCTAAAACAACATCATCCTTGTCCATGTTACCATGTTACCACGATTTAACACACAGAAACGCTTCGCCATGATGTATAGTTATACCGTGTGCGCAATAAGGTTGTTTTTATGTCAATGATAGATATAACTCCAAACGTACCCTTTCTGTCGTCATAACACTACGTGTAGAGCATTTATGAGAGCCATGGTCGGGTAAGGGGACCATTGGTCACTCTCATGAGTATGCATGTACTAATAAACACCTAGCCTGCTTCCCTGACCATACCCATGTGTCATCCTTTGTGGATAGATGACACTGCGGTATGCTAGTGGATACTGCATATACAATAGTCTACAACCCCCTCATGTGGAATTTTTAGGAACTAAATTACCAACTAGTGAGCCACAAATCAATATGTAGGTATGAGCATTGAAATGTGTAAAAAACGTTAACCCTTCCAATGCGATTTTGTCCAAAGCATAAAGACGCAAAGTCTTTTGAAAAAATTTAAACCCTGTCATTCTGGTATCCATTGGATGGTTTCCGCTGAGCACTTTCAGATGAGTATCAATTTGACAGGGTTTCAATCATTTTTCAGGTCTTTTGCATCATTCTATATTTGCCGAAATTAGCCACGAACAGAATAAGAGTTAAAACACGGTGAACCCTAGTAATGATAAATGCATAACATAGTTACCCGAGTGACTCATTCCTGCAGTGCGAGGGAAGTAATAATACATGGTAGCATGATACAGAACAACCTGTTACAGCACATGTACAAATATTGCCATCATATCTGTGTTTGTTAGGGATATGAAACACAAACCATTGCTTGAAATTACTCCTTTCCGGTAACTTCCGGTAACTGCTCAAAATAAACGTTAACAATTGTAATGTTGGTTTTAACCCTTCCAGTGCTGAGGCTACCTTCGCCCAAAGCACAAGGGTGCAAAGATTTTTGCAAACCATCTACATGTAAACCCTGTTATGTTGGTATTTATTGGATAGCCCTCGCTGAGTACTTTCAGATAAGTACCCATGTGCAAGTGTTTCAGTTCATTTTTCAGGTTTTTGCATCATTTTGTATTTGCAAAATTAGCCATCAGCAGCATAAGGGTTGGGTTAAGTCGTCATTGGACAATGCCGATCAAACCACTTCAATATCACGATAGTTTCAAGAGCAAGTACTAAATTAATCACGACTCTATAAAAAATCCACGGTGTCTTTTGAGTATACCTGAGAATTCAGGATACCTTTGGGGATACCCGAAATAGCAATTGTTAAGGACATCATCCATCTCCAGATTCACCAGAGTGGTTTAACTATTGTTTGTATTTTATAAGAAATCTCTAGATTGAATTGATAATGCACAACTTGATATTACTTGCTGATGCGAACCGTAGCACAGAAAATAGATTCAACAGAGACAATGACAATAACCCCCTTAGAAGCATCATGTTAGGGTAAAGAAAAATCTTGTTAATGATAGTAATGAAGAATTTTTGTCGATTTTCAAATATCACTATTTCAACAGTTTATCAATCACACAGTAGATATAAACGAATGCATTAACTAATTCTAGATTTGTCGGGATAGAGGCACACCTAGTTCAACCACTAGGTGTGTTTGTGTTTTATTTAATAGTATAGTAATGCATGCCAGCACCTACACTACATACGGGCTTGTGACCGACTGTTAGCCATTTAGTTCACACAAATGCTACACGAGGGCTTGCACTGACAATATTATTTTTCCAACTACCCTCCCAGTATTCACATGGATGACATCCAAATATGGCTAATGCCTTAGATGAATAAAAACAAAGATCTAAGCTAATGCACACCATACCCATGCTAAACAAGTGTGTTCGTGTTGTTATACCCCCTCGCTATATATGTTGTGCCTGGTTGGACGGGCCCGTGTATTTCACTCACTATACAATGATTCCACCTGGGAGTGTTTGGCGGAGCGTAATGAGGACCTCGCCATTTATAGGATGTGCTGCCATCTTTCGGGGATGTCATGTACTATAACAGGCTATCGTCTGTCTTTTCATTCCTTATCGGTATGCTCAGATTTCGGGATATCGTTCTGTACGCACTTATTTTTCTCCGTTATCAAAAGATGTAACCGTGTGGTGAAAAGATATCAAACACATACGTTCAAAGGAAAAAAGATGTTTTGAAAACTTCTTGAACAGCTTTTGAAAATGAAAATGGATTGTGTTGTAATGGGCCGATAAACGTTCATCCGAATTCACGATGGTGTCAAAAATGTGTTTAACCCTTTGTATGATGATGATGAGGAGGAGGAGATGGAGGATGAGGATGGGGGGGGGGATTAGGAAGATACGCAGGGCAGGCCAGTGAGCGGGTCCTCTAGTCCGTTATTTATAGATCTACATATACATGGCAATGTCGGTGAGGACGATACGTGAATCATATTGTAGAATGCTGTCAGTCACGGTGGTGCTGTCACAACAAAATACCCCTCAATCCTATCTCACCTGCTTTCATAGGTTTCCAGCTTTTATCGGAATTACGTCAAAGTTACGAATACGGCGCTCTTTCGTCTGCACATGACATCTCACACACAGTAAGATTCCGGATACAGGTCAATCACGCACAGGGTGTTGTCTGTCATCTGAGAAACATCTCGGTACATGATGACAGCTTTCTGGTCAGCATACACGAATAATTTGACTATGGTCTCATTAAAATACCCTGTACATTATCTCGACAGCCGATTACTGTAGGCTTGGGATCTGTATAACCAAGATCGCCCTCTCAAATGGTCGAAAATTGTTCACGTACCTGTTTACTTCAACCACCTACGCCCCAGTGTCCACGGTTGACCCTTATTCTCCTTGGGGCCGCGGCCTGATTTAACAGTTATTTATAGCCCGGTTTAAAATACCCTCAACCCTTGCCACGCGCGGAGCAGTACAATTCTCTAACTGACCTGAGAGGTATGAAAAGGGCAGGCGTGAGGTGTGCCCGCTGATACATAGGGAGCACTCGACAGTGGGACTCACCTGTGCAGAGAAGACATGTGTGGAAAATTCATTAATAAGCGCCTAGAGAATGTTTGAGAACTTTAGAAGTCGACAGTATGTTTTCTAGGTGTAGTGGGATGATAATTTGCCTGTTGGTCGAACGAGCATATTCTCTAAGCCAGCTCTCTCTCTCTCTCTCTCTCTCTCCTCTCTCTCTCTCTCTCTCTCTCTCTCTCTCTCTCTCTCTCTCTCTCTCTCTCTCTCTCTCTCTCTTAATACACACACACAAACACAATTGTGAAAGTCAATATAAAGGTGTTTTTTGTCTAGCGTAATCTAGCCAGACTGCTACTGGTCTTGGACTTCAAGTTGTGTGTACTTAAGTTGTTTCGTTATCCATCTAAGGTACTTGTAATGTACATTAATATACGTATTCTCTGTTAATATGCAATTTAATTTGTATAAGTTTTATGCTAATTTTTGTATTTGCAATTGCATGTCCCTGCATATGGTAAATAAACAATACTATTAGTTATCCTTGTTGTGAAAATGGTGTACGAAAGAATGTCTGCACGAAGCCAGCTGTAATCGTACGAGGACGGTAGGACGAGTGCAATGACACATTTTCATCAGCTCCCCCACACATTTTGAATTACGATAAGCACAACAAGTTATAAGTTCAAGATTCTTGCAGCGGACATCCAAGAAACTGTTCGTCAGACCTGTCTCAAGCAGAGCGAACTGTCAGGATTTCTCACGTAAATTCGCCAGTTACATGTACATGCCTTAACCCATCTTAATAACTTCGTGCCATCTTATCTTTTAGATAGATATATATATGTATATACCATGTTGGAAAATTATGATGCGCAAGTAGTATTCTAAACACCAAAAAGCAACAATTTCTAGCTAAAATATATTGAAGTTCTAACAATGAACGTTGTGAAAAGCATTGTAAGGATCCCAATACAGGATTAACATTGACAACGCATGTTAAAAGCAATGTTAGAAGCCCAAATCAGTCCAGTACAACAAATATATTGACCAATCAGCTGCTAGAAACGGAGCTGTTGATAAGATACTATGCAAGCATACACTACCACACTCATTGGGACCTTACAGTAAACACACGCCCTGTTTAGCCTCCTATTGCAATGGAAAGAATTTGTCTAAATGAACTCGTCACACTGTACACATAGAGCCGGCTTATGTATGTACCTTACGTAACGTTGCTTACTTCTCTTAGTTCTCGCAGAATTAAATACATGCACAGTGGCTCAGCTACCACAAATACAGCAAGCTATTGCATATGCTTCAACTTAACATCTCTAGTGGCTCCATCTTTATGGCCGAAAGAGAACTTACCTAGAGTCTGGAAGAAACATAATTGTCCACCGCAAAGTTGCACAGAGGGAGCTGGGAGCCAAATACAAATAAAGACTTCTTGCTATACCATACATCCCTAGACTATAATTTAATTTGCGTTTTTGTTTTGTTTCTTTATATTTCTATTTCAATATTGTGAGTTGATGAGGTATCCGTTCAGATAGTTTATAAATCGTCTATCCACTAATTTGCAACATATTCGACTGAGAGAAGCAGTCAATGGGTTTGCATACATGTACAAATATAAAAACATGCTCAGGAACACAACCGTAGCATGAACTTTTTACCAAGTAAGCATATCCTATGAGGCAATTGAATACAGCACCTTCGAGAAGCCCACTAGAAAATTTCCTGAATTTTCTTAATGGTGTTTAATGGGGTGATATTAAACAATTCTTTGTTTTTGGCACGACGTTGGTTTCTGCTTTAGTACCACCACCTGATGGCGATGGTTTCTGCTATCTGATCACAACCCCATGATGTTTTGTGGTACTACACATAACAAGAGTCATACAGAAACAAAACATTTTTAATTATGAGCCAGGACATCCATTGGACTAGGGCCCACAGTAATTGTGCTCTGGGTAAATTAGTTTCAACATAGGATTCGACCTCAAAACTTGTTTTAAATGTATTGTAAGACCTCAGTTTATTTTTAACCACACCATGTTGAGATTCTTCACGATTCATTTAAGTGAGCCACTTAATCTCCAACAACACGCTGAAAAGAGCTAGTGATACCTGTTCTCAATAGAGGGCATCACTGTTTTTTATCGTATGTCTGAGTGAGATCGTTCTTACAAAAAGAAGACATGCGTTATTGAGTATGTAAGTCTGGGGGCCTGCACTGGTGGCCGAGTCAGGTGTAAACCATTGCCACTGACTGCTAGATGTCTCTCATCACTGAACAGGTTCGAATCCCGGTTGTGTCATGTAAGGAAGTTGCCAGTGACTTGGGGTTAGGCGGTGTTTTAGCCGGATGCACCAGTGTCCTACACCACTAACAACAAGCTAGTCGCGAGTTAGTCTCGATATTGCAGAAAAGGTTTCGAAATCCAAATTGCAAATCCGATGTTTTTTTGTTACTATTAGTCCTATGCCAATGTCGTCTGGACACTCATTGATCTCAAAGAGGGATCGATTTCTAGGATGTTCAACTTCAAAGAAAGTTCATAGACTACACGAGAACACGTAAGTCGCCGTTGCGGTGTTCAGGCTATATGTACACTGTCAACATTTAATTCCTGCACTAAATGTGTGTGCAGCCCGAGCATAATACATGGCCGTACATCTGATTGCCACCAAGTTTCCTGGGCATGGACGCGCTGGATAAGTTAGAGACAGATGACGGATTAAGGTCGAACTTTCTACTTTATGTTCAATACAATATACATGACCGATTAAGTTTCAATTCTCACAGTTTTCTTTATCTGAATGCAAAATTGATTAATTTCTTTTAAATGACTTTTCCCAATATTCATGAAACTTTGAAGATTGCATAAGATGATAATGAAGTTCAACATTTTATCAAGAAATATGACAACATACATATGTGCTCCAATTCCTAAAATAAGGGGCGATTTCTGGTCTAAACCCAGTATAAATGTAAACAGGGCAACAGAAAAGGCCAGATGATTATAGGAATGCATTGACGAATAACATCCTCCTTTCACGTAGATCACATAATTGAGAGCAGTGTGTATTATCACTTACAATCTAGAAGCCTATCAGGGGTCTAAACGCAGTATATAAAGGTAGTAATGAACGAATGAATGAATGAATGGTTACTTAAAGGTGCATTGTCACACACGGACGATTAAGTGCCATAATATCTATGTAAAATGTATAAAGGTAGGCTTTCCTCGTTTTGGAATGGAGGCGGGCCTTATGTTTGCATCCTGGATGGGATCTTTTGGATGGGTTTGGTTTACATTCCAGGTGACCTTGTATAGATGACCTCTTTTTCTCCGCAAGCCCATGGTACATTTTGAATCAGGAACTGAACCAAATCTCTCTCTCTCTCTCTCTCTCTCTCTCTCTCTCTCTCTCTCTCTCTCTCTCTCTCTCTCTCTCTCTCACACACACACACACACACACACACACACACAAGTACCAATGTTTGTGGCTAGGATATTTAGCGAAAAAAGCAAAATCCACATTTACATATCTAATCGAATAAATATCACTTAGTATATTATAACGCCATGCTTTCATTGGTGAATCTATACAAGAACAGCAAACATCTTCACGCTTACATTTTATACTTGTTCGTTACACAAGAATTTGCCTATTAAAGGTATCTATTGAAAGATAGTCAATAGACATTGAACGGTTTTGCAAGTGCCAATTATTCATCTACATTGAATACTTGCAAAAGACACAAAGAAGTGTGTTTTTTTAGATTATTTACATAAATTGATGAACTGCACGTTCAATAAATCCATAGATTATTCTATGTCAAAATAACATGATTCTGTTTTTCAATTGGAATCTATACAACCCATTGCATCCTACTACCCGATTATAAACTAATCACTACATTTTGCGGACACTCCGTAGTTGAGCTATGCTTAGGAATAACATCATACATGCATAGATTATGAAATTCAATGGGGGTATTACACGAAGCGAATAAAACTTATATCACCATTTTTTCAAAAGTATCATATGACGCGCATTTTACAACGTATTCAACCTTGTCCAAATTGCGACATCCATCGGCTGCATTGGACGTATGCATATATTTCTAGAATGGTACGTTAGTCAAGTTTGTAACTGTCATAACAATTTAATGCATCGGTTACCATAGATCTATGAAATATGCATTCAAACTTGAGATGTAAAAATTCGATTAATTCTACAAGATGAAATTCAGATTATAATGTAACAATTCAACATCTAAACATTGATTAATGATATCAGAGAAATACATCCCCTTGATCCGCAACCCCATAGGCACAGCATGCTAGTACCTAGGGTATGTGCGCCTCGGGTTACGCGGTGTTGCCTGGGTAAGTATTGGTCACGTGATTTTTTTCAGAAAGAGGCTGGCATGATGTCTGGCAGGATGTTGGCTGGCAGGCAGCCAATCCTGGGTTACACAGATTATCTATGACTCATATAGTGGGAGGCAGCGAAATTTGATGAT
Source organism: Maea johnstoni (assembly GCA_963942565.1). NCBI lineage: Eukaryota > Metazoa > Annelida > Polychaeta > Spionida > Magelonidae > Maea > Maea johnstoni. The sequence continues at coordinate 40,121,584 of OZ012684.1, forward strand.
GCATGCACAGTGCCCACTCCCTGTCTACTACTCCCAGATGATATGGAACGATTACATGTAGGAAACCGTGACAACAAATGTGGCAATAAAACAATGGAAAAAAAGAAACTCTAACTACGGTTACATGATAGTTTTACATACAAAACGTTGCCTGGCTCCGGTTTACAGCTTTTTTACAAGCATGCCAAAGACTAAACTATGTTTTTACACAAATTGCACTGCATTGCACTGCACTCATATAAATCGTACACATTGATCATAGTGCACTCATCACTATGGCGCAGAGCAAATGTCCGCTAAATTTATGTTTCAGTTATAAATGACCTTGAGTGTAACTAAGATAATAGATAAGTTAAGTGCGCTATCTTAATGTTGCGCAATCATTGTATAACTGACGTTACCGCACTATTTGACACTTCACATTAAGTAATTAGTACCTTTCTCCTCTACGTCATGAAACAAGACGGGGGATATCCTGTTATAAAAATAGGCAGACCCCCGTTCATTCGTGTCTCATCTATCAATCTTGTACTCAATATTGAACTTTGCCGGATTATTTATTACACATTGGAAAAAAACAAGTTTTAAAATAGGTGTACGTTTTGAAAGGAAGACCATGTGCAGGCCACTATGCTTTTGAGACTTCACCTTATAATCCATGGTTAAATATTGCTGAGAACGGTATGAAATTCTTAAAGAGCTACATGAAATGTATCATTCGAGGGAAGCTTACTATTAAGAATTCTTTTAGTTTTTGCGTTTGCGTTTGTGAGATAAATAGGACGACGGAAAATGGCGCCTTTAACATTTTGAAACTACATGTATCTGGAATAAAACATTTGAATCCCGGCCGGGGTATGTGAGAACGTTGCCACTGACTTGGGGTAAGGCCATGGTTTTGCTAGGTACCCCGGTTTCCTCCATCAGTTACAACTGGCTAAGTCACGACTTATATGCAATATGGCAGAAAAAGTGACCAAAAATCAAAATTCGAAATTCAAAATCTAACAAATCGACAAAGAATATCTCGTGTGGGGACAGGAGATGGGGGCTATGGTATGTTGATTTGTTTGTCTTAACCCTTCCAATGCTGAGGCTACTTTCTTGCAAAGCACAAGCACGCAAATATTTTGGAAAACCATCTAAACCCTGTCATGTTGGTACTCATTTGAAAGCTCTCACTGAGTACTCTCAGATGAGTACCCATTTGCTAGGGGTTCAGTCATTTTTCTGTGTTTTTGCTGCATTTCGTACAAGCTAAATTAGCCATCAGCAGCATAAGGGTTAAACTGGTGCACTCGACATGCTCGTAGCGAGTAAGGCATACAGGTACATGTATGTCTGACACCTCTCAGAGAATGGCACACTGTATGGCAAACGTGTGTGGGAACACAAAGTAGGTGGCAGACCTATGACCTAATTTAATGCATAAAGGAATGACTGAGTACTAAAGTCAAATCGGCACACAGAGGCCATTCAGTGCCATACAATCTGAAAAAAACAATGATCCTTTCTTATTGTAGAAAACTATAGCCATAATGTAGGTGTGAGCATTGTTAATGTGGAAGTAGAAATTATTGATCCAACAAGCCCCTCACGGGGCAAAGTCATGAATGTCATATCCAAACAGCAGAACCGGTGTAGTTGGAGAAGTTATCAAAGGTGGTCAGTGCTATTGAGAGCTTGTTAAAAGCCCCATCCCAAAACATACCTCACAGCTGCATAATCATATAAAAAGGTGTATCTCCAGAGTCTTGTGTGTTATCAGGAAGAGAATGTCATATATTTCTAGAATGGTACGTTAGTTAAGTTTGTAACTGTCATAACAATTCCATACATCGGTTACCATAGATCTATGCAATATACATTCAAACTTGAGATGTAAAGATTCGATTAATTCTACAAGATGAAATTCAGATTTTAAATGTAACAATTCAACATCTAAACATTGATTAATGATATGGAACGATTACATGTAGGAAACCGTGACAACAAATGTGGCAATAAAACAATGGAAAACTAGAAACTCTAACTACGGTTACATGATAGTTTTATATACAAAACGTTGACTGGCTCCGGTTTACAGCTTTCACATAAGCATGCCTAAGACTAAACTATGTTTTTTACACAAATTGCTCTGCACTCATATACATCGTACACATAGATCATAGTGCACTCATCACTATGGCGCATAGCAAATGTCCGCTAAATTTATGTTTTAATTATAAATAACCTTGAGTGTAACTAAGATAATAGATAAGTTGAGTGCGCTATCTTAATGTTGCGCAATCATTGTATAACTGACGTTACCGCACTATTTGACATTTCACATTAAGTAATTAGTACCTTTCTCCTCTACGTCATGAAACAAGACGGGGGATATCCTGTTATGAAAATAGTCTAGACCCCCGTTCATTCGTGGGGATATCCTGTTATAAAAATAGTCTAGACCCCCGTTCATTCGTGTCTCATCTATCAATCTTGTACTCAATATTGAACTTTGCCGGATTATTTATTACACATTGGAAAAAAACAAGTTTTGAAATAGGTTTACGTTGTGAAAGTAAGACAATGTGCAGGCTACTATGCTTTTGAGACTTCACCTTATAATCTATGGTTAAACATTGCTGAGAACGGTATGAAATTCTTAAAGAGCTACATGAAATGTATCATTCGAGGGAAGCTTACTATTGAGAATTATTTTATTTTTTGCGTTTGCGTTTGTGAGATAAATAAGACGACAGAAAATGGCGCCTTTAACATTTTGAAACTACATGTATCTGGAACAAAACATTTGAATCCCGGCCAGGGTATGTGAGAACGTTGCCACTTACTTGGGGTAAGGCCGTGGTTTTGCCAGGTACTCCGGTTTTCTCCACCAGTTACTATATTACTGGCTATACTTGTCACGACTATGGCAGAAAAAGTGACCAAACATCAAAATTCGAAATTCAAAATCTAACAAATCGACAAAGCATATCTCGTGTGGGGACAGCGGATGGGGTTGATGCACACTATGTGGCAAAGGTGTGTGGGAACACAAAGTAGGTGGCAGACCTATGACATAATGTAATGCATATACATTTAGGAATGAATGAGTACTTAAAGTCAAATCGGCACACAGAGGCCATTCAGTGCCATAAAATCTGAAGAAAAAAACAATGATCCTTTCTTATTGTAGAAAACAATAGCCATAATGTAGGTGTGAGCATTGCTAATGTAGAAGTAGTAATGACTGATCCAATAAGCCCCTCACGTGGCAAAGTCATGAATGTCATATCCAAACAGCAGATCCGGTGTAGGTGGAGAAGTTATCAAAGGTGGTCAGTGCTATTGAGAGCTTGTTAAAAGCCCCATCCCAAAACATACCTCACAGCACCATAATCATATAGGAAGGTGTATCTCCATATTTCTGTGTGTTATCAGGCAGAGAGTGTCATAGCCAACCGTCTTTTGTCAACCCATATTCTATTTTATTTCAAAATTTACAACTTTTCTCTCAAATGACATAATCGCACAACTCACACAGGTGATGGTCATTGCAGATTCAGAGTATTAAACCTATCATTGACTAGTGGCATAAAGAAGAAAATTAGTTTCAGATTCCTTACTGCTAAAGTTGTTTGCAGGTCATAGCATTGAAAGTCTTAGGATGGGGCTTTTAACTACATGTAGGTTTCAATAGTAAAGATCACCTTAAAGACTACAACGGACAGCACACGAAGAGTAAGTAACTAAGGTGAAGCGCAATAAATAATAAATACGTCATTATGAAGTTTTTAACGTTGTTATTCTCTTGACTATTGATCTAAATATAACTTCATCTCATTTCCGTATGTTCTATATCTATCTAAGTCATTATTCTAGCTGCGTCATCGATGTCTATCAGAAAAACACCTATAAAAAGACGGGTTCAATTGATACGGACTGGCTGCCATTACACTAGTTACAATTCTAGTGCATATGGTAGACAATGACGCCTTCGGAGAGTGTATTTTTAGACGTTGATCCATATTAACGGTTGTAATCATAACGGACGCATGAAGAAATTGACATATTATATTCCACAAATCGTTAGGCAAGGAACTTGTTCTGCTCTTAACCACGGAGGGCTACTCAACCCATCACAGTAGAACAATATCTAGTCCTTTACTAAAGCGTTACAAATTAATCAGAAGGGCTGTTATTTGAATGTTTTTTTATTGACTGCAATCAAAGCTCAAAGCTATCATACGTATCGAGATCCCATAAAATGGAATGTTACGAAATATAACGGGAAATACGAAGTACATGTATTACTACATAAGCGTATAAAGAAAACAGTATCAGGTTACCGTCCAAATGGACATACATGTACACCTCAATAAAATTCGTTATATTGAATAGAAAAGGGCATTAAAGAGCCGTTAGGCGTAGGTCTTTCCAACGATGATTATTACACTTCATTTGCTTATGTGAACAGGCTTTGGTGCACAGGTCGTCAATATCTGTATATATATATATATATATATATATATATATATATATATATATATATATATATATATATATATATATATATATATATATATATATATGTGTGTGTGTGTGTGTGTGTGTGTGTGTGTGTGTGTGTGTGTGTGTCTGTGTGTGTGTATATACTGTATACACATACTACATATAATCCACACGGCATAGATTACAATATCAGTTTTAAACGCCAATGTTTTAACCAAGCGCCTGCGAAATTGATTCCTTGAATGTCCTTTTCAAAGGAGGTCATTGTATACGACGTATACATGGGCTTTTATAACATAAATTTGAAGATGTTGTTTGATAGATTGATTTGATTTAGGTTATGACGGCAGGACTCAGGAGTACAAAAGTTCATAACTCTGTAATGGTGAAAATGGTATTCCTTTCAACGCATAGATGGTATAAGGTTAACACATAAAATACAAATGCATTATATATCGACGGAATAAAATGGAAAACCTTTTTCCCTATTCTGAGGCGGCCTGTACATGTACTATGTAAAGAACACCCGTGAGAGAATTTCGATCTTTTAACACTTGGTTCACTGTTCCGGATAACATGTAGGCCATAATAAAACCTTCAAAAGTCATAATGAATATCCATGATTGTATTGTATTGTATTGTATGCTTTATTGGCTGCGCATTTCGCACAAAATCATATCATTACAAAACTTTCTATAGCAAAAAAGTAAATCAACATAGGAATACAGAACTGAAGCGAGACTGTGTCCCAAATCATATAAACCAAACCAAATGATATATACAAATAAACACAAAAGCAACCAAACGAAATAAATTCAAAATTAAAAGTATATCTGTTGTGTCTAAAGGTATTACAAAACGGTGCAGGAGTTTTTTAAGTACTTATATACATTTCAGATTTAAAATAGAAATCTGTCTAAGAGAGACAAAATGACTCTTTCCGCTTGAACAGCAAAAAGAAAGCCTTAAGTACGGAGATCGACTACCTGACTGTTATGCTAGCATATATCTTAGAGAGATATTTTACCGTTACATTTCACAATTTAAACATATTTTCTAATGTCATGTACTCAGGTTGTCTACCTAGTAGCATGTAAACCAAGTTTTGTGTATCAGACAACCCTCTATTGATCTCATCACAATGCAAAGCTTCCAATTCATTGTACATGTCGCGACGATCATTTTCATAAAAGGGACACTGGGGGCCGTTTCTCGTACAATCGTTAAACACTACTCCGTATCATACGGAAAAAAGCCAATTACGGACGATATACGGAACTCGGAAAATGCGTTTCTCCAAAGTTCCGTATGTTTTCCGTCTTGAGACATTCTCCGTATCATACGGAGAAGATATCAAGCATTTTAACCGCCCAATTACCAGCAGAATCACCTTTGACAGTGTAGAGGATTATTGTGTCTACTCCAAAAAGTATGTATGTATGTATGTACGTACGTGTGTGTATGTATGTATGTATGTATGTATGTATGTATGTATGTATGTATGTATATATATATATATATATATATATATATATATATATATATATATATATATATATATATATAAATATATATATATATATATATATATATATATATATATATATATATATATATATATATATATATATATATATATATATATATATATATATATATATATATACATATATTACGATGGACCAAGTGTGAAATAGCAAATAAAAAACTTTATTTTCACGGCCGTTTTAGAGGGAAAGAGATTAAATGTGAAAAAGATAATGAAACACTTATCATTTTCACGACCGTGTTTGGGATAGAAAATATGATTTCACGGACGTTTTGGGGGGAGTGAAAATAACACAATTTTAACGACCACGTGAAAGAGAAAATGAAAAAACTAAAACTATCACGACTGGTTTTTGGGGATAGAAAATTAAAAACAAAACTCAATTTTATTTTTCCAGTCCAGAGGGAAGATAGATAAAACTTTATTTACCCTCCTACAGAGGGAGGGTAAAAAAACGCTATTTACCCTCATATTTTCCTGACTTATCCAGGGGAAGGGTAGATAGAAATACGAACAGACAGGTACATAGTATGATATAGTTTGACTGCATCATGACACAGTTTATGAACTGCATCATATATCTATTTATCTATCTATCTATCTATTTATCTTTCTACCTGTCGGTATGTATGTATGTATGTATGTATGTATGTATGTATGTTTGTGTGCATGCGTGCTCTTACACATAGATTGATCGATAGATAGAAATACTGACAGGTAGATAAATGTTAGATGTTAGATATCTTCCTTCTGTAGAGGCAGGATAAACAAAGTTTTATTTACCCTCCCTCTGGAGAGGCCGCAAAAGAAGTTTTATTTTCTCTCTCCCCCCCCCCTCCAAAAAAAACGATTGTTGCGGATGCCTTTTAGGACCACTGAAAAGTTATTTCTTATTTATTTATTTTTTTCCTTAGAAATCCGAAAATTTAAAACTGTGAACGAGGATCTTGAAGTAAAGATTATTTTTCTTCTTTTGCATACGGATTTTTTTTAAACATTTGAATGAGGGGAAATGAGAAAATACAAAGTAATTTGCCAGTCGTCATTTGTATATCTATTAGAGCCTGGAGTAAGATGTCTTTGTATCTGCGCCTAGGGTGAGTTTTTTTGTTTGTTTTTGGGGTATTTGCGCCTGGAGTGAGATTGTTTTGAGATTTTTATATTTTTAAGGGAAGATTTTTTTTTAATTCAGTGGTTCTCGTAAACGGTCCTAGATTTTTTTGATTTTTTGAGATTTTCGGTTTTCTAAGGAATTTTGAAAAAAAAATCAATGTTCCTAATAGGCTTCCGTAGGTTGTGAAAATTAATTTGTTGTTTTTTATTTTTGCTTCCAGATGATCGTGAAAAATAAAGTTTTATCTATCTTTTCTCTAGTGTTCTGGAAAAAATAAAGTTTAATTTTCTCCAATAAATGGTCGTGAAAATGATTTTTTTTTTGGTTTTTTTCACATGGTCGGGAAAAATAAAGTTTTATTTAACCTCTCTCTAGATTTGTCTGAAAGAAAACAAATCTATTTTCTCTCCCAAAAACTGTAGTGAAAATTAAGTTTTTTATTTGCTCTTTCACACTTGGTCCGTCATGCATTATAGATTTTAGTCTTAAAAGAGTTATCTATAGCGGCAAAATTACGTAAAATGTCAGAGAAACCGGAGAAATCGTATTTCTACGACACCTATGCAGGTGTCGTTAAAAATCAACGATTTTTGCCGACCTGTCGTATCATACGGAACAAACAGTGCTTTCAAGAAACGGAAATATCGTAAAATACGGATTTCAACAATGTCCGTATTTTACGATCGTACGAGAAACGGCCCCCTGCATCGTCAGGTCTTGTACCAAGACACAGAAAATGCCACTCTTACAGGTAGTCGTCCTCCCAGTATTAACTCGTAAACGAACCTCTATTTCAAGTATAATATGAAAATGGCGATGGAAAGTTGCGAAACTGCAAATCCAGACAAAGACCTCCACTAAGGATTCGTTGTGGTTTTTCAGTTAATCTGAAGATTTTTGAAAGAGTTTTTTATTGAACTTTTCATACATCAGTATACTGGGACCAACTTAGCAGGAATTGGTTAAGGCCCGTATAGAACACTATTAGAAAATTCGGTTTAGGTTTCAGGACTGAAACTCTGCATGAGTAATAATAATTGTAATAATAATTGATATTTGATATAGCGCCCTTTCCACTTATAATGTTCAAAAGCGCTTTAGAGTCAATGGACAGTTATCATGGTCCATATAGTCAATTAAACTCCTTTCGAAATAGCAATGTTTTCAGCTGTTTCTTGAAGTTTTGCACACTATCAGCAGCCTTGATATTGTCAGGGAGCTCATTCCAAAGGCGTGGTGCATAGGCACAGAATGCTCTGTCACCAAACCTTTTCAGATTAGTGAGTGGTATCTGTATAAGTTCTTAGTGTTTGATCTTAGAGTCCTTGTATTGGCTTGTTTGACTAACAGTTCCCTCAAGTATAAAGGGGCACATCCTTGCATGCATTTGAAAGTCAAAAGCAGAATCTTGAACTCAATCCTTTTCCTGATGGGCAGCCAGTGAAGATCTTTTAGAACTGGTGTAATGTGATCATACTTTTTGGAGCCACTAACCACTCTAGCAGCATTATTTTGGACTTTCTAGAGCCTGCATAGCAGCTCATCAGTGATTCCACACAGAAGTCCATTACAATAGTCAAGGCGTGATGTCACCAGTGAAACGATGGCACTCTTGGTTGTATCAGTATTGAGAAATTTTCTTATTTTTCCAATGTTCCTAATGTGGTAATTTGCAGACTTGATAACTTTTGATACATGTGCAGACATATTCATTTTCGGATCAAAAACAGCACCCAGATTACCGACCGGTTCATTAAGAACTGGTACTATTACACCATTTACGGTAATACTAGGAATGGAGATTTCGTCCAAGTAAACTCCTATGTTATTATACGAGCAATTGTGTTATGAATGAAAGTTCTTTGAGGGATTGTTTTGAACATCGTCGGGTATAGGGAAGATAAATCTACCCCATACTTACTGCAGCATGTGCAGATTTAGAAATTAATTGAGCCCCTTGCTGACTAAATTCTCTGTCTGATTATCCAATACTAGAGCATCTAGTAGTAGTAGTAGTAGTAGTAGTAGTAGTAGTAGTAGTAGTAGTAGTAGCAGCAGCAGCAGCAGCAGTAGTAGTAGTAGTAGTAAAACCAGTAGAAGTACAAGAATTGTAATTATTCGAAACTTTTTATCTTAGATGACCAAACACAAGTGGATTTGAAACCAGCCTGTCAACCAGAATGAGCCAGCCTCAATCACTGTCAACTAATAGCTGCTTTTTGCCCCGAATTGGTGCTCTGCACATGCCGTGCTGATGGTGTAGATAAGGTTTCTCTGTAATGTTATCGATACAAGAGCCTTGATTGGTCCTTGCTCCCACGTGCCCTCGCGCTGATGCCATCTGTGTCTCCTGGCATGAGTCCAGCTCTATACTATAGAGCATATTGTAATTGGTCACTCGCTACATATCCATTCTCTTCTTCATCCAAGGTTTTTCTATTTTAGCTGAATGACCTTTTTGACCCCTGTTCTCAACAGAAAAGGCTTAATGGATGTTCACATACCGACACACAAACACACGCACACATAATATATATATATATAAATATATATATATATATATATATGTATATATATATATATATATATATATATATATATATATATATATATATATATATATATATATATATATATATATATATATATATATGTATATGCTAACGAAATAGACCCTATGTAACTTTGGGATTCTGAAGGTCTCTTAGACTCTATTATATGAATTAACCAAAACTGGCAAAAGCCCAATTTGTCCAAATCTCAAATTGTCCAAGGGTGCCAGCCAGACACACAGCAGAGTCTTAAAGTGGGTACCCTTGGCTTCCAGAATTAATTGAAAAATTCAGATTTCTGTGCCGGACTTCAGTCAACTCTTGTATCATAGGTTTCCACATTAAGCCGTTTGTTGGCCCCAAGGGATGTGAATCTTATCTTGGATGAGTGGAGTACCGGTACTAGGAAATGTATGTTTTAAAATGTCTATTTCTGGTTTCAAAAAATCAACACAATCAAATGAAATATGTTTGACAGTCAATCAACAATCACAGGCTACACATTGTTAAGGATCTTTCTTTTTCAAAAGGAAGCAGTGAGTCAATTGAATGTGACCAGTTTAAAAACACTCTCCTCACGTCTAATGACCCTAGAACCTCCTGGCCACAGACCCAGCTGAGGATGAATTTCCTGAAATTTGTAGTTGACTGCTTCATCCAACTGCTACTGCTATTTCCATTTGCCATTTCCATTGATGAGATTCTTAAAATCGCTAAAAGGAATGGGAACATTTGTAACTCTTCTTAAAAGACCAGCTTTGGCAGCAGTATCTGTCTTCTCATTACCCCTGATGCCAACATGACTGGGAACCCAATAAAATAATATTCTTTTATCTTGGTACTGTAATAGCCAATGAAGGCATTCTAGTACCTTAAGGACAAATGGGTGCGTCCAGTCTTGGTCTGAAATGGCCTGAAGAGCAGACCTTGAATCTGAGAAAATGATAAAATTCCTTTCATCATCATTTGCCATCTCCATTTAGATTAATGGTTTAGGACTTTTTTGAATAAAACAGGCTTATGTCAGTGGGTTTAACTGACATGCTTCATTATTAGTTTGTGATTAATGCGGTCGTTTGACCCAACAACGAATAGATTTTCATTAATATATTTTAATGAAAAAAATCCTATCATGCATACATGTCGCAATACTTACAGTCAGTTACAGAGCTCAGGTGTAGACAGCAATCCATGAATTTTTTGCCCATGAAAATTTTGCCCCTAAAAATATGGTGTCTGTGTCTCTGACTGTCGTCTTATCTGATTGCTATCAGTGATACCGGTCCATGGGGACCTTCTTATGAAAATTCTTACCATGAAATTTTCAGGGTTGGTCAGAAATCACCTGGATAAACCTTACCGCCATCTATTGGCAGATTTTTGCGTAACAGGGGAAAAAATTCCTGGGATGATTTTTTCGCCCATGAAATTTTCATGGGAGTGCGGGCCGTACGCAACTTCATGCATGAAAATATTTGGGGAGAAAATTTCATTTCGTCCCTGAAAATTTCATTTTCATCCCTGAAAATTTCATTTCATGCATGAAAATTTCATTTTCATCCCTGAAAATTTCATGCCCATGATTTTTTCATGCATGAAACTTTTCGTACGGGTACTCTCCAAAATTGGTTTCTTCCTTTGCTAAATAATCAATATGTGTCACCGGTGTAGAGTATCGTAAGACGGATCACGCGTTAAGAGTAAATTCGAGTAGTGGTTATATTTAGATACCGTTCTATTATTGGGTAGAGCAATGAACGTCCTGGATTAAGCTTAGGGCCGTAGATCAACGCCCTAGTTAGGTGTCGTCATTGGGTTTTATTTGGTATCAAACCGATTAATGGGAAGAGTGAAATAAGCCTTCCCACACACGGGTGTCACAGCATAATGACGTGAAACTTTTCTTATACTAACTCTCAACAAGCACTATTGGCTGCGTCGTTTTATAAGTCATACTGGTGTTCGGGTGCTCTACGCAAACCGAAATAGCTTTGAAAGCCAAAGGGAATCGCGGAAGATGCGTTTCGATGAAAGACATATATTGTAGTTTTAAAAATTTTCCTGTATTTAATTTTAGCTCTTTCACGCCTATAGTGCCCCTATGAACATTGCACAAATAGCAATTTCTTGATAAACCTGTGGTATTTTAAGAAATAACTGACTGAAAGGTACTGTTACTGTTGGATATAACAATTCCTCTTTGAATTGTATTGTATTGTATGTATATTGACTGTACAGGCGATTGTATAAAATCATACATAATACAAAATCATCTATTGCATAGAACATAAACATAACTTTAAAAACAAAAAGTAACCAAGGGTAAAAAGAATAAATAAAAAAGAGACTACATAACACAAACTACATAGCCCAAAAAGACACAACTAATACATAAATCTGGACATTCAAGAATGGAGCGTGTAATGGCCGCAAGTACTATAGATCTCTTAGTATTTATTGTATAGCTATCCTACATAAATTAATACAACATCTTAGTAAGAATTTTCCCCTAAATAAAATCAGTATTTGAATATTTATCAAATATCCCTCCATTTAAAAGTTTATGTTCAGAGTTGTCCGAGCTGTCAGCCACGTGTGCACTACAGGTACGCCATGCTAAACACTTGATAGAATACCAACTGGCATGTACACCGACTTATCAATTACCCTGGTGCATCCTAATTGTCATGTTGCTAACCTTTGGTCTGAAGAAGTCAATTTAGTGCACATTTCATTAGCATATTTACATGAATGTTAGGAAATCAGACAATAATTGCTGCACACACGTCAAAATGGTTCAAATATCTGTCAATATATCTGACAATAATGAAACGCAAATACAATAACATTGCCGTGTAGAATCGATGTTCGACACTTGTCAGGATAGCATTCGACAAGACGTCTGCCAGTGGCTGGTTGTACAAACACTACCGGATAACATATCAAAAAAACAAGCCAAGGACATCAATGACCCACGTACTTGCGAATCTAATAAGCTACAGTCAGTTATGAGGTCATCTATGCATCCAAGCCCAATCAATTGGGTTGCAATCGAGCGTGTTTAATGTCCAGGCTGCTGACACATTTAGTGCAGGAATTATATGTCGGCACTGTACTGTACCATCAATTGATTACAAAATATTTTGATGCAGAATGCCAGGGTAGGGTATGTGCACGTTGGTAAGCCCAGATTGCTTACACATTTAGTGCAGGAATTGAATATCGGCACTGTACTAGATCTAGTATACCATCGATTGATTACAACATATGTTGATTCAGAAAACCAGGGTAGGGTTTATGTATATTTGTATCCACCTTGCTGATCCATCATTATTTCAATGACATGGGGTTAGGCGGTGGTTTTCGTCGCGTACTCCGGTTTCCTCCACTATTTACAACTGGCTAGTTACGAATTAGCCACAATTGGCATAAATGTGACAAAAAACGAAATTTCGAATTCCCATCAATATGTAATGTTTATTGATTGATCAAGGTATCAATTAATATTATTGAATTGAAATGCCACCTGGCGTCAGTTTTTGAACCATAATCGCTGTATACATCGCATAGACAGAAAATTGCATATGGCTATACAAAAAAACAAAATTGCTTGCTCTAGGACTGTTTGTCTGTTTTCAAGGACATATCTTCCAGTCAGTGCTTCCATAGTTGCCGCTCAATCTCCCCCACTGTGCACACATGGACACTTAGCGATGGTCGTGACTGCTTCTCCATTTCTCCCCCTGACGACGGTTCCTGCTAGTCTGTGAGTCACTTCCTGCGCGCGTCACATGACCTGCGCCTTGAGGCGGCGCATAGATCTTAAACTGGGCGCCGCAGCGGCAGCAGCTGGCGAGAGCGGGAGACGCGTCTGGATACCATGCTGGCTCTAGCACGCGCACTCGCACCCCCCTCCGTCTAAAGCGGGCAGCGCCCTGGTGCCGGGAACGGTGAAGCACCCTATCTATCATCATCGCTCACTGTAAGGTAAGTCTTAGGTAGACATAGTATCGAGCGCAAAGACGCATTTTCTTGTAAAACCTACCGCCTGCAATGCACACTCAAACATACACATGCTGGCGGTATCCTGCTAAATCCCTTGGCATAATTAGGTATGCACAGTTAACGCCAGCGATGGCTTATTCATTTGCAGATTCCCCAAGGGTTTCCTGATTGATTTGTTTAGTTAATGTGCGGTAAATGGTTCAGATGTGTCGCTAGGATTTGCGCGTATGCGTGTTTTTCAACAAGAGCCTTGTGGTGCCGGTGCCAGCGTGCGCGTGAGCGGCGCCGCACAGAGATCGAGCGCGATGCCTTGCGGGTCTAGTTCTATATCGTGATTTATTATCATAATAACAACATAGCGGGAGCCGCTAGCCATAACAATCACGCTCCCTGGTAGCACAGGCAGAGCTAGCGCTCCCACAACGATCCTCATCTGACAAGGCTTCCAATATCTACATATAAAGATGACAATATGGAAAATATTTGAATGGTGGTTGCTCCTTATTTTCTGATGACCATAGCTTATTGAAATATTCAAATACCTCTCCGTATATTCTGTAAATTGAAAGATATTTGCAATTTCCAGACGACCAGGGTTCCCTGCGCAGCGCAGCAATACTTCGTCTCCAGGGTCTCATAAGACAATTAGCAAAGCAATCACGGTCTTGCCACTTAACTGCTAAATGCAATAACGCCAAGAATTCTTCGAAACGAATGTCGTCTGGGCGTGAGATAATTTTGAAAATAACTTGGGTATAAAGAGTGAATCAGTGCACTATTAGAAGGACAAAAGGGGGTTAAGCTGTAATGAACATTTCCCTTTGATATATTTCACCAAATACGTGTTTGTTGGAGAGATATCACGATAGAAAGTCTGCAATTCTTGTAGCGCTACGGCCATGAATGGGTTAATGCCATTTGCAGACTTGAAAGTTCTCAGGTGTACGTATAGGTTTGCCAAATGAGGCGGTTCTTGCGCTAATCACCATTACTGCTAACGGTGGCACTGAAACAACTCCACGTGCTTGAGAATGTTCGCTTTTTTATATGACTAAGAGCAGTAGATACACTATCCGCTGCCACAGTGTATGTTTCGGGTGTGTTTTTAACCGGGGTTTTTAACGCCTTGTTCATACTGTGCGAACAAGGCAACAACACTTTTTTTCAAGAATGAGGATGAGAATGCCTCGCCTGGCTAAATAGGGCGCATGCTACTGCTTACGTATAAAGTCAACATGAAAACATTTGTTATTTTTTATAATTTTACCGCAATTGCAGACTTAAGCAAGTCCGTTAATGTTTTATATACTAGTAGATGATACCTTTGCGAGGTGTATACACACACACACACACACACACATATATATATATATATATATATATATATATATATATATATATATATATATATATATATATATATATATATATATATATATTCAACTGGCAAAGGACGAACTTCTTATTCATTCATATTCAGTACTTCTCATTGACCGCTTTTTCTAATTGATAAGGCTCCATTTTAATTTTGCAGGGCATGTGAACATGTTTTAAAGGGCATTTCGTATCACTTCTGTGAATGTGTTTGAGCGCATTCCCTATCATTCTCATCGACCAGCAGCATTCTTTACAGTGTCGGTTTATTCCGCGTGAAGAAGCCTTCAGTTTCATCGACATCACACATACTGGAAACACATTGTTCTATGTTTTTTGCTGTTGCTCTGACGTAAATATAGGTCATGCAGTTCGAAATAACGGCTTTTTCTCAGGGGCCACGTGAGGTTGCTGTTCACTTAATAGTAGGATCCCTCTTGGAGTTGGACTGAAATAATGCTACGTGTATATGTCACCGTAAGTTAGGTAATCACGTTTCTATTGATATTTTTCCATCACTATAGAATCCATCACCATCAGTATCACAACTGAAAGACATACTAGTATATCAAAATTTGCAAATGTAGGCGTCGAATTCTGTACGTATATGCTATAACATGAGATTGGGGTTCTTCCGTTCGTAGTGTGATACACACCAGAGCAGTAGTCAAATGCCTTTCAATACATGTAGTGGCTGGCTGGTAACCTCAAATGCTGAAATGTGTACAACATTTCATAACTGAAATATTGCTTACATGTTCATGCATTTGGCAGTGTGCGCTGCCATCACTTCGTCTAAACACCAATTTTCTAAAAATCAAAATCTATAAGGTGAAAGAAATGGAATAATTATACTATTCCTCGTTAACCTTTGGAATCTAACTTAGTTTTCCACATTAGCCTTACGTATCCTGCGGTTGAATCCAACAAAAGGCATGTGAGAAGGTTGCCAGTGACTTCGCATTTATTGGTGACTTTCTGGGGTAACTAGTTTCTCCTCAATCATTTGCAACTGACCTTACACGATTTGGCGTTACATGTCTTCATTGCTGAGGATGCAGGGTGTTTCTACAGTGCCGACATTTAACTGCTGCACTAAATGTGCAGGGTGGCCTGTGAATAAACATGGCCGCACGCCTGATTGCCATCCAGTGTTCTGGCCATGGATGACCTCACAACTGATTTGCAAGTTCCGTGGGTCATTGATGAGCGTTTCTAAATTTTTACATGGGTGTTTGTACAACCAGGAACCGACAGACGTCCGGTTGACTGATGCAGGAATTAAGGCTCTGTACTACACTCGCGTAGCTCTCCTATTAAAATAGCAATGGGCTGCAGCGCGGTCAATGCTAAGGAGCTTGCTACAAGATATTGATGGCATGGTCTCTGCCCGCACAGACACTCCATTGATCGCACTCCTTCCTCCATGTTAAACAAATAGCCAGCATCCCAGATCGTTTTTCCTCATCTAATGCATTTAACCCATTTATACCTTGAATTGTAGGAAGGAACTATTGAGATGTACGTTTAGATTCAAGTACATGTAGCAACAGTCTATCTGCTCTTGTATTTGACATGGTATGCCTATCAGTTTGCATGAAGTTCTGAACAATATCATTTTAATATAGGCGGATGTCGTGAATCACTCGTGATGCAGATAATTTATGAACTAAAATATCAGAAATATCTCAATTATTCCATAGGAATGGTCGCCTTTCTAATAAACACGTAGATGGATGTAGATAACAATTATGATGATATAATACCAGAAATATCTCTATAACGCCATGGGAATGGCCACTGAACAATACCATTCTTATATGAATGTGGGTGGATGATGCAGGTAACATTTATGATAATATAATACCAGAAATATCTCTATCATTCCATGGGAATGGCCGCTGAAAAAGACCATTCTACTATACATGTAGATGGATGATGCAGATGGCAGTTATAATAATATAATACCAGAAATATCTCTATCCTTCAACAGGAATGTAACTATATGGATGATGCAGATAGCAGTTGTTATAACATAATACAAGAAATAGCTCTATCAATTCATGGGAGTAGTCAGTGAACAATACTACATGTCTAATATACACGTAGATGGCCATTTCCATGGAATGATAGAGATATTTCTGGTATAACATTACCATAACTGCTATCATCCCATGGAAATGGCCATTCTGATATGAATGTGGGTGAATGATGATGCAGATAACATTTATGATAATATAATACCAGAAATATCTCTATAACGCCATGGGAATGGCCACTGGACAATATGTGGGTGTAAGATGCAAAAAACATTTATGATAATGTAATACCGGAAATATCTATATCATTCCTTGGGAGAAGCCAGAGAAAAAGACCATTCTAATGTACTCGTAGATGGATGATTCAAAGTACATTAACGAACATATGATACCAGAAATGTCTCATCAGTCCACGGGAATGGTCATTGTAATATCTTGCCAACGACAATGCCTCTCTCCGCTATCCTGCATTTGAAATGTTATATCAATGGCAAAACACACAATGGACGTCTTAGTTTGTAATTGAATAATATCTCTATAAACGCTGCACGTTTTGACCTAGATGTGGACCACAGTCTCTCAGTGCTTGAGTCAACACGTGGTCATCGATGTAATAGGTGTACCCAGAGTAATCAACGCGGAATACGTGACGTCAAGTGAGGCAATTATAATGACGTGTTGATTAGATAACGTTACAAAGACTAATTCTCAATCCACTACATGAGTAGGTAGATATGTGGTTAATGATTTATCGTCATCGACTTCTCAATAACACAAGTGGGTTAAATAGTAATATTAGTAGGGCAGCCGTGAGCTTCAAGATGTCTCTCAAGTAGCTTCTGACCACACAGTGTCACGTGTGATTCGTATTTGAAGAGGCCCAATATAATTCCAATTTAACTCAATTGGTAGTATTTGGTTGTACACCATTATGTTGAATGCAATACATCGGTGCACAGGATGCACAATCATATATATATATAAATATATATATATATATATACATATATATATATATATATATATATATATATATATATATATATATATATATATATATATATATATATATATGTGTGTATATGTATATATATATATAAATATATATATATGTAATTATATATATATATGTATGTATATATTTATATTTATATATATATATATATATATATATATATATATATATATATATATATATATATGTATATATATATATATATATACGAAAATGACATAGATACGACGACACTGACATGAGGTTATGTCAATTACAATCTTCTCAACTTCTCTAAACACAGCAGATCTACTACAATATTATGATATTTCACTATCGTGGGATAAGAGCACTGTCTCTTTTCTGTCGAATATTTGACGTTATTAAGTTTGGATGGAACACGACTGAATGTTTATGACGATGCGATCAATGCATAATAGGGTTATGGCATTGTCTGCACTATCCACTTCAGTGTCCACAATGGCTGTATTAATAGTGTTTATAATATAAAGCCAGGCAGAATGGACTGAAGAGTTCTCCTATCTCAGTTCCATTGTGCGTCAAGCTGGTTGTGTTTCTAAGCATTGTGTAATACCATGATGTTACATATGTTAGGTTGCCAGATAGCTAACATACCAAACTGTAGCCAGTTTCTAGTTCTATATGGAGAACGCTGCATGATAAAGATATAAAAGGCTGTCGTGCACATAGGCTACATGGCTCCAATAACGTCAACGTTGGTTTACAAGTATAATTCCTTCAAATGATAGTATTGTCTTCACCTTAATCATACATACTTTTCTTAGTGTATTTAATATTAAGGAAATGTAATGTTTTTGTATATATTATTGGATATTTCCTAGAATGGGAATATATCCTAATATAATTTATGATAAAATAATATAACAGAAACACATACTAACCAGTTAACCAATTGGGTCTGAAATGAAGGAGACTGAATTCCTAACCTCAACTCTTTTGATTGAGTAAGATCGAATGTTAACCATTCCAATGCTAAGGCTACTTTCGTCCAAAGCACAAGGACGCAAAGATCTTTGAAAACCATCTGAACACCGTCATGTTGGTATTCATTGGATAGCATAGCTCTTTTTGAGTACTCTCAGATGAATACCCATGTGCCAGGGTTTCAGTGATTCTTTCAGGTTTTTCGCATCATTTTGTATTGGTCAAATTAGCCACTACCAGCATATTAAAGGGTTAAGTTACTGCAAATACCACATCCCCCATGGAACCAATTAGTTTCTCCTCAGGTAGGTTTCCTGTAGTTCTGGCAATGCCTGTTTACTATGTAGCGATACGACATGGGCGAATATTCTACATATCCTAATTGCAGATCGAATCCATTATGCAACGTACATTATCAATGGCAGTGCGGATCGATTCTGGTTATGTAATCTTTAAAGGCACATTGCCTTGTTAATATACCAGGCAAGACTCGACCGCTGGCCTATTAGCAGTGCAGGCCACCCCTATTAAATGGATCTGCTATGTCCACACACTGTTGCTTGGCTTGATGATTACATAACCCTTATGCTGCTGGTGGTTAATTTATCAAATACAAAATGATATTTCAATGCATGAAAATGTCATTTTCATGCATGGAAATGAAATTTTGATGCATGAAACTTTTCGTACGTTAACAACGTCATACTTGTACATAGGCCAACAGCCATATCACTGTTTTGCATCATTGTGACAGTCCAAGTAATACACTACCAAACCAACTGGAAAATATTAGAAGGTATGTGTATGGAGCTAGTGGGTCGATTTCAAGTGACAGGCCAATCACTCAATGATAAAAACCATGTTTATTCATTGATATCCGAAGCTCACGGGAATGTGGTATCGATTGATACTGGTTAAAGACTGGAACACGAGAGAATGCATTAGGTTTCAAATAACAAGGGTTGATGGGCTTGGATTGCGTCTCACAGTGCATGGGTGCATATGTGCTCATGATCTTTATGATATACTTTGTTGATAGACACACATCTATAGCATGGAAACTGCATAAGAGATGGTACTGAGGCCTGTATAGTTGGGACGTGTCTTTCTTGCAAGAAATAAAGGGAGGCTTATAACCTATGTATGACTAAAATTCTCTCGATGTTTTGTTTGTATGCACTAACTGTATTGAAAATAACCTGGTGATAGAATCATAAATTCCTTAAATATCTGGACGAGAGTTTTTGGTTGAGAACTGGTTAACCCACTGCCTTCTAATATTTTTCAAAATATGACGAAGTCTGAAAGATCTCACTAAGATTGCTAGCCTGTTTTGTTGCTGCACGAATGCATTTAACTAGGCAGGTGCTCTTTAAATAATACGTCTGGGTCAGAACCGGATACTTCTCTGCGCATGCGCGTCTTCGCCTGGCGTGCTGCCATTGTCATTGGTGTAGGAACCTTGAAGATGCCAAGACGAATCTGGGAGATAATGAGCATGGCAATCAGTGCTGGCAGCATCCGGGTGAAGGGGGACTTGTG
Organism: Maea johnstoni; assembly: GCA_963942565.1. Classification (NCBI taxonomy): domain Eukaryota; kingdom Metazoa; phylum Annelida; class Polychaeta; order Spionida; family Magelonidae; genus Maea; species Maea johnstoni. Next base: position 40,142,216 of record OZ012684.1, read on the forward strand.
CCCATGGTGATGGCTTATTCTTAGCTGCCATATCCAGCGACAAGAGAGAGATTCCGAGGTATAGAACCTACTCTCACGCCAGCGAAAATACCGGCAAAATGAGTCTCCCAACCCACAGAAAATATAACATATGCTGTAAAACATGAAAAGTTCGCTCATTCGTAAAATGGCGAGGTGAACCCGAACTTCAAATGTGTGAAATATGAGTACATGGTGCGATTTTGTAGTTAGGTGTATAATATGGCCATATTCCGGAATTGTGTTTGTTTGTACACTTCTGTAAAAACTTACCATTTCCGTTGTTATACATGTAGTAATTTCTAATACGCTATATATTGTATTGGTATATAGAATTTAACATCAGTAGCCACCCCCCCCCCCCTCTCCCTATTTATCATTTATGCATGCGGGTTAACATTTTATTGAAAAGGAAAATATATCAAAATGTGTCATTTTTATCCAATGAGGACAGTTGTCTAAATGCATATTTGTAGAACTATGCGACTGATGGAAGCAACTTTACTGGCTGGCTGAGGGACATGAAGCAATCCGTTACTTGTAGAGCAAGATCAGCCTCTATGATAAAATGTGATATTGATATTCAAGCATGCTAGGAGTGAGGTAAGCACACAAGGAAGCGTTCTAGTTGCAGTTGAGGAAGGGGGTACTGGGTCAATCAATCACTGTAACGCAGAGGCACCGCCTCACGCCGCCATCGTCTTCATATCTGACAGGCAGGGCTTAGCCATTTAATGCACGGTACAGTAATAAAGCCTCAAAGACTGTTCACCTGGGCAGTATGTGTATGTAATGTGCGCCTGAAGGGATCCTGGTATGACCGAAGGCCCAAGGTCTGGTCAGGATGCCTGAAGGCGCACATTTTATACACATACTGCCCTGGTAAACAGTTATTAAGGTTTTTATTATTGCTTCCCTGCATATAACGTTTCTTGTGGTCTAAATGATAGTATCTTGTGATATATAATGTGCAGACCAACAATAAGTTCTGGAGGGCATTATGAGGTGACATTTAATGCCCTGCGTCACAGGGCATTATGGGGATTTAATGACTGGTCACATGGTACAAATCCTGATTGGTGATTGGACAATCCAAAGCACGCAATGATAAAGGCACATATTGACTCCTGCCTAGCCATTTAATGGACGGTATATGTACGTGAGATTGCACAAAGTTGGAATTCCCATGGATCACTACGAAATGTGTAGGTTAGAATGTTGAATATCTGTGCAATGTACAGACACATATTGACTCCCGCCTAGCCATTTAATGGACGGTATATGTACGTGAGATTGCACAAAGTTGGAATTCCCATGGATCACTACGAAATGTTTTTAAGTAAGAATGTTTGATATTTGTGCAATGTGCAGACACATATTGATTTCTGCCTAGCCATTTGATACACGGTACGCCAGATTGCAGAAATCGGAATACCATTTAATCATTACGAAATGTTTGGGTTAGAATTTTGAATATGTAGGGAAAGTATGAACAGTCCAGATATTTAATTCCCGCACCATTAGACCGGACGCCTGCTTGTGTCTGGTTGTGCAAACGCCCATGAATAACAAGCATGTTAAAATAAGCCAAGGACATCAGTGATCCGCGTAGATTGCAAATCAAAGCTACGTTCAGTTAATATGAAGTCATCACTGCATCCATGCCCATTAAAGTGTGTGGCAATCGTTTACTTATAGCACACATATTGGTGGTACAGTCGTGTATTATGCACGGTCTGCCCACGCATTTATTTCAGCGCAGGAAGTTAATGTCGGTACCGTATGCCTGATTGAACAAAGTCGGGATACCCTTAAATAACCACGAAATATCAAGGTTAGACTGTTAAATATTAGTACAGTGTATGAATGTAATTGATAGATATGTATGCGCAGTTGCGCTAGTTCGAAATCCAGTCATCAATTTCACCCTCGCAATCGGTGCTTTCAAGCATAAAGCATATATCATACACTGAGTGATTATTCCTACCAAGATTGTATTATGATAGATTGATGTGGACACATTTGCTCGAATCTCTTGTCGTTTTAAGGGGGAAGGGACAATTTGGACAAAACACTTTCCGAAAGATTTAACATGCAACAATCACGCTTTACCTTCGAGGTTTTGATGCCAGGAGGAACGACGTAATTCTAATATGTGCTAAGTTTTAAAATGAGGATTTTTATATGGTACAAAGAATTAGAAATGATGAAATACGCAACATGACTTTATTTGCTATCAGAATCTGCGAAATGTTACCTGTCAAAGAATGCTGTCAAGAACCTCACAATTTATTTTGCATAGCTCAGCTTACATTACAGTAAATACGTTAAATAAACAAATATCTATCAATTAGAAAAGATCATTTGTAGTACGAAAATGGTCCTTGAACTATAGCAGAATCTTAGTAAATAGCCCTGTTTTTTCAGTCATAATCGTGATTGATATTGCGCATCTACACAGCAGCAATAGCAGCAGCTGTGAAGAAGATCTGGAGTTAATTTCGCCAATGGCACTGTGCCACAGCTGAGCCCAAGGGTATTGTACCTGGATGATTCATTAATATCCCATAAACAACTTTTTCACTTTATCAGTGGTTTTGCAAAACCATGGCCATAGGATTGAACTCTAATAGCAGTATAACTTTATATATAATAAAGGCTGAGCATACTTGAAGCAAATGCATTGACCATATGTTTACTGTCCTTGTCTCAGCGATATGGATATGTAACAGCCCCGAATACATGTACATATTGCACCCATATTGACCATACTTCTACTGTCCTGGTCACATAAATGCAGTATAAGTCTATAGATATATAACAGCTAAGCATATGTATTGCACACATACAGTGTTGATATTTAATTTCTGCACTAAATGCGCGGGCAACCCGGGATTAATACACGACGGCACACCCGATTGCCACCCTGTTTCCTAGGCATGGATGACCTCGGAACTGAACGCAGCTTTCATTCGCAAGCTACGTGGGCCATTGCTGTGCTTTTTCAATATCATCTATGAGAGTTTGTACAGCCAGGCACTGTCAGACGTCCGGTCAACTGGTGTCTGTACTGTATCGACAGTATTTTTAGTGCCGACCTTACCAGCGGAGCGCCACCTAGCTCATACATCACCATCCCATTGCCACACCTACGCTCCTCCTGCAATAGGCCGGTAAGCCGTGTTGCCAGGCACCAGCACAGTAGTCCTCTAATTATCGTACGTTACACAACCCGATCAGGCAGAAAGCTCTAATTAAAGCTGCTTACCAGCGGAAAGATCTCTCGATTTTACGACGGATACAAATAGCTAACATCCAAGCCAGGCAGATAAAGCTCTGATCAGAGGAGCTGCTGTGCTGAACGTGTCTTTGAAATGGGCAACATTATCTGGCTGCGTCAAGTTCATATATTATCACCCAAGCCAATGGACACGGTTTCGCTTATTCGTTTGAAAATTTGAAAAACAAGGAAGAAATCCATCACATCTTTACCTCCCCTTTTTCTCTCCTATGACTATTGAATAATGACTTTAATGATAATAATAATAACAATAATAATAATAATAATAATAACAGTAATAATGATAATAATAATAGTAATAATAATAATAATAATAGTAATAATAATAATAGAGTAATGATAATAACAATAATAATAATAATAGTTATAATAATAATGATGATATCAATAATAATAGTAATAATACTAATAACACTCATCAATAACAACAAAAATTTCAATGCTATTCCGTATCATAAATGGGTTATGTAGTGAAACACAGGCTTAGACTTGCTATCGGGCTTCAGTAATGAAGAGTTACAAACGCCCACATTTTCTCATTCGTTGTAAATTCCAGGTTTCAATACAAGTAGACAAATACTGTGTTTCTGGTCCTTTATCTGTACACTAGTGCAATCGAGAGCCGCCAGTATTGCCACGCCATTTATCACGTCTGCTGTTGTTTTGCAGACCCCTCAATGAGTATTGTAGTCTGTTCTTCAAAGCCCTGTAAGGGGTAAGTTACTCCGGGGAAATCACGAGTCCGCAATCCCTTGTAAATTAAACAGCACACTTGATGATTGTGTGACTGTTTGCCTCAATATCTCGTAAAATGTATCGGGTATGTGTTATTGAAGTCTGATTCATTATCGTGTTGGCATTGCTTATGTATGACCTTATTTGCTGGGAATAGATTAAGCAAAAGACATACATTGTATTAATGTTTTATATCCGCATTACTTCAGATCAAGGGCAAGTAAGTTACCAAAGAAAATCGTTGAAAGTCAAATGAAAAATCTACAAAAGGATGTTTTTAGTCATCTATGTACTGTAAAAGTAAGTGATATTTTCAGTTGTAGCATATTTCCAAGAGAATCAGTACATATTTGCGAATCATTGCCATATTGGAACTTTGCCAATATTAACGGAATGCAATTACCATGTGCGTGTGTTAAACCGCATAATGTAATAAACGTTGCGAAATGTAATACCTACGCATAATGTAATACAAAATCGTTGCGAAATGTAATACCTACGCATAATGTAATAAAAAATCGTTGCGAAATGTAATACCTACGCATAATGTAATACAAAATCGTTGCGAAATGTAATACCTACGCATAATGTAATAAAAAATCGTTGCGAAATGTAATACCTACGCATAATGTAATAAGAAATTTTCACGAAATGTAATAGCACAAGGTACGCATAATGTAATAAAAAATCGTTGCGAAATGTAATACCTACGCATAATGTAATAAGAAATTTTCACGAAATGTAATCATGTAAGCTGGGTTCGCCCACTCTAACTGGTTTGGTCAGTGGTCTGCCATGATTGCTATTTTCAAAATCATACCAGCCTACTGTATATGCTCCCACAAATAGGAAGAATTCACCCAATTCAGCTGACCCCGTTGAAAGCTCATGAATCTTTGATCCCCAAATATATACAGGCCACCTGTTGGCCTTTAGCTAATGACATCAGGGAAAACCTGCAACTATTCCCGGTGGCAAATCAAAGTAGCGAAAACTAAGACTGTAACAAGATAATGGGGAATACTAAAACTTAATCGGTAGATGACAAATATCTACCAGTTCATTATAACATAAATTCCAATTTAGTTGATTATATGAGAAAAAAACAGATTCAAAGGGGAAAATGAAATCTCCACCAGAATGACACAAAGAACATAATCGACCCATTGTTAAAAGGCCACCATGGATTAAAACAGCACACCTGGCAATGGCTAAAAAATGATTTGGGGTGTTAATTTTTGATTACAAAAATATTTTGACTTGCTATAGGGTCATTCCAGCTCAAGTGGCGCAATTTTCAAAAAAGTCGCCAGGTGACCATCACAGATTTTGACGAAATCTCATGTGTGCCTTTATGTTTAAGAAGATTGCACGAAAAATTTCAGTTCAAAATTCCAAATGGTTTTTGAGAAAAGTAAGGTTAAAGGCATGGGGGGTGTACATGTAGCTCATATTTTCACTCATGAATCTAAATAGTGTGTTGGACCATTTTCAGATGCTCACAGTTTTTGTAAAATTTGAGGTGCAAGGCCTTAATTTGCTACTATAACTAACTGATACCTGGAGAATCACATTATGAATTTTTATTTTTCATATCCCTTATGTGTACTTAGATAAAGAGGTCCAAAAATGTGATTTTCGTTCAATTTCTTTATTGTTTTCAGTTTTCATGCCATTTTTTCTTCCAGGCCATTCATATTTGATGAAATGTTTTACTTGATTGATATTGTCTATGCATAGGGGATACTAGAAAAGTCAAGATGTTTTTTTAAAAAGGTCAAATTTTGACACAGTTGGTGGGCAAAAGTTGGCCGGGATCAAATTTTTAGTAAGTATGCCTAACTTAATAGCCGAGTTTGACCATGTAGTGAATTATCTAGTACCTTCAGCTTATAGCATGATGATCTGACATATATCAGCTATATCTATACCAAATTTTGTGTTGTGGTGTCAATTCCTTCACATAAAGAAACTACTTTTACTAATGGACTATAGCGACTGTTTCAGATCTATCGGTCAATTTTATGGCCTGTGTATACACTTAGTAATTATTCTACATTATTAGGATTTAACATATTCAGTACACAGACAATTAGCAAATTGTATTGTTGATTGATTTTGTCAATCTTTTTGGTCTTTTTTGAGGTAAAATGGTCTAAAATCATTTTTTTTGTTCATTTTTGTTAATATTTTTGTATTATTTAGGGCACTTGTACTTCCTAATTCACATTAGGCGAGTAGTTTTACCTAATTTATACTGTTTAATTGTAATTACTTTCCAAGGAAATCTAAGTACTTGAAAAACAGTCAAAATGTTGATGCACCTGTTTTCCAATTATAGTCCCTGGTCAAAACGTACCTATTATGCCCCTGATTTCATGGTTTGATTTGACCATGTAGTGAAATGCCCACTGCCATCACATTTTAATGAATGAAATGTACTGATATAGGCTGTTAATATGTCTAGGTTTCGTTTATGGTTCTTGTTCATTCACTCTGAATTTTTTGTTTTTTGACAACTGTGGCTCTTTTTGGTTGATTTGTCACTTTGAAGTCATCCATTGAATGTAATTTTAATAGTACAAAGATAATATTCTCTATAATGTGTGTACATCAATAATCAGATTTTGGAACAATTTTGTTTTTGCTACTAGTTATTCAGACAAAATGAACCAAAATTAGGGTTTTGTTTGAACATTTGTTTTTCCCATACAATAACAAAGGAAATTAATCATTTTATTTATAATGTCTGATTAGAGGAGCTTTTAGTGATAAGACTCTTGTTTCAAATTGACCAATGGACTAATTTTAGCCATAGTTGTCGAAAAACAATAACATAAGTGCAATTTAATGGTGAAGGAATGAAAACCATTACAGCAAACTGGGTGTATTAACAGCCTATATTAGTACTTTTCATGTATCAAACGGTGATGGAAGTAAATGTTTATCTGCATGGTCAAATCAAACCTTGAAAACAGGGGCAGTGTAGGCAAATTTTGATCTGGGCCAATATTTTGTACAAAAATTTGGACACCTAATTTTTCTGGCAGTAACTACAAATAGACAGTATAACTCAAGTAAAACAAGTCACCTAATATGGGTGACATAGTACAAAAAGTGGTCTAAAATTTAAAAAAACACAATAAATATATTAACAAAAACCCAATTGTAGTTTATCTCTAAAACGCCTTAATGTATAAACAAAAATTAATCCATAATATGATTTTTTGATTGTCAAATACTACCACTGTGTCTTTATGACTGTTTATAAGGAGACCACAAAGTTGACTGATAGACCTGACACAGTCACTACAGTCTATGAGTAGAAGCTAAAGTAGGTTTTTCATATGAAGGAATTGAGACCGCAGAACAAAGTTTATTATCGTAAGAATCGTATTACTAAAATCCTCTAAACAGACATTAAAATGAAATAATGAATTTGCATCATATATGCATTTCCTTTAACATTGTATAGAAGTAACCAAAAAAAAACAATTTTGGTTCATTTTGTCTGAATACTAGAAGTAGTAGCAAAATCAAAATTGATTTCAAAATCTGATTCTCTATGTGTTGATGTACTAAAACTATAGTGAATATCATCTTTGTAATATTAGCATTAGATACTTTACAACAGATGACTTCAAAGTGACCTATCAACCAAAAAGACACCTAAACATATTAACAGCTTATCTCAGTACATATTACAATGTGATGGCAGTTGGCATTTCACTACATGGTCAAATTGAACCACAGGGGCAATATAGGTACGTTTTGATCAGGGCCAATATCTGGAAAGCAGGTGTACCAAAATTTGGACTTATTTCTAAAAACTTGAATTTATTTAGAAAGCAATTACAAGTAAATAGTGTAAATCAATTAGAACTAGTCACCCAAAGTGAATTAGGAGGTGCATGCAACAAGCGCCCTGAATACTAGTAATACAAAAATATTAACACAAAAGAACAAAAACATGATTTTAGACCATTTTATCTCAAAAAACACTAAAAATATCAACAAAACCAATTAACATTATTAATATTTTAATCGTCTGTGTACTGAATAAGTTAAAATCTTACCAGTGTGAAATTATTACTGTATTTTTACATAGGCCTTAAAGTTGACTGATAGACCTGAAACAGTCGCTATAGTCCATTAGTGAAAGTAGTTTTTTTATGTGAAGGAATTGAGACCACAAAACAAAACTTGGTATAAATGTAGCTGATATGTGTTAGATTAATATATTATAAGCTGCAGTTATTAGATATTTCACCACATGGACAAACTCAGCTTTTAAGATGGGCAAAATTACTACAAATTTGATACCAGCCAACTTTTGCCCACCAACTGTGTCAACATTTGACCTTTTTAGAAAAACATCTTGACGTTTCTAGAATCCCCTATGAATAGACAATAAAAATCAAGTAAAACATTACATCAAATATGAATGGCATGGAAGAAAAAATGGCCTGAAAACTGATAAAAATAAAGAAATTGAACGAAAATCACATTTTGGACCTCTTTATCTCAGTACCCATAAGGGATATGAAAAATAAAAATTCATAATGTGATTTTCCAGGTATCAGTTAGTTATAGTAGCAAATGTAGGCTTTGCACCTCAAATTTTACAAAAACTGTGAGCATCTGAAAATGGTCCAACACACTATTCAGATTCATGAGTGAAAATGAGCTACATGTACACCCCCCATGCCTTTAACCTCACTTCTCTCAAAAACCATTTGGAATTTTGAACTGAAATTTTTCGTGCAATTTTCTTAAACATAAAGGCACACATGAGTGAAGTTTCATCAAAATCTAAGATGGTCACCTGGCGATTTTTTTGAAAATTGCGTCACTTGAGCCGGAATGACCCTATAGCAAGTCAAAATATTTTTTGTTATCAAAAATTAACACCCCAAATCATTTTTTAGTCATTGCCAGGTGTGCTGTTTTAATCTATGGTGGCCTTTTAACAATGGGTCGATTATGCTCTTTGTGTCATTCTGGTGGAGATTTCATTTTCCCCTTTGAATCTGTTTTTCTCATATAATCAACTAAATTGGAATTTATGTTAAAATGAACTGGTAGATATTTGTCATCTACCGATTAAGTTTTAATTTTCCCCATTATCTTGTTACAGTCTTAATTTTCGCTACTTTCTTGTTGTATTTTTGCTTTGATTTGCATCAGGAAATCGTTGCAGGTTTTCCCTGATGTCATTAGCTAAAGGCCAACAGGTGGCCTGTTTATATTTGGGGATCAAAGATTCATGAGCTTTCAACGGGGTCAGCTGAATTGGGTGAATTCTTCCTATTTGTGGGAGCATATACAGTAGGCTGGTATGATTTTGAAAATAGCAATCATGGCAGACCACTGACCAAACAAGTTAGAAATGGGCGAACCCAGCCTACATGATTACATTTCGTGAAAATTTCTTATTACATTATGCGTAGGTATTACATTTCGCAACGATTTTTTATTACATTATGCGTACCTTGTGCTACTACATTTCGTGAAAATTTCGTATTACATTATGCGTAGGTATTACATTTCGCAACAATTTTTTATTACATTATGCGTAGGTATTACATTTCGCAACGATTTTTTATTACATTATGCGTAGGTATTACATTTCGCAACGATTTTTTATTTCATTATGCGTAGGTATTACATTTCGCAACGATTTTGTATTACGTTATGCGTAGGTATTACATTTCGCAACGTTTATTACATTATGCGTTTTAACATGCGTGTCCAATTTCTTTACCTGAATGACCAAATGTGATTGAAACGTCAATGATTTGTTGGTGGGTCAGTGAGTCTGACATTCCTTGCGTTAAGAATGTATCAGTGTGGTGCATTGACTTGCGAAATATCAAGATTCAGAAAGGGTGAGGTCGAATTGTGTGATGAAATCTCTGTGCCTCCCTTTTCCCCATCACATACATCATGTCCCCATCCAAGACCCCGATGTCATGTATAGGACATTAGTCTTCCATCGATCGTGATTTGCTCTCGAGTTTGACAAGGTGAAGAACGACTTCCAAAATTGTTCTTTTTTTCTAAAACACATCGAATTCTCCAGATTCTCTATTGAACTCGTTTATTCAGAAAGTGGGCGGGTATGCCATTACAATGCGTGTGTGTGTGTGTGTTTGTATATATATATATATATATATATATATATATATATATATATATATATATATATATATATATATATATATATATATATATATATATATATATATATATATATATATATATATATATATATATATATATATATATATATGTATATATATACATATATATGTATGTGTGTATGTATGTATATATATATATATATATATATATATATATATATATATATATATATATATATATATATATATATATATATATATATATATATATATATATATATATATTGCAAAGAAATGACGTTTAGGAGTCTAAGAGCCTGCTAATAAAAATGTCCAGGGTTTCCTTGCAAATATCTTCATCTCCGAGGAATTTCATGTCGGGAGTGAATATTTTCTGACAAAATAATTGTCACCTATATCCAGTATCAGAGCACACGTGTTGGATTCCAATTAATACATATTAATCATTGTATCCCCATGTCCAAGATTACGACCTGTGGGAAGGGCAAGATACAGCGGATAACAGTGTGAGCCTAACATATCGGCCCAGTGGACGTTCGCCTGTGATAAACAGGTAGGCAGGCCGCCCACGCCTGACCCAGATACGAGCAGGCCTACTGTGCTTTCAGGAACCGAGTGCTAGCGTTACCATGGCAATCTTGCAGGCGAGGCATCTCTGGAGAAAACGTGCGGGATTCTGACATCATCAATATCCACTATTGAGTCCGAACCAATGGTTCAGTACATTGCTAAAGTGTCACTGTTTAATATTGAGTCAGGAACCCCACAATGGTGCCACAACGGTTACTTCAGTACATTGTTTAAATTTCAATGTTCAATATTTAGTCAAGAGACTCCCAGTGGCAACACAAGTGTTACCTCAGTACATAGGTAAAAAGTCAATGTTCAAAACATGTATTCAGTTAGGAAACCCCAAATGGCAACATAAGGGTTACTTCAGTACATTGGTAGATAGGCAGTGTTCAATATTGCGTCAAGAAACCCCCAATTGCAATACAAGGGTTACCAGTACATTATTAAATAGTCAGCGTTAATATTGAGTGAGGAAACCCCCCAGTGGCGACACAAGGGTTGATTTACTACAGAGTTAAAGTTATTAAGGTATCATATCAGCAGAGGACAGTCTGAATATCTCCCTTCGTCTGGTTTCCTCTTGTGATAGCATATTACATCATATTAATCATATTAGTATTTACAGTATGGTATAATATACTATTGAATAGTTTATTACATTTCATATTTATATACACTTATACATTGTATGAATATATATATATATATATATATATATATATATATATATATATATATATATATATATATATATATATATATATATATATATATATAGTGTGCGTTGGTTGCTCCTGTATGGAGGTATGTATGTGTGTGAGGCAAACATAAAGATGGCATATGGGAAAATGTTTTTACGAGTATGCCTTTGTAAATGGTAAAGCATTTCAATGTCTCGGTATAAAAAATAAAGATGTCGATATAGCCATATATATAGCCATATTTAGAGAAAACCAGGTTGCTTAGCCACGTGCATGTAGGTAAGAACACGTGGGAGTTGTCAATGGCCTATGTATTACTTAAGAACGAGTGCACCTCTCAGCAGTATTGATATCCACATCAACTCTATGAGGTACATCTGTGCATAGCCATTGCTGGGTACATGTGCTACAACCAATAAGCCAAATGATAAGATCTGGCTAACAATAAACTATGGCAGCGTTTTTGAATATATATATATATATATAT